>CM077675.1:425792161-426204661 GCA_039707655.1 Elymus sibiricus
CGGACGCCCTCGGGTGGTAGTGCGGCGGGAACACGCCGCCCGGCGCCACGTCCACGCGGGCGTGCGACTCGCCCAGCGTGTTCAGGCCCGGGATCTGCACCGTCAGCGCCGAGAACCCGTAGCGCTTGCTCGCCGCGCCGCCGCCCGGCCTGTCCGCGCCGGCGAAGAAGAAGTCCTCCGCCACCGCCGCCGCCGGGTCCTTGCACGCCACCCCGTTCACGCGCACTGCAGGCACACCATGGATGATCACATTTCGATGTACGTAGGAACCGAAGGAACGACACTAGCACGGCGTTTGATTTCCTTACCCTTGGACGTGGTGTCGGCGACGCACAAGTCCTGGTGAGGGTTTGGGTCGAAGGCCTCGCCGTGACCGGAGCCGAGAGCGACGAGTGTCACCACCAAGAGCAACGTCGCAGCAGCCATGGCGATCAAGTTCCTCGATCAGCAATCCGCAAGGAGCAACGGCTGCAGGTTAGGTAGGAGTAGTATATATCATGCAGGGAAATTATTGGGAGCTTGCATGAATTGGTTGAGTAGGCGCCGTGTGATATCGTGTCATATCAATGCGATATTCTGCTTATGCTTGATGATCCCTCCTACTTATAGCCAGGAGCAACTGAAACAAATGTGCGCGTGAAGAAGCGTTAGATGAAATGAAACCGATTAGTTAGCCTTCACGGTTGCAGCTCGAGTTTAGGGTTCGCAGGCACGTTTTGCTCGACAGGGCCGGGGCAAATATAAGATGACGTTTCACCAACCTGTGAGCACATGGGCTTGTGTGCAATATCGTTTGTTTGTTCCGTGGGAGCAGTTGATTGATTGTAATTGTAGCGGGGTTGTTCTATTCCAAAGGGTATCAAACAAGCCGTATGATGATCTTTAAAAAGGAGTATGCCATTATACTCCACTCGGTCTCGGTGTCTTCGTTTTTTTGCTTGCTTGTACTCTAACGTTGAGCTCACTTACGACATAATCCAGGCAGCGTGCCATGTGGAGATGGGGATGGGCAAGGTCTTAATTATGAGGTTTTGCGTCTGAATTTTCATTCACGAAGTGGGGTGCAAAGTTTGCTTCAATGTGTTAAACCCCCTTTACCCCCAATTATGGCATTTTCCTCAAGAGGCATAATTTCCTATATATGCCACCGTGCTCCGGCCGTCTGGCCAGTCATATATACCCTTCCCCTGTCACGCAACAGCCACACTAAGCATACCCTTTCCCAACCCCTACAGCCCGATCACTCCGTCGAGCATATCCTTCTCCACCCAACAGCCGAGCCGTACCATCGAGCATAGCTCCCCCTATATGGCCCCATGGACTAGCTAAGCGTTCCCTCTCCCATACCCTCTCAACCCATTTGCTCCGCCAAGCGAACCCTCCGCTGACCCCAGTCGTCCCTTCGAGCATAGCTCCTTGCCATTCTCGCTCCATGTAACCCTAGACCGTATCGTATACCCCTGTAATAGATCTGCATACTCCTATCATCTCTGCTCCCTTGCTGATATCATCCCTACGATACACACTTATCAAAAGGTGGAAATTTCAAAAAAAAAATTGCAGTGTGGGACTAAAAAGAACCCCGACGAGATAGAGACCAGAATGGCAGTGCATGACATCTGAAAATCCCTAGTTGACGTTTAATTCTCGAGTTACTACTGTTTTTGCCAGCGAGCACTCATGTTGGAGGGATCGATGTGTTAGATGGGTCGGCCAATGTAGGATTCTCTTTGCAAAGGTTTTAGGTAGCTTCCAGAAGCTTCTGAACATTTTTTCCCACATTTTTTGCTTTTCTTTGTTTCTTTGTTTCTCTTTTTTTATTTTTTTTTATTTTCAGATCTTTTAAAGTTTGTGTACATTTTTCAGATTGGTGGACTTTTTCCCAAATTTGTCATCTTTTGAAAATTCGTGATTTTTGCTGAATTCATTATATTTTGAAAATTCCTGAACTTTTTCAATCCATGAACCTTTTTCCAAATCTGTAAACAGTTTTTGAACTCGCGAACATTTTTTTGAAAATTTACAGATTCTCAAAAATAAATAAATTTATGTGGTTTGGAGAAGTGGACTCATAGTCGTCTCGAGAGGAAGGCTTCATAATTGTACCTGATTATTCTCTACGAAGAACTGAATAATAAAGATAAGAGTCCCACACCTACAACTTGCGTCCTTGTGTCTACCTTTCCACTCTACTTTCACGTTGCGTTACACGATAACATCAACACATAGTATCTTTTCAAGACAACGGCCTCCTTGATTTTCATTAGAGAAAAACTGCAAAAAGTACATACAATGTTTACCAAAATAATCTCACAGTTCATACAATACCAAAGCATACAAGGCCCACTTCACAACACTATAAATAGAACAAAAGCATTCTCTTTTCTTCCCATTGAAAATGAGTGAACTTCATCCATCAAATTATTCCCATCATCGGCGCCACTTGCTAACTTCTCTCTAAGCTTCCACAATCACCAGTTTAGTCATTCACAATCCTTCCTCGATTTTTCTTCGAACATGTTCCTTTTGTAGAAAGGCACCTGAGGTTAGATGATTGCATAACTGAAAATCAGTGAAGCTGTGTCACTAGGGAATCGTTTTCTGGATTGTCCAACAAGCATCCTCCAAATATGTCAGAAGTGCATTCAAGTAGCCTGCTCAGGTCAAATGCACAAAGGACCACCTGCCATTCCAGTTTAGCTAAAGCACCACCAAATAGCAAATGGTTCACAATTTTCCTTCAAACCGAAGAAGTGACACTAGTCATTCCTAAGCTAACCTATTTTGATTAGATTATCTTTGGTTAGTATTGATGATTTTAGCATGCGCGGAGGTAGTAGGCTAGTAGCAGCTACGCCTTCAGACTCCTTGTTTTTGTCATATTTTTCGGGTGTATTATCTTGGAACTGTTGAGACCCCAAGGAGATGTCATGCAGATTGATGAACAAATGTCTCTGTTTTGGGCCAGTGCTCTAGGACTTGGTTTGCAGCTGCTAAACTGTAATGTACTAGACATATTTTATAACCTACTGCAGAAAAACGGCGATAGAAGGAAAAAGTTAGATCAATAAATAGTACTCCCTCCGGGCCACGTTAGATACATCCGTATCTAGACAAATCTAAGACAAGTAATATGGATCAGAGGGAGTATAATATGTAAAAATTGACAAACTACTACATATCATAATCCTATGCAGTGCCAGACGCATATTATGCCCCTGTTTGGATTTAGCACACAAGAATTACACTCGATCCAAGATAATTTGAGCTTCAAAAGATTCTCCTAGCGATCATTTAAGTAATGCATGCATATATGCTCGGCCTAGCGCCCCCTTAGGCAATGTAGATCAGACAATTCCCAACAATAGTGAAGCAATCGAGGACTGCATTTCCTGGAGAAACAAAGCACATCAGTACAAGACAAGATACATCAACACAGGATTTCCTGCAAAAACATAAGACATTTTTCGAAATGGATAAGTCCTAGAAGTTCGTCAGATACAACCCGATGGTCACTGCCCACTAGGCACTGTATATATCTATATGCGAATACATTGAGCCCAATATGTTGAGAAATTTGACAATCTATACATGGAGTACTGCAAACGTCTAATAAATTAGGAAACCATGTATACTAGAGAAACACAAGCGCTGAGCAAATAGGCACATAAACCTAACCATAAATTAAGATGAGTGCCAAATTTTCCATTCCTTTTGCTGACCATGAGTAGCGGTTTCAAGCGGCAGTGCAAAATAATAAAATTAAAACCTAACAGCTAGCTAGCGGAAATTAACTACCCTTCTTGTACTGAACAAACAAGAGCATACTCCCTCCGTCCCAAAATAAGTGTCTCAAGTTTGTACTAACTTTAGTACAAAGTTATACTAAGGTTGAGACCATTATTTTGGGACAGAGGGAGTATGAACGAAGCACCAAACTAAATTGCAGCGTCTGAGAATTCAACAACCCAAAAACACATTTTTGTCACAGATAGCTTTTACCGATGGAGCCTAACTACTCCGTAGACAACATATCAGACCATTTCACACCACTACGAGTTGCACATACAAAAAATGAAAATTTTCATAGCTACAGTGCAATTAACACCAACTACTGTACTCGCAGTCTAGTAATTGTAATCAATTCTACTATTCTAGCTGTCCCCAATGACAACGATCACCAAAACGAAAACGGTACGCGCACACGAGAAGCAATTCAGCATCTTTGTCACACATGCTATGGGCTGATATGAGAGTTTGCGCACATAGCCTAAGTGCCTAACTGAATAATTCTACTCATCTCAAAACCATGTCTGTTAAGGGTATGCAATGCAACCATGTCTGAATAATTCTATTGGCTGGAACTGAAGATGGCAATCAACAATCCAAGTATCCAACCATGTCTGAAGATGGCGATCAACATAGCGTAACTGAAGAATTCTATTCATCTCATCGGAATTGAAGATGGGGATCAACAATCCAGCCATGTCTGTTAAGGGTACGCAATGCAAGTCATCTCATCGGAGATGGCAATTAACAGTCCAAGTTCCAACTATGTCCATGTCTTAGATGGGGCGGATTGATCGACATGGTAGGCGAAAAAAAAGCCCCTTTCCTACAGCTAGCGGCGTCAGATTGGTACGCAAGTCAACCATATCGATCTTAGTCGTCTAGCAGCAATCCGAGTTATCACGCGCCGAAATCAAAACTTGAGGCGTGCAGGTGATCGATCGGTCTCGGTCTCCGGCTGCGGCTCCATGGCCTGCTGGACCTGGACGTCGACTCATGTGAGCAAGACAACATTTTTATGGGTACAAAACAAAAATGCATAGCCATTAGTCCTGAGCAGAACCAATTGGTTCAGGGGACAAGCAAGCAAACCTGCGTCGTCCGTCGGCGGCGGTGGCGGTGAGACGGAGCCGAAGAAGTGGCTGACGCGGCCGGTAGGCGGTTCGTCGAGGATGTCGTCGCGGAGCCCCTGCAGGACGTCGACGAGGGCGCCCATGTTCGCCGCGCCACGACGGGCGTGGCGAGCGGCGTCGGCACATGCCTGGGCAGCCGTGGCAGCTCTCTGGGACGAAGTCGGCACGGCGAGGAAAGCCGCCACGTCCGAGTAGACATGCTCCAGCTCGGACTGCGCACGCGACAGCCCGCGGACGGCGTGCTTGACCTCCTTCCTCACGTCGGCGAGCCAGCCCGGGTACCAGACGTGGTGGTCCATCCAGCGCGGGTCTCGCAGCGAGAAGGAGCGCATCGCCTGCCCGGAAGGCTCGGAGGCCTGCAGCAGCTCCAGCCCGCGGTCGACGTTGAACAGGAGGCCGCGGTTGGGGCGCAGGGGCTCAGCGGCGACCGGGGCAGGGGCGGCAGCGGGATCCTCGCTGCGGAGGGCGGCGACGCGGTTGCGGGCGAGGTCGAAGACGCTGTGGACCTCGTCGCGGAGGAGGCGCCGGACTGCGGCGTCGGAGGCGATGGTGGCGGCGATGCGGCGCGCTTCCTGGGCGGCCGCCTCGAGGTCCCGCGCCGCCTGGTTCAGCGTGCGGCCGGCCTCCGCGGCGTCGTCGACGATCCAGCCGAGGATGGGGAGGAACTCGTACCAGGTGTGGTCGATGATCCGCTCCGCCATGGCCGCCGGTCGCCGCCGCCCCTCCTTCGTCCCGCTCGTGGACTCGTGGTGCGTGTGCGTGACGACACTTTGGTTTGAACGGACGCGCGGGAGCTGGTGCCGGGCGGGTGGGGGCTAAAATATCTGTCTTCTTTGAGTCGGATGGTGGGTCCCGCGCTGTCAGCCAGCAAAGCGGTAGTAATTCCCTTTACGCTTGGTTTGGATGTCTCAATTGGAGAGCTCTGTATTGAATTGGTCTGAATTCCAAATCAGTTGAGGAAACTGAAATGACACGAATACGAATTCAGCTGTTTGGTTGTCCAATGAATTGGCCCTTGAAATGCCTCTCAGATTTCAATACCAAATCATGTTTGGATGACAAACTTTGGAATTGCATACTACATGACTCAAAAATGAAATCTGTCTATGAATGAATTTATAGCAATAAACATAGAAATAAATATTCTAGAAATGCATCAGGAAAACGCAAATGGCCATACAATGACAACAATATTTTCTTACAATAACATAACACAAATTTAATACAATAACAAACAGCACATACTCTCAAATACGGTCTCGTACATGACATAAATCATGATCATTTTAAATAGATAGGTCCGAATGCTTGACATAAACAGTGCGTGACAGTAGTACATAAATAGTTCCAAGTTCAATAGGACATAAAATAGATAGTTCGATGTTCAACAAGACATAAAAGAACACACACATATCAGAAAAGCATCAAGCTTCAAGGCAACATTAGCAGCCATGTCTTCCTCATGGTGATGGGCAGCTCCTTTAGAGCTTGAAATAGGCGATCGTTGAGTACCAACTTCCCATAACATCGAAGCATGTCTTGCTCAGCCAAATCAGGTATCAAGTTAAGTGCATCAAGTATTTCAGCGGGAGTGGTAACCTTTGGTAGTGCAATGGGCTCAGTTGTCTTGAAAGCATCAACTAAGTCCTTCTTCATATCTCCAAGCATGCAAAGAATAGCGTCACCTGTTCGCTGCCTCTTTGGCGCTACTTCTGGAGAGACTTCAATCGGTTCTTCTAATGGTTCTGCAGCAATCTCAGCACCTGTCTTCGCACCCTCACCATTGGCATGATCTTTTAAATATATGATACATATGGACTCCCAATTCTTGATTACTTTGGTCTTGTAAGACTTTAACTCCTTGCATGTCTTGTTAGCCTGCACAATAAACACAAACCAGCAGTAAAGATGTTGCCTTTGTTATTCTACACATGCAAACAATATAAAGAATGTGTACTCTGTGATTACCTCCACATATTTATCCTAAACATCATCACTATCCATTGATAGCCTATGATTGTTCCAATCCCAACCAAAACCACTTTGAGAAAGGATCTTGCTTACGATCTCATAGTGATGATCCAAAGTCCTCATCCTTCCAGTAATGTTCTCCTTTGTGATCTCCTTATTGCACTTGTCCTTCACATGCCTTATGGCATGTGTGTACACATGTGACTTCCATCCATTTTGAGCATGGTCACCCTTGTTGTGATGCTCAACAAATACTTCAAGCAATGCATCATCCATCTCATCATCCCATACGCAGTAATTCCTCTTCCTTCCAGTTACTTCTTCAGCCATGGTGCTACAAGGAAATAAAATATTGTACAAAATATACAAGGTTTGAGAAATACCATTATGTAAACATAATGTCATCCATTAATTTCATGAAGGTGATACATATACAAAAGAAGACCACCGCAGCTAGCTATACAAAAGAAGACCACCGCAGCTAGCTATACAAAAACAGAGGGGATTTCAGCCATATACCTTCAATCGAACTGCAGATCGATGGACACTTCACAAATCTGCAGTGTTAGACAAAACAAAATTAGTTTTGCAGCCAGAGAGATAGACGAGCAGCAGCTCCTTCAGAGATAGACGAGCAGCAGTATTAGCAGAAAATTGTTGGGGAACGTAGTAATAATTCAAAAAAATTCCTACGTGTCACCAAGATCAATCTAGGAGATGCTAGCAACGAGAGAGAGGGAGTGCATCTTCATACCCTTGAAGATCGCTAACCGGAAGCGTTGCAAAGAACGCGGTTGATGGAGTCGTACTCGCGGCGATTCAAATCGCTGAAGATCCGATCCAAGCGCCGAACGGACGGCGCCTCCGTGTTCAACACACGTACAGCCCGGGTACGTCTCCTCCTTCTTGATCCAGCAAGGGGGGAGGAGAAGTTGAGGGAGAGCTCCGGCAGCACGATGGTGTGGTGGCGGTGGAGCTCGTGGTTCTCCGGCAGAGCTTCGCTAAGCACTACGGAGGAGGAGGAGGTGTAGGAGGGGGGAGGGCTGCGCCAGGGGCAAGGGGTGCAGCTCCCATGCGCCTCCCCACTATATATAGGGGTGGAGGGGGCTGGTTTCTTGCCCTCCAAGTCCATTGGGGCGTTGGCAAAGGTGGGAGGAAAGAAATCCCATCCTTTCCCTTCCCCACCGATTGTTATCCCCCCTTTTTAGGGATCTTGATCTTATCCCTTCGGGATATGATCTTATTCCTTCTAAGGGGGGATCTTGGTGCGCCTTGACCAGGGGTGTGGGGCCTTGCTCCCACTACCCACGTTCATGTGGGTCCCCCCATGCAGGTGGGCCCCACTCTAGAACCTTCCCGGTACAATACCGAAAAATCCCGAACATTTTCCGGTGGCCAAAATAGGACTTTCCATATATAAATCTTTACCTCCGGACCATTCCGGAACTCCTCATGACGTCCGGGATCTCATACGGGACTCCGAACAACTTTCGGTAACCACATACAATTCCCATTACAACTCTAGCGTCACCGAACCTTAAGTGTGTAGACCCTACGGGTTCGGGAACCATGCAGACATGACCGAGACACATCTCCGGCCAATAACCAACAACGGGATCTGGATACCCATATTGGCTCCCACATGTTCCACGATGATCTCATCGGATGAACCACGATGTCAGGGATTCAATTAATCCCGTATACAATTCCCTTTGTCCTTCGGTATGTTACTTGCCCGAGATTCGGTCGTCGATATCCCTATACCTTGTTCAATCTCGTTACCGGCAAGTCTCTTTACTCGTTCCGTAACACATGATCCCGTGACTAACTCCTTAGTCACATTGAGCTCATTATGATGATGTATTACCGAGTGGGCCCAGAGATACCTCTCCGTCACACGGAGTGACAAATCCCAGTCTCGATTCGTGCCAACCCAACAGACACTTTCGGAGATACCTGTAGTGCACCTTTATAGTCACCCAGTTACGTTGTGACGTTTGATACACCCAAAGCATTCCTACGGTATCCGGGAGTTGCACAATCTCATGGTCTAAGGAAATGATACTTGACATTAGAAAAGCTCTAGCAGACGAACTACACGATCTTGTGCTATGCTTAGGATTGGGTCTTGTCCATCACATCATTCTCCTAATGATGTGATCCCGTTATCAACGACATCCAATGTCCATGGTCAGGAAACCATGACCATCTATTGATCAATGAGCTAGTCAACTAGAGGCTCACTAGGGACATGGTGTGGTCTATGTATTCACACAAGTATTACGGTTTCCAGTTAATACAATTATAGCATGAACAATAGACAATTATCATGAACAAGGAAATATAATAACCATTTTATTATTGCCTCTAGGGCATATTTCCAACAGTCTCCCACTTGCACTAGAGTCAATAATCTAGTTACATTGTGATGAATCGAACACCCATAGAGTTCTGGTGCTGATCATGTTTCGCTCGTGGAAGAGGTTTAGTCAACGGATCTGTGACATTCAGATCCGTATGTACTTTACAAATATCTATATCTCCATCCTGAATGTAACCACGAATGGAGTTGAAGCAGCGCTTGATGTGCTTGGTCTTCTTGTGAAACCTGGGCTCCTTGGCAATGGCAATAGCTCCAGTGTTGTCACAGAAGAGAGTCATCGGGCCCGACGCATTGGGAATCACTCCTAGGTCGGTGATGAACTCCTTCATCCAGACTCCTTCCTGCACTGCTTCCGAAGCAGCTATGTACTCCGCTTCACATGTAGATGCCGCCACGACGCTTTGCTTGCAACTGCACCAGCTGACTGCCCCACCATTCAAAATATACACGTATCCGGTTTGTGACTTGGAGTCATCCGGATCTGTGTCGAAGCTAGCATCGACGTAACCCTTTACGACGAGCTCTTCGGCACCTCCATAAACGAGAAACATATCCTTAGTCATTTTCAGGTACTTAAGGATATTCTTGACCGATGTCCAGTGTTCCATTCCGGGATCACTTTGGTACCTCCCTACCAAACTTATGGAAAGGTTCACATCAGGTCTAGTACATAGCATGGCATACATAATAGAGCCTATGGCTGAGGCATAGGGGATGACACTCATCTTTTCTCTATCTTCTGCCGAGGTCGGGCATTGAGCTGTGCTCAATCTCACACCTTGCAATACAGGCAAGAACCCCTTCTTGGACTGATCCATATTGAACTTCTTCAATATCTTGTCAAGGTATTTGCTTTGTGAAAGACCAATGAGGCGTCTCGATCTATCTCTATAGATCTTGATGCCTAATATGTAAGGAGCTTCTCCAAGGTCCTTCATTGAAAAACACTTATTCAAGTAGGCCTTTATGCTTTCCAAAAGCTCTATATCATTTCCCATCAACAATATGTCATCCACATATAAAATGAGAAATGCTACAGAGCTCCCACTCACTTTCTTGTAAATACAGGCTTCTCCATAAGTCTGTATAAACCCAAACGCTTTGATCACCTCATCAAAGCGAATGTTCCAACTTCGAGATGCTTGCACCAGCCCATAGATGGAGCGCTGGAGCTTGCATACCTTGTCAGCATTCTTAGGATCGACAAAACCTTCCGGCTGCATCATATACAATTCTTCCTTAAGGAAACCATTAAGGAATGTCGTTTTGACGTCCATTTGCCAGATCTCATAATCATAAAATGCGGCAACTGCTAACATGATTCGGACGGACTTCAGCATCGCTACGGGTGAGAAAGTCTCATCGTAGTCAACTCCTTGAACTTGTCGATAACCCTTAGCGACAAGCCGAGCCTTATAGACGGTCACATTACCATCCGCGTCAGTCTTCTTCTTAAAGATCCATTTATTTTCTATGGCTTGCCGATCATCTGGCAAGTCCACCAAAGTCAATACTTTGTTCTCATACATGGATCCTATCTCGGATTTCATGGCTTCAAGCCATTTGTTGGAATCCGGGCCCGCCATGGCTTCTTCATAGTTCGAAGGTTCACCGTTGTCTAACAACATGATTTCCAGGACAGGGTTGTCGTACCACTCTGGTGCGGAACGTGCCCTCGTGGACCTACGAAGTTCAGTAGTAACTTGATCCGAAGTTTCATGATCATCATCATTAACTTCCTCTCTAGTCGGTGCAGGCACCACAGAAACATTTTCCTGCGCTGCGCTACTCTCTGGTTCGAGAGGGGGTACAATTACCTCATCAAGTTCTACTTTCCTTCCACTTACTTCTTTCGAGAGAAACTCTTTCTCTAGAAAGGATCCATTCTTGGCAACAAAGATCTTGCCTTCGGATCTGAGGTAGAAGGTATACCCAATAGTTTCCTTAGGGTATCCTATGAAGACGCACTTTTCCGATTTGGGTTCGAGCTTTTCAGGTTGAAGTTTCTTGACATAAGCATCGCATCCCCCAAACTTTCAGAAACGACAGCTTAGGTTTCTTCCCAAACCATAATTCATACGGTGTCGTCTCAACGGATTTAGGCGGTGCCCTATTTAAAGTGAATGCGGCAGTCTCTAATGCATATCCCCAAAATGATAGAGGTAAATCAGTAAGAGACATCATAGATCGCACCATATCTAATAGAGTGCGATTACGACGTTCGGACACACCATTACGCTGAGGTGTGCCAGGCGGCGTGAGTTGTGAAACAATTCCACATTTCCTTAAGTGCGTGCCAAACTCGTGACTCAAATATTCTCCTCCACGATCAGATCGTAAGAACTTTATTTTCTTGTCACGTTGATTCTCTACCTCACTCTGAAATTCCTTGAACTTTTCAAAGGTCTCAGACTTGTGTTTCATTAAGTAGACATACCCATATCTGCTTAAGTCATCAGTTAGGGTGAGAACATAACGATAGCCACCGCGAGCCTCAACGCTCATTGGACCGCATACATCGGTATGTATTATTTCCAACAAGTTGGTTGCTCGCTCCATTGTTCCGGAGAACGGAGTCTTAGTCATCTTGCCCATGAGGCATGGTTCGCACGTGTCAAATGATTCATAATCAAGAGACTCCAAAAGTCCATCTGCATGGAGTTTCTTCATGCGTTTGACACCAATATGACCAAGGCGGCAGTGCCACAAGTATGTGGGACTATCATTATCAACCTTACATCGTTTGGTATTCACACTATGAATATGTGTAACATCACGTTCGAGATAAAAATAAACCATTGACCAGCGGGGCATGACCATAAAACATATCTCTCATATAAATAGAACAACCATTATTCTCGGATTTAAATGAGTAGCCATCTCGCATCAAACGAGATCCAGATACAATGTTCATGCTCAAAGCTGGTACTAAATAACAATTATTGAGGTTTAAAACTAATCCCGAAGGTAGATGTAGAGGTAGCGTGCCGACGACGATCACATCGACCTTGGAACCATTCTCGACACGCATCGTCACCTCGTCCTTCGCCAGTCTCCGCTTATTCCGCAGCTCTTGTTTTGAGTTACAGATGTGAGCAACCACACCGGTATCAAATACCCAGGAGCTACTACGAGCGCTGGTAAGGTACACATCAATAACATGTATATCATATATACCTTTGACGTTGCCGGACTTCTTATCCGCTAAGTACTTGGGGCAGTTCCGCTTCCAGTGACCGGTTCCCTTGCAATAAAAGCACTCAGTCTCAGGCTTGGGTCCATTCTTGGGCTTCTTCCCGGCAACTGATTTACCGGGCGCGGCAACTGCTTTGCCGTCCTTCTTGAAGTTCTTCTTACCCTTGCCTTTCTTGAAACTGGTGGTCTTATTCACCATCAACACTTGATGTTCCTTTTTGATCTCCACCTCCGCTGATTTCAGCATCGAATATAACTCAGGAATGGACTTCTCCATCCCTTGCATATTGAAGTTCATCACAAAGCTCTTGTAGCTAGGTGGAAGCGACTGGAGGATTCTGTCAATAACCGAGTCATCCGGAAGATTAACTCCCAGCTGAGACAAGCGGTTGTGCAATCCAGACATTTTGAGTATGTGCTCGCTGACAGAACTATTTTCCTCCATCTTACAACTGAAGAACTTGTCGGAGACTTCATATCTCTCGACCCGGGCATGAGCTTGGAAAACCATTCTCAGCTCTTGGAACATCTCATATGCTCCGTGTTGCTCAAAACGCTTTTGGAGCCCCGGTTCTAAGCTGTAAAGCATGCCGCACTGAACCAGGGAGTAATCATCACTACGCGACTGCCAGGCGTTCATAACATCTTGAGTTGCTGGGAAAATGGGTGCGTCACCTAGCGGTGCATCAAGGACATATGCTTTCTTGGAAGCTATGAGGATGATCCTCAAGTTACGGACCCAGTCTGTATAGTTGCTTCCATCGTCTTTCAGCTTGGTTTTCTCTAGGAACGCGTTGAAGTTGAGGGCAACATTAGCGTGGGCCATTGGATCTACAAGATAGATTGTAAAGACAATTTTAGACTAAGTTCATGATAATTAAGTTCATCAAATTATTTAATGAACTCCCACTCAGATAGACATCTCTCTAGTCATCTAAGCGATACATGATCCATATCGACTAGGCCGTGTCCGATCATCACGTGAGACGGACTAGTCATCAATGGTGAATATCTCCATGTTGATCGCATCTACTATACGACTCATGTTCGACCTTTCGGTCTCTCGTGTTCCGAGGCCATGTCTGTACATGCTAGGCTCGTCAAGTCAACCTAAGTGTTTCGTGTGTGTAAATCTAGCTTACACCCGTTGTATGCGAACGTTAGAATCTATCACACCCGATCATCACGTGGTGCTTCGAAACAACGATCCTTCGCAACGGTGCACACTTAGGGGGGACACATTTCTTGAAATTTTAGTGAGGGATCATCTTATTTATGCTACCGTCGTTCTAAGCAAATAAGATGTAAAAACATGATAAACATCACATACAAATCATAAAGTGACATGATATGGCCAATATCATCTTGCGCCTTTGATCTCCATCTTCTGGCGCGGCATGATCACCATCGTCTCCTGCACGACACCATGATCTCCATCATCGTGTCTTCATGAAGTTGTCTCGCCAACTATTACTTCTACTACTATGGCTAACGGTTAGCAATAAAGTAAAGTAATTACATGGCATTTTTGATTGACACGCATGTCATACAATAAATTAAGACAACTCCTATGGCTCCTGCCGGTTGTCATACTCATCGACATGCAAGTCGTGATTCCTATTACAAGAACATGATCAATCTCATACATCACATATATTTCATCACATCCTTTTGGCCATATCACATCACATAGCATACCCTGCAAAAACAAGTTAGACGTCCTCTAATTGTTGTTGCAAGTTTTACGTGGCTGCTATGGGTTTCTAGCAAAAACGTTTCTTACCTACGCAAAAGCCACAACGGTGATATGCCAATTATTATTTACCCTTCATAAGGACCCTCTTCATCGAATCCGATCCGACTAAAATGGGAGAGACAGACACCCGCTAGCCACCTTATGCAACAAGTGCATGTCAGGCGGTGGAACCAGTCTCACGTAAGCGTACGTGTAAAGTCGGTCCGGGCCGCTTCATCCCACAATGCTGCCGAATCAAGATAGGACTAGTAACGGCAAGCAAATTGACCAAATCATCGCCCACAACTACTTGTGTTCTACTCGTGCATAGAATCTACGCATAGACCTAGCTCTGATACCACTGTTGGGGAACGTAGTAATAATTCAAAAAAATTCCTACGTGTCACCAAGATCAATCTAGGATATGCTAGCAACGAGAGAGAGGGAGTGCGTCTTCATACCCTTGAAGATCGCTAAGCGGAAGCGTTGCAAAGAACGTGGTTGATGGAGTCGTACTCGCGGCGATTCAAATCGCGGAAGATCCGATCCAAGCGCCGAACGGACGGCGCCTCCGCGTTCAACACACATACAGCCCGTGTACGTCTCCTCCTTCTTGATCTAGCAAGGGGGGAGGATAAGTTGAGGGAGAGCTCCGGCAGCACGACGGCGTGGTGGCGGTGGAGCTCGTGGTTCTCCGGCAGAGCTTCGCTAAGCACTACGGAGGAGGAGGAGGTGTAGGAGGGGGGAGGGCTGCGCCAGGGGCAAGGGGTGCAGCTCCCATGCGCCCCCACTATATATATGGGTGGAGGGGGCTGGTTTCTTGCCCTCCAAGTCCATTGGGACGTTGGCAAAGGTGGGAGGAAAGAAATCCCATCCTTTCCCTTCCCCACCGATTGTTATCCCCCCTTTTTAGGGATCTTGATCTTATCCTTTCGGGATATGATCTTATTCCTTCTAAGGGGGGATCTTGGTGCGCCTTGACCAGGGGTGTGGGGCCTTGCCCCCACTACCCACGTTCATGTGGGTCCCCCCATGCAGGTGGGCCCCACTCCGGAACCTTCTAGAACCTTCCCGGTACAATACCGAAAAATCCCGAACATTTTCCGGTGGCCAAAATAGGACTTCCCATATATAAATCTTTACCTCCGGACCATTCCAGAACTCCTCGTGACGTCCGGGGTCTCATCCGGGACTCCGAACAACTTTCGGTAACCACATACAATTCCCATTACAACTCTAGCGTCACCGAACCTTAAGTGTGTAGACCCTACGGGTTTGGGAACCATGCAGACATGACCGAGACACCTCTCCGGCCAATAACCAATAGCGGGATCTGGATACCCATATTGGCTCCCACATGTTCCACGATGATCTCATTGGATGAACCACGATGTCGGGGATTCAATTAATCCCGTATACAATTCCCTTTGTCCATCGGTATGTTACTTGCCCGAGATTCGATCGTCGGTATCCCTATACCTTGTTCAATCTCGTTACCGGCAAGTCTCTTTACTCGTTCCGTAACACATGATCCCGTGACTAACTCCTTAGTCACATTGAGCTCATTATGATGATGTATTACCGAGTGGGCCCAGAGATACCTCTCCGTCACACGGAGTGACAAATCCCAGTCTCGATTCGTGCCAACCCAACAGACACTTTCGATGATACCTGTAGTGCACCTTTATAGTCACCCAGTTACGTTGTGACGTTTGATGCACCCAAAGCATTCCTACGGTATCCGGGAGTTGCACAATCTCATGGTCTAAGGAAATGATACTTAACATTAGAAAAGCTCTAGCAGACGAACTACACGATCTTGTGCTATGCTTAGGATTGGGTCTTGTCCATCACATCATTCTCCTAATGATGTGATCCCGTTATCAACGACATCCAATGTCCATGGTCAGGAAACCATGACCATCTATTGATCAACGAGCTAGTCAACTAGAGGCTCACTAGGGACATGGTGTGGTCTATGTATTCACACATGTATTACGGTTTCCGGTTAATACAATTATAGCATGAACAATAGACAATTATCATGAACAAGGAAATATAATAATAACCATTTTATTATTGCCTCTAGGGCATATTTCCAACAAAAATGAGCAGCAGAGAAGTGTAGAAAAGGAGCAGCAGTTTAGCAGAAAAGGGCAGGGCATAGTGAGGCGGCCACGGTGGGCATGGAGGACGGCGACGCCTGGCTGGCGTGCGGGGACGACGGCGGGGCGTGCCGCCGTGCCGGTCCTGGGCAGCCGCCGACCTCCATGGCGGGGTGTGCCGCCGTGCCGGTCCCGGCCGCCGCCGATCTACATGGCAGGGCAAGGCACAGGGGGAACTTCGCGAAGAACCACGGGAGAAGGGATGGGGAAGAGGGGAGGGGCGGACCTGGTCGCCGTCGTGGTCGCTGTGGTGGTCGCCGCCGCAAACTGCCTGCTAGGTCGCCGCCGCCAACTGTCTAGGTCGCCCCTGCCGTTCCCCGTCTCGTATCCTCCTCTGCCTCCCTTTTCTGTTCGCGGGCTGGACCGGTAAGTTTTGCAGGGATGGCGATTTCAGGCCAATTCGGAGCGCTACCCCTCCAAAACGTGGGAGGGAGATTTTCACGGGAGCCAAAACGGGCCTGAATTGGTTTTCCTTTCCAATACGAATTCAGTAGACAGCCAAACGTCTGTATTGAGGTCGGATGATTACCAAATCCATTTCAGAGGCTCCAATGGAGACATCCAAACGCAGTGTTAGATTGTTTTTCGGGAACACTACAGTACTACTGTACATGGACTTCTATTTATTGAGAAAATCATATTCTAGACTTTTTTTCACACCAATCTATGATTGGATGGTTAGGGCGTGTTCGGAAAAAATCTGGAACGAAGCCGAGCCGAACGATTTCGTCACAAGAAGCTAGCTTCAAGAAGCTCAGGTCGATTGCAGTGCAAAAAGCTGGAGGGTCGTTGGCCCAGTTCCACCAAAACGAAAAGATGAAGTTGGATGATATTACGGCCTGACTACCACCGCTAAAAAAACGGTTCGCTCTCCCCTCGTAAGAAAAGTGAATCGGTACGTAAACTCTCCTCTCTCCCTCGAAATGGGCTGGTTTCAGCCGGCCCGAAACCGAACAGGCCAGATTTTGGTGTAGCTGGGCTGCTAGCCAATGGAGGGCTCGAAGAAGCTAATGAGCGAGTCGAATGGGTTGCGATCGCCAGGCGAAGCCAAAAGCTAGCGTGAGAAGCTGGATTTCTGAAGTTTTGTGAAGTTGGAGGAGATCAGAACAGGCCCTTAGTAGCACAGTGGTATACTTTATCTATTAGAGTTTAAATATCAGACTTGACATTGGTACTTGCATTTTTCTGGATTTATTCCAGGCCTTCCGGCGATGTGCGTTCGGTAAGAGGAGATGTTCCCATCGGCTATAAAGGCGCCTGTGGCGACTTCGTCAATTTCAAGATGATGTGTCGGCTCAGTCTCTTGAAGATGCTCATATGGATAGGGTATGCGTGCCTGTGTTCATAGTGGTGATTGTATGCTCTTGTATGTGAGCGACTTCGCTCGAAAATAATAATATTCTGGACCCTTTTTTTTGAGCCGTCATACTCTGGAGTCTAGACTTTAAAAGACACATACATGGGGAAAAAGCGTTGTGAAGGTGAAAATGACCGTAGGAGTTATGGACTCGCCAAGCGAGGGGCGGCCACCCCTAGAGAAAGGGATCGTCGGCAGGGTGCGTAGGAGATGGCCGCATCTTTAGCTCGACCTCAAGAAGCGGTGATGAAGAAGAAGAAAACGAGGCACGCAGCTTGCCACCTGAGATGCGAGGGGTGCCCTTCGGGATTGTTGGGGCAGATGACTCAGGTCACCAAAGGTCGTGTGGTGAGTGTCCCTTCGCCCGCGTTGCGGGGCGGGGGCGGTTATTGAGGCGTTGGCGAAGATGGACAACATGTTTGACCACATGAAAGAAAGACAGTGCGAGTTTTTTTTTTGTTTTTGAAAGGAACACTTTTGTAAGCACACCCACAAAACATGGTTGCCATCCCCTAAGAGAGATCCTCTTGCGGCAAGTTCGTGGCCTACACTGTTACATGTACATCGTCGTATGCAACACACAACAGAGATTTTTTTTTCAAACAAGGCTCCTAATAATGGAAAAAAATCATAAGGGCATATTCGAAGTTGACCTGCAAATGTCTCTGGTATATATTCGTTTTTCTGTTTGGACGTGGCCCACGGATATGATGCGGAAGTGAGCCATCCAATGCTAATCATAAAGTATACTATTGGGAGGAGAAAAGGTAGGTGAGGACCATGCATGTGATGTGATATAGTATTTGCTCTGGAGGAGAGAGAGGAGAGGGGACCATGTATGTGCGGTTGGGAGGAGAGAAAAGAGATGGACCATGCATGTGATTGGTCAAGTGCATGTATGACATTTAGAGAATGAACAAAAATATTATTTCCTACATGTAAAGGTTGGAGTTGGCAATACAGATTGTGTCCTTCTACCACACAAAAACATGATTCTCAATAAATAAATAAAAACATTGACATCATCTATCAATTTTAAGAATGGAAATCAGATGTTTATTACATATTCCTATGGTTCAAAACCCAAAATGCTATTTCTTATCATAAATCTTGCAAAAGACTACTATGGTTGCTCGGGAATCTTCTAAGACTGCAACACAATCTCTCGTCATATTTCCGCTCCCTTTTAATTATTAACCATGCAACAACCGCAATACACCATCATCTTTTGACGGTCTCTTAAGTTTGTGGCAACTTGCGAACCAGCCTGTGGTTGGATGGTTAGAGGGACTGTGGTATCCCCAGCCCACCAGGGTTCAAATCCTGGTACTCGCATTTATTCTTGGAATTATTTCAGGATTTCCGGCGATGCGCATTCAGTGGGAGGAGACGTTCCCGTCGACGACGAGGTGCCTACGGTGACTTCGTAAATTTCAAGATGATATGCCGGCTCAGTCTCTCGAAGGTGTTCATAGGGGTAGGATGTGCGTGTGTGCGTTCATAGGGGTGAGTGTATGCACGTGTATATGAGCGCTTGCGTCTGTACTATGTTAAAAAAAAGTTTGTGGCAACTTGTCATCTTTTTTATGCCTTTGTAGCAATACATCGATACTACCAAGAACAGATATGAGGCCATCCTGCAGCCTGCCCCGTCTTCGCTGAAGTCAGTCGGTGGTAGTTTAGGATAGGACGTTGAGCAATCAGATAGGTGTAACTAGCAATGAGGCCTCATCAGGACCCGATAAACCACCGTTCGCCGCCATGTGTAATGTTCACGTCATTTAACAACCGCCGCATGCCTCGTATGTGCATTCATCTTGGACGAACCCCCCTATAGGCTATACATCATCTGTCAATAAATGGAGGAATCTCATGTACTACACCTATCAATTTTAAAAACTGAATTCAGATGGTTAGACTCCACAACCGCACCCTAAACACTAAGCTAATGCTCTTTTTCCTCGCTGGTCATTACATACTCAAAATTAAAACAATTTTCACTAGTGTGAAGGCCATCGTTCATGTCAAGAGTAACTTGCTGACCATCGAACAACGTATCCCTCTACTTGTAGAAGGGAACGTCACAGAACGCTCTTGTTGCTACCATGGTTATTGTTACCCTAGTCTTTGGGGGCACAGTGACTCGGTAGGCGACATCCTTTTGTTTCTTTCTCCATGGACGATCCCCAACTGTACGATCCACTAAACTCGTCTCTGGCCTTCACATTCCCGCCGTCCGTAATGTGTGGAACTCCAGCATGCATGGATCTTAGCCGTGACACCTAGGTTCATTTTAACACTTGAAACCTAGGTCCTTTTCTCCGCACCTTCATCTCCGTTCAGCAAGGAGAAATGGAGAGTCTTCTTGGACATGCACCCGTACATGTCGAGCCTAGTATCGACAAACCTGCTTTTGGCACATACTCCCTTCATTTTTAAATATAAGTCTTTTTTAGAGATTTCACTATAGACTACATTCGGATGTATATAGACATACTTTAGAGTGTAGATTCACTCATTTTGCTCTGTACGTAATCCGTAATGTAATCTCTAAAAAGACTTATATTTAAGAACGGAGGGAGTATATACAAAAAACAAGAGTCACTAAGTGTAACTAAGTTGGATCTTCTTACAAAATATTTGAGGAAAATAAACCTTGGACCATTAAGCAAGGGAAAAAAGCAACTTTCTCTATGTTATAACCAAAACCTAGCTAAGTAGCTAGCATCATAGTTTTTCGATAATCAAAAACAAACTCACAAGAGAAATCTAGCTATGACCTGCCTGAATCAACAATCTGTTTTCCAAAGAGAAGATACTTACTATACGTTAACACACCTGATATAGCACGGGCCACCCGCGCCGACCGTGGTCTTAAACAGGGTGCACGTCATTTTGGACAAGTCTTCCTCCGCTTCGGCAGCGGTTCCGACGATCCAGAGTTCCAGACGTCGTCGTCTCCGGCGTGCAGTTGCTTCGCCGCCCAGTACTTGTGGTCGTAGCAGTATCTGACGTGCAGGAGCCCGTGGTGCTCCTTGGACGGCTCCATGAAGAACCTCGTGTGAGGGCTAGTGACGTCCTCGCCATCTAGCTGGAGCAACCGCACTTGGGCGGCCTTGGTACTTGCCGTGGCGCGCGTAGCACAAGTACTTGGAGAGTGGATTTTGAAAGCACGTGCTTTCGGACACCCCTTATCCTTACCCTTCAATATTGCTTTGAGATCCGTACTATACAACTAAGTTACAATATCAGATTTTCTCTTTTTTGTTTCTTCCAAATCAAACAACATCTGAACTTCAAACTTTGCAAAACATCAAAACATTCTAACTACAATGTGGGATAAAACTTTCAGATTTTTCGGTCCAACATAAATATACGAAATCCGATTTTTTTGATTAAAAAATGGCATTTTTAGTATTTATAATGCACGAAAAAATCCGAATGTTTTATCTCACATTCTAGTTAGAATGTTTTGTTGTTCTGCACAATTTGAAGTTCATATGTTGTTTTATATGAAAGAAATAAAAAAGACAAAAGTGTTTGCACGAATCGCGACGCAGAAATGAGTGGCTAGATAAGGGGGTGTCCTGAAGCATATGCTTTCTCAAATGTTTACCCAAGTACTTGCCGTTGGGTTCTGATGATCGGAAAGCAACGCACTCGGGCGGCCTTGGTCCTGGACCTGGAGCTGCCTCGCTCGTCACCTCAATTTGATGTAATTCATGAATGTGTTTGTTAGGATATGATGAATTGACACTTTATGGTAAGATTGTTTATTAAATATAGTTGATTTTTTGAGATTTTTTGTTGTATAATTAAATAGTTTTGCATGCTCTTCGATCTATCTATCTTTTTTGGTCAAGTTCAATGGGTTTTTCTTCGGAGGAAGTGATTTTTTGTAGTGTGTCACTCTTGCCATGCTCTAACCCAGTGACAATAAGGGTCAAGAGACATATTTTATTGTTGACACTAAGTATAAAACAATGTTGTCTCGTCATATTAATTGATGTTTTGATGTCTACATTATGTAGTCACAATTATTGCAATGCTATTTTTCTTGTAAACTTAATGTTTTCGGATGCATGCTGGAACGTAATGCCTGTATGAAATTATGCCATGAATGATCATAGTTATAAATATTGCAATTTAATCTCTGTCCAACTGTAATTTGTTCACTACTTGCTTGTTTCGAGAAAGATGTCGCTAGTGAAGCTATGGCCCCGTGGGTCTTCAACATTACTAAAATCTTCATCACAATTGCTATCTTCACTTTACCGTTTCATTTTTGCTACCAACTATCTCTATCACTTGCAGTTTAATCTAGTAATTAGCAAGGCAAAGGGCTTGACAACCTTCTTATCATGTTAGGGACAAGTGTGTGTTGTGCTTTGTGTGCAGGTACTGCTCACTTTGTATTGCTGGAAGATTCCTACTGGTTCGATTAACCTTGGTTCTCTAACTGAAAGAAATACTTACTGCTAAGTTAGATCACACTTACACTTGGAGAATCCCAACCAATCCTACCAGAGAGCAAACAATGGCCATCACCTTCGTCGGATCCCCACCACAACCCAGCCCACACCCGACGCCGCAAGCCCGCGGGAGGAGATTGCCACACGCCCAACTCCTTTCGAGAAGCAACCAGCCAGACCGCCACCTTACGAGCTCCACTGCTCCAGCACCAACATGCCGCCACCTCCACAGACAACTGCAGAGGCGGCCGACCGTGAAAACCAGCCAGACCGGTGCGACCGTGCGAGTACATCATAACATCAACACCGGGGCGCATGTCTTTTTCAGTTTTTCTCCGTCCTCCCCGTCGGCGCCATCCCAGATATCCGGCGGCGTTGTGGCCGTTGCTCGGCTGTTGGGCGTGCTGGGAGTGAACGCCACAACCTACTAGCGCATGTCGCCCGACAACGTTGCGATGGTCGGGCTCGACAGCCAGTTCACGCTCATATTGCTGGCCGCGGGGCAATTCGTCGGCACCGTGCTCAAGGTCGCGCTCATATTCAAATTCAAGTCTGGACTTCTCTATCTTAATTGGGAGCGCCAATCAATGAATTAGAAAAAATAGAATCGGTGACCATCCGTCGAAGCAAGTAGTAACTTTTACACTTGAATGGATAATACACTAGAATGTGGATGCCATGAGAAGCTCGGCGTGGTGTTGTGCCTGTTCGGCGTCTTGCTGTTTTAAGCCGGGATGTTCCTGAACCTCCTCAAGATGGGAAAGGCAGCGTAAGATGCGGTGGCCAGGAAGTGCACAGGGAAGGGTCGGCCAACCGGCTGGCGGGAGCCGGCGGGTACCTAGCTAGGACGAACTAGTAAATCAGGCAGGACGGTGTGATTTTGTCTGGGAGAAAACAATTTGGCTCTATTTAATTGCCAAATAAATCAGAGGATTAAGTGGATGGACGGGAATACCCTTTACATGTTTTTTTGTTGGGGGGGGGGGGGGGGGGGGGGGGTGGGGGGTGTTGTACAGGAGCACTCCTGATTTTTTTTAAGACGTAAATTGCCAACTCTAGACTTTTTAAGTGATAGTTAAGTGCTCTCAAAACACCTAAAAAAGTTGAGATGTAAGTTTTAATCTAGAGCATAGATATGTTTCGAAAACTGTAAACTTTTCAAAGGGGTGTACTGAAGCAGAACTGAATTTTGCTATCTATTGTATATGAATAAAATCATCTTGTTTCAAGTGTCTTGTTTATTAAGGATTCAGCTGGTTTCTTACTATAGTTTATTAAGTTGTATTTGAAGACTCTCCGTGTCTTTATAACATTAGATTTTATATATATAGTAAACCATGCTAACATATAAAAAAGGGCCAGAAACATTTGTGTTGAAAAGTGTTAATGTCCAGAACGACAAGCTAAAAAAACAGTTGTGATATTGATTTGTATATGAACTTGAGAGAAATCTCCAAATAAATAGTGCCAGCTAATTCTAAAATTAAATACTCTAAATGTATTTTGTGTGGGAAATAAGAAATTTTAATGACATTTCATAATATGTATAATATACTTTGTTGTTGGGACTGTGTTCCAGAATTACCTTCAATGATCATTTTTGGTACTACTAGTACAATGCTGGAACTGCTGGATGATAATTCCAACAGTTATCTGATTGGTTCATACTAATGGTTGTATTTGGTCAAATTGGGAACAGTGGGTGTGAACGTTTAATGCTGCTGGTAGTCCTACTTGTTTTTAATGAATATAAGGAAAGAATTATATTTCACATTTGTTTGATTCTTCTTGCCTTACATCTGGAGATGATTTTCAGATGTCCAGTGCTTCAGTTGACTGGTCACTTGTGTTTATCATCCCGATGTGGTGATCATGATTTCGCTGGCATACATACGTAACACCATATGTACTGATGAATGAGTTTACTATTTTCTTTTTCAGCTCATACAAGGCCTTTCATTTTGTCGTTTATCAAAATGAAGAATTGATGAAGCAAGCCATGTGTCTGACTTATCTATCAGTTATCAAATGTGTTTTATTACAGAAAGTGTTGATATTAAAGTTTTTTTTGGGGGGGGGGGGGGGGGGGGGGGGGGGGGAGGGGATCTTAAAGTTGTAGCTATACTGAATTTAATATTTTTGAAGTGCGAGAAAAGTCTGAAAATATATTGCGGCAATCGAATCTGTAATCAAATGTTTTAAATGTATTTTGCTTGCATAACAAAGAAACCATAGCGTAATTCCACAAAGAAATATTTATACTATATGATATACCCCTCTGCCATGCACCTAATTGATGTACTGTATTTATTTTAGACTACCAGGAGGGCACATGCCCCCCACCCCTAGTTCCATGTTAATTGAAAACGAAACCTAATTGGGAGTACTATTTTTAATCAAGTTACCTAAGGTAATATCTTTTTAAGTTATTTTGAAAAGGTGATGGCGTGGATGGGTGTTATGGCCATGCAACAAATTCTCATAATTTACACAGATTCAACTTCTTTATACTAGAGTAACATAAACTTTGATGAATTATGTTAAAGCAAGAAGTACATCATGAGGAAGGGACATACCTTTGCAGCCATCCATAATGTAAGGATTGCCTTGATCTGGGCACTCACACTTGAATCCTCGTCCAAATGATAGATTCATACAGTAGCTTCGACCTTTACATGCGTAGCTTGCATTATTCAATTTGGCACTTGCACATGTTGGTTGGTCTATGATGATCATGTCAAAGGTTGCCGCTGGGAAATTTTGTGGGTCTATCGAGCTGAATAAATGTCATTTGTAAGGAAAGTGTATCCATAGCTGACAAGAAAAGCTCGACATCCTAGGCTGGGTACATGTTAGGCGGCGGACAAGTCTGGCCCCAAAGCCTTGCATGCCACCGAGACAGATCTAGCAGCAACCCAACTCGTTAGAGCAGGCCTGTTCCAACGCTTGCCTTCTGATTATGCACACACACATACTTGAGCAGAAACCAATGCGATTGGTGGTGTTATATTCGAACAAGTAGGTCTTTAAAGAAGAGCATGTGAGTAAGATGGGTGGTGTTGCGAGTAGTATGATGAGTGGTGTTGTCGCGGGTGAGTTCAAAACCTTCCCGAAAAATAGCCACGTCCTACGCCGAAGGGATAGATGATGCTTACTCCACCGCAGCTGGAGGGGGGATCTTAAAGTTGTTGCTATGCTGTATTTAATATTTTTAAAGTGAGAGAAAAGTCTGAAATAATATGCGGCAGTCAAATCTGTAATCAAATGTTCTACATGTATTTTTCTTGCATAAGAAAGAAACCATAGCGTAATTTCACAAAGAAATATTTATACTATATGATATACCCCGCTGCGTTGCACCTAATTGATGTGTTTATTTAGACCAACCGGGAGGGCACATGCCCCCCCACCCCCAGTTCCATATTAATTGAAAACGAACCTAACAATCTAATTGGAGTACTATTTTTAAATCAAGTTACCTAAGGTAATCTCTTTCTAAGTTATTTTGAAAAGTGACGCGTGGATGGGTGTTACGGCCATGTAACAAATTCTCATAATTTACACTCAACTTTCTTTATACGTAGAGTAACATAAACTTTGATGAATTGCGTTAAAGCAAGGAGTACATCATGAGGGAGGGACATACCTTTGCAGCCATCCATAATGTAAGGATTGCCTTGATCTGGCACTGCCACTTGTATCCTCGTCCAAATGATAGATTCGTGCAGTAGCTTCAACCTTTACATGCGTAGCTTGCAGTATTCAGTTTGGCACTTGCACAGGTTGGTTGGTCTATGACGGCCATGTCAAAGGTTGCCGATGGGGCATTTTTTTGGTCTATCCGAGCTGCATAAATGTCATTTGTAAGAAAGTGTACCCATATGCTGACAAGAAAAGCTTGACATCCAAGACTGGGTACATGTTAGGGCGGCAAGTCTGGGCCCAAAGCCTTGCATGCCACCAAGACGGATCTAGCAGCAATCTAGCTCATTAGAGCAGACATGTTCCACGCTTGCCTTATGATTATGCACACACATATTTGAGCAGAAACCAATGAGATTGGTGGTGTTATATTCAAACAAGTAGGTCTTTAAAAAAGAGCTTGTGAGTAAGATTGGTGATGTTGTGAGTAGTATGATGAGTGGTGTTGCCGTAGGTGAGCTCGGACCTTCCCGAAAACAGCCACGTCCTACCCGAAGAGATAGATGATGCTTACTCCGCCGCAGCTAGGGGGGGGGGGGGGGGGGGGGGGGGGGGGGGGGGCATAGCGTATTTCCACAAAGTAATATTTATACTATATGGTATACCCCGCTGCGCTGCACCTAATTGATGTATTTATTTTAGACTACCAGGAGGGCACATGCCCCCACCCCAGTTCCATATTAATTGAAAACGAAACCTAATTGGAGTACTATTTTTAATCAAGTTACCTAAGGTAATCTCTTTTAAGTTATTTTGAAAAGATGGCGGCATGGATGGGTGTTATGCCATGTAACAAATTCTCATAATGACCATCCACGGTTTTAGGTGGGCAAAATGGACCGTGCATTCTGTGATTTCGCCTTCCGGGGTGGGTGCCCAAGGAAGTCACTTTCGAATTGGTCGGTAATGACCACTCCACGGTCTACTGACCATACTAGTAGCATGGATCCGTAATAAGCTAGGAAGATAGTGCGAGGAGGTTACTTCACTATCAAACAGAGTTCAGGCACGGCACCAAAAGAAAATCAAAGTCAGCTTGTGGGCTTTAGAAAGACCTTGTCTTCTCACAAGTGTTGTAAGCGCGAACGATCAGCATCCTGCTTCACGGGGCACTGGTTCAGACATAGCCTGCTTGCAGTAGAGTAGTTCGAAATTCTGGGAGCTCCTTTGCGGATTCCGAATAAAGGAGGTGGGCATATCTTTCTCTCGCTCTCTTAGTTTGACACGCACGACAGAAATCAGATACAATAGGAAACAACGACGGGTCCACCTAGCCGTGTTATGAATCATTAGCAAACATGTCCGTATGTTACAATAGGGGAAAACAACCCTCAGACATCTTTACCCACTGAGCATAGCTAGATACCTCATCATCATGCCCCTCAGGGACGGAGGAGCCGGTAGGGCGAGGTCGTGTCCCGCCCTACCTTGATTTGGCGCAAAACGATTTTAGAGCAAGTCTAATAAATCCTACTCAGCAGGCTATAGCATGTTCGACGTCATAAAAATCTGAGGGGGATGAAAGAGAAAGGAAGAGAGAGAGCGCAGCGAGCGCTAGATTTATCGCCCGCCTATAGCACACCTGACGAGGAGCAGGCGCTCGCTTGCAGTCAATGCAGGCGCTAGAGCCGGCGCTTTCACTTTCCATCCCAATCAGATTTGTTTATCTCCCTCCCCACGTGCAAGCATTAAGTACTATAGTCAAGTTAATAGCTATTCTATGGGGGACTGCTACGCGTCCATCGGTGGATCCGTATGAAACATCCGTCACCCGAATGGCCGTTCGATTTACGCGCGCAGCCGTTCGATCGGTATTCTGCCACGTTCCGCTTGTCTCCTGTCCCACTTATTAATTCCTGCAACAACGACTTTGTTGCAGAAACATTTATAAGAGATTGTGTTGCGGATTTTTTTTGCAACAAAGGTTGTGTAGCGGATTTTTTTTTGCAACAAAGATATTGTTGCAAAAAAAAAATTCAAAATAAATGTATCAACGGATGAAAGTTTTGCAACATTAGTGATGTTACAGAATCTTTCTTGCAACAGGGAGGATGTTGCAAGAAATTGCAAGAAAAAAAATACCGCCAGTAAGGGAGTAGCAGCGTCGTTGCTGCTGGATCTAACCACCACAGAGCCCCGCAACAAGCGCTCTGTTGCATAAAGCGTTTCTGAAACAGCAGTTGAGTTGCAGACCCATACGCTTGGGTGCGGGTGCTATTGGTCGTTGGATCAAAAGAAGATCCGACGTACACAGAGCCGACGGACGTGGGCACGAGATCAGCCGGCAGAAGGTAAACTTTTCCCCTATTCTATAGCTAGAATACTATATGAGCCTACTTTTACACAGGCTATAGATGATATGGAATTGATCTATAGCCAGCATCAGGCTACACTATTAACCATGCTCTTATACCGGTATGCTGTGTGGCTGCGTACGCATGCATCAAGTCGTGCATGCATCCAATCAAGTCGTGCATGCATCGCTGGATGGTGGGGAGGCTGGAAAGAAAAGAAAAGGAAGAAAAAAGAGGGGCTGGTCCGCTCGTGAGCCTTTGGCTGACTTATTTGGGCCTAGTCCTACTAATGTATGGGATTTGCTTGGGCCTAGTCCTGCCACTATATATATTGGGGTCATTCGTGTTAATTGAGGCAAAATTGCAGCCCGTTGTGCAGCCACCACGCTCAACACTCGAAGAGGCGTGCGGGCAGACAACGGAAGCAGCGAGGGCTTAGACTAACCACAATGATAAGTAACGTAGTGTAGTAACATGCATATGTTACTAGTCTAAATTACTATCTCCACAATGGATAGTAATATAGGGATAATAACATTGAGCCTTTCATTTATTAGCTTATAGACTCATCTTGTCTTGATATATGTTATGTTACTCATAGAATGAGTAACTAGCTATGTTACTCAATTTCTCTTTCTTCTTATTAACTAGCTGCCACATCATATTTTTCACTTAGGTGACATCTATGTTATTATCTATGTTACTCCCACTGTGGTAGTCTTAGTCATGGGCGTAGGTATTTGCGTAGGCAGCAGGTGAGCATCGGCGGCATTGGTGGTGGCCGGCGTCGGGTGGCACGTCACGCAGCGGTTGCCGATGTATGGTTCGCCACACCTTAATTTTTTCGTCATCCGCCATTGATGCCCCTAGCATAATAAACATGAGTAATACCTCATCCTCAGATCCACATACTCCTTTTCAATATGACACCATATTCATGTTTCTGTTTGTCCTTTTTGTCGTCCTCGCGGCCGGTGGTCACAGTACCAGTTGTTAATAACCAAGGTTGACCAGGTCTAATAGCTAGATCAATGAGCCTCCTCCCTGTCCGACGAGATCAGGAGCGTTGAACAAAGATTTTTTTATCATCCGGCTAATATAATATGGAAAAGCATTGCACATAATATATGTCTATGTTATCATGTAAATTGAGTAGTTTTTGTCAGATAGACCATGAAACCTTAGTTGGACTCCTCATGCATTATGAAGGGTGTTAGTGGGCCGAGCGAGGCTTGTCGTACGTGAAGACGTGATGGAAAAAAAGATTCCTTCCATATCCCTTGTTTAATAAAATGAACTAAACAATACATCCGTGGGCATATTTAAAAAATTCATCCAGTTTGTTAGTAAATATAGATTAAAAATGATACCTACAATACCTCCAATTTAGAAAATAGTTCATGTTTTGAAAAAATGTTTCCTTTTCATGTCCAAAGTTCAAAAAAGGTGTTGTTATTAAAACATGTTCGCAAATTCGGAAAAACATTCACTACACTACCTCCTAGTTTTCAGAAATTGTTCGTGTTAATTCAAGTTTTAAAAATAAAAAGAAAAAAAAACATTCGAGCTTAAATTTCTTGTTGACAACTTTGCAAAATATTAGTTTTCTAAAATATATTTATTTTGTTCAAGAAAAATGTTTTTCTTTTGTTTTCAGTATCGGACGCGGCTGTTAGTTTAAATTTTTATGTGGCGCTGCCATTTAAACAATAGGTGACCATGTAGTACAATGGCTAGGGTTCTCAGTTGCCAGCGTGAGTTCCCTAGGTTCGATTTCTGCGAGGCACATTATTTATTTTTGGACCTTTTTTAACTGGCACGATCTGTTGGTACAACATCCGCTAATGGGCTGGCCCATCGCTGCCCTATGCGTCATACCGTTTTTTTGGCAGCAACAAATCGAGAGAAGGAGCATACGCCCGAACCAGAAAAGGTCTATGTGCAAACCGACGAAAAATCATCTGGGTCTCACCTAAACCAAAAAAAAAAAAGGAAAAACAATCCTTACTTTAATACTCCCTCCGTTCCTAAATATAAGTCTTCTAGAGATTGCACAACGAACTACATACGGATGTATATAGATATACTTTTGAGTGTAGATTCATTTATTTTGCTCTGTATATAGTCCATAGTAAAATCTTTACAGAGACTTATATTTAAGAACGGAGGAGGTATTAGATATAGATCAAGAGGCGACTGCGAGGAAACATCATGATTCCTCGTGGCCGTGCCGAAATACTTTTGTCGCTGCCAGCCATTCGTGCGCGGGGCCTCAGGTGAATTTCACGTCCCATCTCGTGAGAACCGGATGGTTATATTTTCTGAGACTGTGTTGATCTCTTCAAAGCCTAGCATCTATCCTCTTTCGTACGTACCACCGATTCTAAGATAGGTTTTGAAGTTATGTAAGCATGCAGACTGGGTGGGCGGTCAACCGAAATAAAAGTCCGTTGCGCGGGAGCGACGACAGCGGAAGCGGCGGCGCGCCGGCAGCCCGCGATGGATGTTGGGGTGGGCCGGTTCCCTTGGGACCTGGTTGCTATTTCTTGTTTTGTGGGGATAATCTGTACCACTGTTTGGTGATAATATAATTTTGAGGTCCTTTCGCAAAAAAAAAAAAAATACTTGCACATTACAACAGTATAGACCTTGTCTTGTATTCTCCATTGCTTTTTAAGTTACTTTTTCATATTTTTATTTGTTGGTTTCTAGATGTAGCATTGCTATTTTTATATATGGATATTTTTTATATACATTTGTAGTTTAACATGATAACCGGATTTTCCGCCAAAAACAACATGATAACCGGATTCTCCATAGTGAACATCATGGTGTGCGTGAACATGAACAAAGTTCAACAACTTAAGGTGCTAATTTTATATTTTTAATGGTGAATGTGCATCAAGTTATTGCCTATGATGATGCAAATTATGTACTATGGAAGGGACATTTTTGCACTATGCCTTTTTGCCAAGTTGATATTTTGCCTTGATCCTGCTGACACTCCATGACTGTGAGGAGTGATCGATGCTCCCCGCACAGCGCACACTGCCACCTTGTACTTGGTAGTGCCGCCCATTTCTCCCGGCACAATTCCACGGGCTCCACACTAGCGTCGAAGTTTGACTGCAAATATAAGCGCCATTCGTTTCCCAAAAAAGACAAATATTGAGTAGTGCCGCCCATTCGTTTCATATCTATGGGTTGGGTCATGAGTTTAGTAAGCTTGCACTAGTTCTTTTAGTGATTTTACCTGGATAATAATCAAACAAATAACTACACAACCTGCTATTTTTTAGATATAAATACACATGCATGATTCAAGTTGTGTGATTTCGATACCAAGTTTAAAGGCACACATGCACATGCGACTAACTACTACCCCCCCCCCCCCCCCCCCCCCCAAACAACAACGGGCTGACCAATTTCCACCAACAAACGACCATCAACGGCGAGCAAGAACGGATGAGGAGATTCGAGAACGAACAACCTGTTCACACTTCATAAACTCTAAATTTTCTATTTAGTCACACTTAAACTTGACATTCTTGTACTCTAGAAACCTCTTTATAATTTCATGTAAGATATAAACACTTCAAGCATTCTACAAGGTTTTGTGGATATTAAGGATACTATTGATAAAGGACACATATAGATATGCACTATATATATATATATATATATATATATATATATATATATATATATATATAGTATATATATATATATATATATATATATATATATATATATATACATATACATATATATATATACACATATATATATCTATATATACATACATATATATATATATATATATATGTATATATATATATTAAGAGACATACATTAGTTTGTGTATAATGTAGTACTTTTATATGCTTATATTTAGGGTGCAATCCATTATAAGAATAGTTTTCCAAGCATCACAAACAAAGTGAAATAACAAAACAAATTCTTGGGAATATTATAAATATGTAAAAAATAAGTGGCTTGAGATATATATTTTGATTTTATTTATATTTTTTCCTAAATATATGTAAAAATATTAATTAAGACAATACATTAAAACTTCATAAACAACGATATACATTAATGGCAAAACCTATGGTGAAGTAAAATTGTTCAGTATAAATAGGGAAAAAATGATTGATTTTAACTTGCACTAGCACTATAAAAATGTTGGAAATAATAGAAAGAATATCCATATCATTACAATATACATCTTAATCACATACATCCAATAGCTTACCGGTAAGTTTATATTGATATCTTCTGATATGTCTTAATAAAGTGCATTAACTTTGGCAACTATCATTTATATTTACTGCCAGCGCGTGGCCCACCACGACGGCCCGGTACGGCCTGGCGACAAACCCCCCAGGACAAGACCCTCGTGAGGGCCCCGACCTCGCGAGGAGAACAACACCAAGACCTCCAGGGGAGCGGCCTCCCTAGGTTGCCTCCCGAGGAGCGGAGATTCCTATGCAGTGCCCGGCCTCAGGAGGCTGCGATTACGTGAGCCATGACGACCGAGGCAGACGGGCGCCAACAGGCGCAGGGGGGACAGTTTTCCCTTTGGTGCTAAGGAGGCAAGGACGTACGCGGGTTCCCGAGAGACCCCCCAAAGGTTTCCCTTCCGGTGCAACGAGACCAAGACCATGAGCTCGGCAGGACGGACGTCACCGCCGAGCCCGCCCATGCGTCACGACCAGTTGCTTTGCAGGCGAAGACCACCTTTAGTCAGGATAAGTTGTACCTCCTGCCCCCTTTCAAATTTGGCCGTTGTGGGATCCCTTCCCGCCTGTGCGATAAGGGAAGAGGGCCCAGGCCACTATAAATAGGAACTAGACTCCACCGTAGAGAGGCACCGGCCGGATCCATTCTCACCCGAGTGCCCACGCGAGGTCGCTCACCACTGTACCTGTTCATCACCGAACCTCCTCGTGAGGCCAATCCACCTAAAGCAGGAGTAGGGTTTTACACCGCAAGGTGGCCTAAACCTGGGTAAATCGTGTGTCTTCGTTCGTTTTCCCGGGGCGAGAGCAATGGGAGAGTCGTGGTGTAGCTGCAAGGCGGAGTTGGATCAGAGGGCGAGCGCACCCCTGTGTTCGAACCTCTCTTGGGTCTGCGGAGCCCTGATTTCCGGCATGATTGACCGTCAAGTTACAATCAACGGTCCTTATTTCGCGTCGTCCAGGGATCAGACACATTCTATCATACGTCAAGCAACTTTCTTTAATCCTGGACGGAGCGAGTACATGTTAATTTAGATAATAATGTGAAACATTGACTACCACAAACATGTATTTATTCAGGGGTTCAACGATATTCCGAGATTAATAATGACTATGTACACACTTGAATGCTCTTTGAAATTCACAGCTCTAAGTGATCATGAACTATTTTTGCCGAGTGACAGTGGGTGGTAGTTAGTGTCAGTTATTAAAAAAATATTCTTATGCAAAGTTAGAAGAGTTTCTACAAATGCTAAGATTTATTGGTTCTATCCATTTTTTTTTTTAACATTTCTTATGTTTTAGTATCAGCCTGATCCTTGAGAGATTCAAGAAAGGAATTGGGTTGTTTTTGGTATATTATTATTATAAGTCTTGCACATTACAACGGTATAGACCTTGTCTTGTATTCTCCATTGGCTTTTAAATTACTTTTTTCACATTTGTATCTGTTGGTTTCTAGATGTAGCATTGCTATTTTTATATATGGATATTTTTTATAGACATTTGTAGTTTAACATGATAACCGGATTTTCCGCCAAAAACAACATGATAACCTGATTCTTCATAGTGAACATCATGGTGTGCATGAAACATGAACAAAGTTCAACAACTTAAGATGCTAATTTTATATATTGTTCATGGTGAACGCGCATCAAGTTATTGACTGTGATGATGCAAATTATCTACCATGGAAGGGACATTTTTGCACTATGCCTTTTTGCCAAGTTGATATTTTGCCTTGATCCTGCTGACAGTCCATGACCGTGAGGAGTGGTGCTCCCCGCACAGCGCACACCACCACCTTGTGCTTGGTAGTGCCGCCCATTTCTCCCGGCACAACTCCACGGGCTCCACGCCAGCATCGTAGTTCGACTGCAAATACAAGCCATTTGTTTCAGAAAAAGACAGAATATTGAGTATAAATAACTCAATCGGTACAAATTATAAATTGTCATGTGTGAGAGAGCTGCGTATACATAACCTGTAGAAGAAGGCGACAGGTATAACAGGGAGAGTTGTTGATGCCTCTGTGTGATTTCTCCAACCCGAGCACCCTGAAGCAAGCGCCAAACATAGCATGTCCGCAATTTTTTGCTGCAAGTAGGCCTTAATACAACATTGTATCTTTATACTACAAATTTTATTTTGTGTAAATTTAACATGGACGGCAGCCCTGAACACTCTCGTCAACGAAAGAGCTGGAGAACATTAATAGAACTGAAATCTATTGTAAATCATGTGGTCGACGTGTTCGTTTTTCTAAAATCATACACACTTTGTTTATTCCATTACGTTGTAGTCAACTCGTAAGTAACATCATGCAAACCACCCACACATGACTCTGTCAACAACAATATCTTGCAGTTTTCAAAGGTCACGGCGGCATCATCTGTGCGTGCCCATCAAGCGACGGTGTTGGCCGGGGTTGCCTCCGGTGCAGGCGCGGCGTCTGCTGCCGGGGCAGCCTCTGGTGCAGGCGCGGCGTATGCTGCCGGGGCAGCCTCCGGTGCAGGAGCGGCCGGCGCAGCCTCAGGGGCGGCGGCGGCCGGAGTGGCATCGGCCTCCCAGAAGGCGGTCTTCTTCCCGGTCTTGGAGACCGTCTGGAAAACGTCTTCGGGCTTGACGTTGCCCTTCACGGTCACCTTCTGCTGCTCCATGTCGATGTCGAAGCTCTCGACGCCTGCCTCCGGGAGAAGAAGCAAAGCATCAGCAGTCAGGCCACCATAGATAGAATTCTAGCTAGTTCAGTTCCAATTGATTCGCTGTGAAGTTTTTTGTCATTCCCTTTGTGGTTGATTGAAACTGATTTTGACAAGCTAATGAACCTACTAGGTACTAGGTATAAATTCATTGGTGGAGTAGCTTTGAAAGGAAGCACGTAGGCGCAGAGAGGGAATAATAACCTTCCATTTTGGTGAGCACCCTTTTAACCGCCCCCGAGCAACCTCCGCAGGACATTGCCACCTTGAGGACGACCGTCTGACCATAGTAAGATGAGAACATTTTGTTTCTGTTAGATTCGAACCGATCAAACTAATCTTCGTTTTTGCGAATGATCAACTAATCTGACACGGGGTATATATAATAAATAGACGACAAATTAGAAATCTCTCCTAGGCTAGCTACTTCCTACTGATTTTCTTGATCTGTTCGTCGGACAATAACTGAGAAGAGCGGAACCATGCTATGAAAAATCTAAAAAAAAAAGTTCTGTTGGGTAGATCAGGAGGAGGGGAAGGCGGAGATGGTACCTCGGAGGCCATGGCTGGCGGCTGCAGCGAGAATCAAGAGAAGAGTCGAGTCTGGTGATTGCCTTGCCTGGCTGTTGCCTGCGTCTGCCCTGGCTTCATGATTGGGGTTGGGGCGCGACTTAAATAGACGCCGGCCGTCCAGAGGAGGAAGAAGGAAGAAGAAGATGCGTAGCACGGAAGCACAAGGAAGGGCGGAGCGGCGACCGGTGGGTGGACGTGCACCAAACGCGCATAAAGCTAGCAAAAGCATCCCGCTCCGTCGATGGGAACGGATGGCATTGTTCATGCCTCACCTGACCAGGCCAGGCCAGCCGGCTGGCCGGCCTGTAGTACAAGCGCCGGGGGTAGTACACCCTCCCTTGTGCAGTACACATGTTGTACATTTGCTGTCCGAGAGATTCTGTTTCCAAGGACAGGAACGAAGAGTGAGCTTCAAGTTCCACCGCCCCCCGCCCCACCAGCCCACCCTGCTCTCAGCCCACCACCGTCAGAGATCTCTCTCATGGCAGCATCGACCTCTCTCGCCCGCAGCGAGACGGACATACAGCTCGCCTCAAGCAGGGAGAATATGTGGTGCATCGGTGTTTGTGGTGCTACCGGTGCATCGAACTCCTGTTGCCCATTTTACAATATTCAGAAAATTCTGAAAAAATTAGCACATTCACACGCATTAGTGTAAGGGTCACAAAATTTCAAGTCAAAATTTGAAACATAGCACGAAAAACAAAAATTGACAAATTCAACACTAAATAGTACGTAACATAAGTCGAACGTTCGATTTGGCCCATTACCGCATTGATGTCATTTTTTTTTACTTTTGTATGTCAAGACATGTTTCAAATTTTGAAACGATTTTGTGACAACATGCATTGATGTTGTGTCAATGTGCTAGATTTTTTTTTTCAGATTGGCATCTGGTGCACCGGTAGCATCAAAAGTGTGGGTGCGTCGGATACATTACCATAGGGGCAGCCAGTAGGGGTCGCTCCGTTCAGTTTTTTTTGTTTGTTCATTTTACCTTTTGTTTTCTTTTTTAACTTTTTTTGTTTTGATATATTTTAAATGCATAGATTTCAATACTCATTTTACTTGAATTCCAAAAGTACTCATCATGCATTAATAAATGTCCATGAACTGCAAAAAATGTTGACATAACTTCTAAGAAATGTCCGTACCATTCAAAAAAATCATGGGATTTAAAAATTTTGTTTGTTACATTTTAAAAAAATCGTAAAAGTGAACGAGAATATTCTTGTAGTTTGTAAAAATGTTCACGTTCTTTAAAACATTATTCATCACATTTATCAAATATTGACGTGTTTCAAAAATATGTCCGTAACACTTTTAAAATGTTTACACAATGTAAAAGAAAACATTCACTTAATTTTGAAAAATATTTTGTACCATTCAAAAATGTATTCGTTAAATTTTAAAAAATTCTAACACTTAACAAATGTTTGCCCGCTTTAAAAAAATGTTCATAGCATTATGAAAAACGTTCAATATTTGTTAAAAAATATTCATCGTGTATTTAAAAAATGTTCAACATGTATTTGGGAAAAAATTCAGAGTGTGTTTGGAAAATGGTAGGCGTGTATCTAAAAAATGATCAATATGCATTTGACAAATGTTCAACATGTATTCGGAATAAAATGTTTAATATGTATTTGAAAAATATTCAATGTATATTTCAAACATATTCATCGTGCATACGAAAAAAATTCAACTTGTTTCAAGAGAGGAGGGTGGCATGTATTTGAAATGTGGGTTGGATATGCGATGGTCCGGACAAATTGGACACATCGGGCCGTACTGTTCTGGCCCACCACAAACTCTAGATAATCCTCCTGCCCCATCCCAAGACGGACAAACTCTAACCATATCTACTCCACTCTCACCTCTCCTTGCACTCTCCTCTCCGTCCCCGATGCACCCTTCGTCCATCCCCGCCACCATGTCTAGATCCGACTGAGGGGACGACGGCATCGATAGAGAGCTCCTCATCACCGAGAACGATGAGGAGCTCGCCTAGTGAATCGCTCTCCGACGATCATGGGTTGAGATGTGCAGCCTAATACCGTGTGCTCCGCCTCGATGCAAATCTAGAAGTTAGGCACCAGTCCCACCATGGCGCGGGCACGGGTCGAGTCGGTTGTCCACTCTGTCCCCACACTGGTGGAGCAATGGTAGTTGTTGGAGCTACTCCACCCTCCCGGAGTGGTCCATGTAGGTGGCCCTGTGTGAACATGTATCCAGCTCTCGTGAGAGTGTTGGGGAACGTTGCATGGGAAACAAAAAATTTCCTACGCACACGCAAGATCTATCCATGGAGATGCATAGCTACGAGAGGGGGAGTGTGTCTACATACCCTTGTAGATCGCTAAGCGGAAGCGTTAAAAACACGGTTGATGTAGTCGTACGTCTTCACGATCCGTCCTGATCAAGCACCGAACAGACGACACCTCCGCGTTCAGCACACGTGCGGCTCGATGACGTCCCCTCCTTCTTGATACAGCAAGCGAGGGAGGAGAAGTAGATGGGATCTCGACAAGCACGATGGCATGGTGGATATGGTGGTGGAGCAGTGCCAGCAGGGCTTCGTCAAGCGCCTCCGGAACTGCGAACGAGGAAGAACGGGAGAAACGGGAGGGAGAGGGCTGCCCCAAGGGAGAGGACTTGTTGTATTCAGCCCTCCCCTCCCCTCCACTATTTATAGGAGGCTAGGGAGAGAGGGGGGCACAACCTTGACCCCTCCTGCAAGGAAGGGGTGTGGCGCCCTAGGGGAGGAGTCCCACCTCCCCAAGGCACCTCCGGGGTGCCTTCCCCTTTAGGGACTCTTCCCTCTCAACCGCATGGGCCCTTGGGGCTGGCCCAACAAGGCTAGGGCGCCCCCTTACAGCCCATGCACATCCTAGGGGCTCGAGGGGAGAAGTGGATCTTCAGCAAATGAGAGGGAGGAGAAAGCATGGGCAAAATTGTGGAAGATGTCAGTGCCATCAAAACTCAAAGTGTTCTTATGGAGGTTGGCTCGACATTCAATTCCTACGACTGATGTGCTGCACAATCGAAACATGGCAACTGTGGATGCTTGCCCGTTGTGCGGCTATCAAGACTCGTGGAGACATGCACTCATATCATGCACTATGTCTAGATGCATATGGGCTCTGTCGGAGGAAGAATTAGTTTCAAAGATGGCAGCGAATACAGAAACAAATGCAAAAACCTGCCTTTTTGAGCTACATGAGGCTTTGGACCAAACAAGCTTCACAAGGTTGGTGGTTACTTTGTGGGTAGTATGGCATGCGAGGCGCAAGGTAATATATGAACACATATTTCAGAATCCTCAGAACACTTCATCTTTTGTCAACACCTACATACATGAGTTGGAACAAGCATCACCTCGTACTAGGATGGTGTGCGCCCCAGCTCCCCCAGTGCAGCAGAGATGGCTCCCCCCGGCTGCTAGGCGGGTGAAAATTAATGTGGATGGTGCCCTTGCCAGGAACAGGCACGGAGGTGTGGCAGCGGCTATCTGTCGTGATGAGGCTGGCACGTATTTGGGCTCCTTGGCATTGGTTTTCCGGGGGAAATATGCTCCAAAGATGTATGAAACTTTTGCATGCAGGGAGGGTCTGGCCCTTGCAGATGATCTTAACATTCAAAACATGATCGTGGCCTCGGACTGCCAAGAGGTAGTGAAAGACATCACCGAAGGGACGGGAGGTCCCAATGCAGCGATAGTCCAAGAAATTCTGGACCGTATGCGGTATTTTAATTTTTTTCTCTTTTATCCATGAGCGTAGGAACTTTAATTTCGAGGCTCACAATCTCGCCAAATTCGCTTGTAATTTAGGTATAGGTAGGCATGTGTGGTTGGGCGTCCCCCACAACACGAACCATGTACCTATGAACATTACTATTAATGAATAAAGTGGGTGAGATTATCAAAAAATGCACGTCCTAGTGGCTGGAGGGACCCTTTCGGACTCCTCCGGAACCTTCCGGAAGCTTCCTGGTACAATACCGGCAAAACCCGAAATTTTCCGGTAGCCAAAATATGACTTCCCATATATAAATCTTTACCTACAGACCATTCCGGAGCTCCTCGTAATGTCCGGGATCTGATCCGGGACTCCGAACAACATTTGGTCACCATCGTACATATCCCAATACTACTCTAGCATCACCGAACGTTAAGCGTGCGGACCCTGCGGGTTCGAGAATCATGTAGACATGACCGAGACACCTCTCTGGCCGATAACCAATAGCGGGACCTGGATGCCCATGGTGGCACCTACATATTCCACAAAGATCTTAACCGGTCGAAGCACGATGTCAAGGATTCAGTTTATCCCGTATGCAGTTCCCTTTGTCCATCGGTATGTGACTTGCCCGAGATTCGATCATTGGTATCTCCATACCTAGTTCCATCTCGTTACCGGCAATTCTCTTACTTGTTTTGTAATACAAGATCCCATGACTAACTCCTTAGTCACATTGCTTGCAAGCTTTTTGTGATGTTGTATTACCGAGAGGGCCCAGAGATACCCCTCCGTCAAACAAAGTGACAAATCCCAGTCTCGATCCATGCCAACCCAACAGACACCCTCGGAGATACCTGTAGAGTACCTTTATGATCACCCAGTTACGAAGTGACGTTTGATACACACAAGGCATTCCTCCGGTGTTAGGGAGTTGCATGCTCTCATGGTCTTAGGAACAGATACTTGACATGAAGAAAGCAGTAGCAATAAATTTAGTGATACGATCAAATGATATGCTTACGTTCTCCTAATGTTGTGACCCCATTATCAAATGACAACTCATGTCTATGGTTAGGAAACCTTAACCATCTTTGATCAACGAGCTAGTCTAGTAGAGGCTCACTAGGGACACGGTGTTGTCTATGTATCCACACATGTATCTGAGTTTCCAATCAATACAATTCTAGCATAGATAATAAACGATTATCATGAACAAGGAAATATGATAATAAACAATTTATTATTGCCTCTTTGCCATATTTCCATCAGTCTCCCACTTGCACTAGAGTCAATAATCTAGTTCACATTGCCATGTGATTCACACCAAATGAGTTCTAGGGTTTGATCATGTTTTGCTTGTGAGAGAGGCTTTAGTCAACGGGTCTGCAACATTCAGATCCGTGTGTACTTTGCAAATCTCTATGTCATACTGTAGATGCTCCTACTATGCCCCACTTGGAGCTATTCCAAATGACTACTCCACTATACGTATCCGGTTTATGACTCAGAGTCATCCAAATCGGTGTAAAAGCTTGCATCGACGCAACCCTTTACGACGAATTCTTTATCACCTCCATAACCGATAAACATTTCGTCATTCCTCTTTAGGTACCTAAGGATATTTTTTGATCGTTGTCCAGTGATCCACTCCTGGATCACTCTTGTACCCCCTTGCTAGACTCATGTCAAGGCACACATCACATGCGGTACACATCATGGCATACAATATAGAGCCTATGGCTGAGGCATAGGGGATGACCTTCGTCCTTTCTCTTTCTTCTGCCGAGGTCGAGCTTTGAGTCTTACTCAACTTCACGCCTTACAACTCAGGCAAGAACTCCTTCTTTGACTGATCCATTTTGAACTCCTTCAAAATCTTGTCAAGGAATGAGCTCTGTGAAAGTCTTATTAGACGTCTTGATCTATCTCTATAGATCTTGATGCCCAATATGTAAGCAGCTTTACCCAGGTCTTCCTTTGAAAAACTCCTTTCAAACAACCCTTTCATGCTTTCCAGAAATTCTACATCATTTCCGATCAACAATATGTCATCTACATATACTTATCAGAAATGCTATAGTGCTCCCACATACTTTCTTGTAAATACAAGTTTCTTCATAAACTTTGTATAAACCCAAAAGCTTTGATCACCCCATCAAAGCGTATATTCCAACTCCGAGATGCTTGCACCAGTCCATAGAAGGATCGCTGGAGCTTGCATACCTTTTAGCATCCTTAGGATTGACAAAACCTTCCGATTGTATCACATACAACCTTTCCTCACGGAAATCGTTAAAGAAACTTTGTTTTGACATCCATCTGCCAGATTTCGTAATCAAAAAATGCAGCAAGTGCTAACATAATCCGAACAGACTTTAGCATCGCTACGAGTGAGAAAGTCTCATCATAGTCAACTCCTTGAACTTGTCGGAAACCTCTTTGCGACAATTCGAGCTTCATAAATGGTGACATTACCATCAGCGTATGTCTTCTTCTTAAAGATCAATTTGTACATAATGGCCTGCCGGTCATCGGGCAAGACTACCAAAGTCTATACTTGGTTTTCATACACGGATCCTATCTCGAATTTCATGTCCTGAAGCCATTTGTCAGAATCCGGGCCCATCATTGTTTCCTTATAGTTTGTAGGCTCATCGTTGTTTAACAACATGACTTTCAAGATAGGATTACCGCACCACTCCGAGCAGTATGTGTCCTTGTCGACCTATGAGACTCAGTAGTAACTTGATCCAAAGCTTCATGATCATCATCATTAACTTCCTCTTCAATTGGTGTACGCATCACAGGAACACCTTTCTGCGTTGCGCTACTTTCCAATTTAAGTGAAGGTTCGATAACCTCATCAAGTTCTACCTTCCTCCCACTCACTTCTTTCGAGAGAACCTCCTTCTCTGGAAAGGATCCATTCTTGGCAACAAAGACCTTGTCTTCGGATCTGTGATAGAAGGTATACCCAATTGTTGCTTTAGGGTATATTATGAAGATGCACTTTTTCGCTTTGGGTTCGAGCTTATTAGATATAGTGTCGCATCCCCAAACTCTAAGAAACGACAACTTAGGTTTCTCGCCAAACCATAATTCATACGGTGTCACTACTAGGAGAAAGCTTATACACAGGACATTCGCAGTAGCGCGCTTTTACCAAAGGCGCTACAGCTAAGTTGCAGTAGCGCACTTCCTAGAAGGGCGCTACTGCTATATCTTTAGCAGTAGCGCCCCCCCTCAAAATGCGCTACGGCTACGCGAACCACACCTTAGTTACCAGGCTTATCAGAATAGCAGCGCGACTTGGGGAAGCGTGCTACTGCTATTAGCTTAGCAGTAGTGTGTTCTAGTGAACCGCGCTACTGCTAATACTAGATTATCTTCCCCGGCACGCTTGCATGGGCTCACTCTCCTCTCTCCCACTCTCCCTCTCTATACCGTTGCTGCCCTGACGTGGCTTGAGACTGCGTCAGTATTTCCCCAAAGAGGAAGGGATGATGCAGCACAGCGACGGTCAGTATTTCTCTCAGTTATGAAACCAAGGTATCGAACCAGTAGGAGGATCACGCAACACTATGTAAACAACACCTGCACACAAAAACAAATACTTGCAACCCGACGCGAAAGAGAGGTTGTCAATCTCTACACGGTAAAAAGATAGATTAGGTTGTGATAGATTGGATAGATAGATCTCGCAAGAACACAAAATAAAAGAGGCAAATAAAAAGTGTAGAAAGGTATTTTTGAATTTTTGGAATAATAGATCTGAAAACAAAAGCGGCGAAAAGATAGATCGGAAAGCAATATGTTGGAAAAGTAGACCCGGGGGCCGTATGATTCACTAGTGGCTTCTCTCATGAGTATAGCACACGGTGGGTGAACAAATTACTGTTGGGCAATTGATAGAAGATAAAATAATCATGACGATATCCAAGGCGATGATCATTATATAGGCATCACGTCTAAGATTAGTAGACCAAAATGATTCTGCATCTACTACTATTACTCCACACATCGACCGCTATCCAGCATGCATCTAGTGTATTAAGTTCATGGAAAAACGGAGTAATGCAACAAGAACGGTGACATGATGTAGACAAGATCTATTCATGTAGGAATAGACCCCATCTTGTTATCCTTAATAGCAGCGATACATGCGTGCCTCGCTGCCCCTTCTGTCACTGGGAGAGGATGCCGCAAGATCGAACCCATCACAAAGCACCTCTTCCCATGACAAGAAAAATCAATCTAGTTGTCCTAACTAAACCAAAGATTCGAAGAAGAAATACGAGGCTATAAGTAATCATGCATATAAGAGATCAAAGAAGACTCAAATAATATTCATTGATAGAAACTGATCATGAACTCAAAATTTGGGACTAGTTTCATATATTGACATTGCTTTTGACAAGCTCAAACAAATTTAAGTGAAGAACATGAGCATAAAAGTTTCATCTCTCAAAATAGTATAAGTGAAGCATGAGAGGATTTCTTCAAAATTTACTAACTCGCAAATTAATCTAAGTGAAGCAGGAGAGTATTTCTTCAAAATTTCAAACCACACCGTTCTCAAAAAGATATAAGTGAAGCACTAGAGCAATTCCATAGCTCAAAAAATTGAAGTGAAGCATGTAGAGCAATTCTAACAAATCATAGCATAATTTTGGCTCTCTCAAATAGGTGTGTCCAGCAAGGATACTAGTGACAAACTAAAAAGCAAAGCAAGCAAAGACTCAAATAATACAAGACGCTCCAAGCAAAGCTCATGATATGTGACGAATAAAAATATAGCTCCAAGTAAAATACCGATGGTCGTTAGAAGAAAGAGGGGATGCCACTAAGGGCATCCCCAAGCTTAGTTGCTTGTTTCTCTTTGGATATATCTTGGGGGGTGTTGTAGCATCCCCAAGCTTAGGCTCTTTTCACTCCTTATTCCTTCATCCATCGTGATCTCACCCAAAACTTGAAAACTTCAATCACGCAAAACTCAACAAAATCTTCGTGAGATCGGTTAGTATAATAAAGCAAATCACCACTTTAAGTAATGTTGCAAACTCATTCAAATTTTATTATTGCATTATACCTACTGTATTTAAACTTTACCATGGCTTATACCCTTCAATACAAAACATAGATTCATCAAAGCAAGCACACAATGCAACGAAAATAGAATTTGTCTTAAACAGAACAGTCTGTAGTAATATGTACTCTAACCATACTTATGTAACTCTAAAAATTCTGAAACATTAGGACAATGTAAATAATTTGCATATAAACACTGTGTTAAAATTTCAGCTCATTATCATGCACCAGTAAAAAATGAAAATTCGTGCACTGGAGGCAAAGTTTCTGTTTCAGATTCAGCATTGTTTCTACTCATCTTATGAATCATCATAAAGGATTTACTTGGCACAAACATTAAATAAAACATAAAAACACAATCATAACAGAGGAATAATTGTGTCAACACTCGAAAACAGAAAGAAAAAGATGAAAATAAATTTTATTCATTGGGTTGCCTCCCAACAAGCGCTATCGTTTTACGCCCTTAGCTAGGCATAATGATTTCAATGATGCTCACATAAAAAAGTAGTAATTGAAATATGCAAGAGAGCATCATGAATCTCATGAAAATCACATTTATGTCTAACCCACTTCCTATGCATAGGGATTTTGTGAGCAAACAATTTATGGGAACAAGAATCAACTAGCATAGGAAGGCAAAACAAGCATAACTTCAAAACTTTGAACACATAGAGAGGAAACTTGATATTATTGCAATTCCTACAAGCATATGTTCCTCCCTCATAATAAATTTTGGTAGCATCATGAAGGAATTCAACAATATAACTATCACATAAATCATTCTTTTCATGATGCACAAACATAGAATTTTCATTACTCTCCACATAAGCAAATTCCTTTTCATCCATGGTAGTGGGAGCAAACTCAACAAAAATAACTATCATGAGACACTTGATTGACATAACCACATTACAAATTAAAACCATGATGATATGTTTCATGGTTATCATTACTCATTATAGCATACGTGCCATCGCCATCATCATAGGTGCCATGGGCATCCCCAAGCTTGTGGCTTGGCATATCATTAGCATCATGGATATTTAGAGAATTCATACTAGCAACATTGCAATCATGCTTTTCAATCAAGGAACTATCATGAATCACCTTATAAATTTCTTCTTTCAACACTTCATCAAAATTTTCAGATTCAATATTTTCAAGCAAAACTTCATAGAGATAATCAAGTGCACTCAACTCACTAGCAATTGCTTCATCATAATTTGGTCTTTTGAAAAGATTAGCAAGTGGATGAGGATCCATATCAATAGATTTTTAGCAAGCAAAGATGCAAGCAAATAGAAGGGACATGGCAACACAAGCAAAGATAGCAAACAAGAAAACAAAAAGAGATCCGGCGAGAAAAAGGCGAACGAAAAAGAGGGCGAATAAAACGGCAAATTTTGTGAAGTGGGGAAGAGGAAAACGAGAGGCAAATGGCAAATAATGTAATTGCAAGGAGATGAGATTTGCGATTAGGAACCTGGTAGATGGTGATGATGTCTCCTCGGCGCTAGAGATTGGCACATTGAAGAGAGTGCTTCCTCCCCGGCAACAACGCCAGAAATTCCATTGACGTGGCTTGAGACTGCGTCGGTATTTACCCAAAGAGGAAGGGATGATGCAGCACAACGACGGTAAGTATTTGCCTCAGTTATGAAACCAAGGTATCAAACCAGTAGGAGGATCACGCAACACTATGTAAACAACACTTGCATACAAAGAATAAATACTTGCAACCCGACGCGAAAGAGAGGTTGTCAATCTCTCCACGGTAAAAAGATAGATTAGGTTGTGATAGATTGGATAGATAGATCTCGCAAGAACACAAAATAAAAGAGGCAAATAAAAAGTGTAGCAAGGTATTTTTGGGTTTTTGGAATAATAGATCTGAAAACAAAAGCGGCAAAAAGATAGACCGGAAAGCAATATGTTGGAAAACTAGACCCGGGGGCTGTAGGATTCACTAGTGGCTTCTCTCATGAGTATATCACACGGTGGGTGAACAAATTACTGTTGGGCAATTGATAGAAGATCAAATAATCATGACGATATCCAAGGCGATGATCATTATATAGGCATCACATCCAAGATTAATTATAACACCCCGTTACGCCTGGCGGGATCTAGACTGGCCCCACAGACCAACACTAGTCTTTCCTGCGCACTTTGTCCTCACTCGTGCGCACCCGGGACCAACTTCCCAGTCCGTCACCCATCCTAGAATTGCTCCAAGTCAAGCACGCTTAACTTTGGAGTTATTTTCGAGTGGGCTCCCGGAAAAGAAGGAATTCCTTGTAGATATGAGTAGTCTATCATTCCTATTAAGCCAGGCTCTTACATACACCCCCACTCAAAGGAACCGACGTCCTCGTCGGCCCATCAGGAACGTTTCCTCTTGGCACACGTATGCGCGTCCATTCCGGCACATGTGCCATGTCGTGTGCCACAACGAGCCACACGCACCATGCGCCACATGCCCGTGCACCTGACCCGTGCATGCCCGTGTAACCGCAAGGGTCGGTTCTGATACCAATTTGTCACAGCCCCAGAACTTTTAGTGTTAATATTTTTTTTGGAATGCTTAATTGCATCAACATCATCATGTCATCATGTTTATTTTTCTGAAAGTTGAATTTAGGGAAGCGAAAGCCTCAAAACTTTAAATAAAAGAAGGGCAAAGAACCCTTGAAATTTAGTTCAGTGAATCCAAGATGCTTTAAAAATGCTTCTGATAATTTTGGCAAGATCAATATTTCAAACCAAAATTTAGGAACATTTTTAAGGAATATTTTGGCCCTGGAATTTAAGTCAATACTATATTGAATTTGAATTTATATTCATAATATGTATTGAATATATTTTCAAATACCCTGAAACATTTTATGTGCATTTGAAATAATCATTTGAGCCACATAAAAATATTCAGTGGTTTTTTTTTGCACTGGTTTGAATTTGGTTTTGAATTTAAACAGGGGCAAAGTTTAAAAAGAAAATAGAAGAAAATATAAAAGAAACCTACCTAACTTACCTGTTCAGTCGGCCCATCAGAAGAGGCCCAGCCCAACAGGAGCCTTCTCCTACCTTATGCTAGTAGGAGCAGCTGCGTGCTCGCACGCGCGTGCCCAAGGAGGCCAGCTCCTCCCTGCCTGCTTCCTCTCCTCCCCGTGCCTATCCTCCTCTCCCACAAGACGTGCACGACCCCCTGCACCTTCCCCAGTGCTCATCCCCTTCCCTGGATCTCTCTCTCTCGCCAGCCTCGTTCCATGGCCGACGCGGCCATGAGCGCGTCATCGCCGTTCGCCGCGGCCTCTGCCATTGCCTCGCCTCCGTGGAGTGTCCAGAAGCCCCGCCGCACTGTGTTACCTCCCCATGGCAAAGAAATAGAGCCCGAACGGCCTCCATCTACGCCATCATTGCCGTCTTCATCGCCGGGCACCGAAGGCCGCCGTCTTCGATTCGTCGCCCACCGGACATCCCCGAGCCCGCTGAGCCCTCCATTAGCATCCCCGTGAGCTCCTGCCCATTCCCCCTCGCTCTCCCCGCTCTCCCGTGCCCTCTAGCCTCCATGGCCGCACGAGCCAAAGCTGGGCTCCGCCGTCGCCGCAGCACCGCGTGCTCCCCGTGCTTCGCTTGCTGCCTCCGTGCAACCGGCGCTCTCCAGAGCGCTCCCGACCTCGACCGGGCTGCTCTGCCGGTCCGTTCTCATGCCCAGCGTCGCGCCCGCAAACCACCGAGCTCCGCCGCCGTATGTGCTCGCCATCGTCGTGCTACACGCCATCCCCGGCCTTCCCGTGACCACCGTTGGAACCGCCTGTCCACGGGCGTTCGAACGAACCCAGCCGCGCCTCCATCCGTCGCCGAAATCGGCCGGATGGGCATCGTCGCAGCATCCTGTTTGCGCCTGCGACTAATCGCCGGTGGCGATGACGTGGCGCTCGATTAACCTAGCTAATCAAGCACTGAGCCAATGACAAATGGGCCCCACGCCCTAATTAATGTAACACCCCAAAAATTTTAATCATGTTTTATTAATTAAAATTTTGCCAGGAAATTAAATTTTTATTTTCTGGATCATCTATTGATTTCAGAATCACTCCTTTCTTCTGAATTGTGGTTTTTTTCCTCCAAATAGAAACTTTTCAAAAATATTGTTGGATTTGAGTGCCCACTCAATAACATTTCATTTATATTTAGTAAAACGAGTGGAATTATTTTTATAATAAAACTTGCCAAGTTTTATTTCTTTTAATAGCTTTTCCATTCTTTCCAAGGCCTAAGTTACACTACCAGCACTTCATAAACTCTTTTAAAAATTCCATAAAAATTTGTAGATTACATGTGTTGTCCCTGGATCCCTTTTATGCAAAAACCCAGCATTGTGTTTTGGAAATTTTGAGCAAATCATCCTCTTTTGCTCTCTGGTCCAGTTTGGTATTTTCTACTGCAAACCTATTTTGTTTTGCTCTAATGCCCATCAGATTTTTCCTGCTTATATTTTGCCCTACCGAACCCTTAAGTCCAGGAGATCAGACCCATTAGAAGATTTTAAGTGCATGAAATAATCCCCTGCAACTTCTGTCCAGAACTGAAGTTTTGAAATATTGCACTGACAAGTTTTTGTTTTGGCCAAAATAACCTTGCCATCTTATTTAACACCCAAAGAGACCTTATTCTGGAAACTTTGGTGGCCGGCAAAGTCTCATAGATGCCCTAGGCATTCTATCGAGCACCTTGAGTGCATGGCAGAATTGGGCAAGTTCCTAAGATTTCATTGGGAACCTACTTACTTGGCCATGACAGCATGTCCATTAACCATGTCTTAGCCACACCAATGACCCTGTTAAGTTTGTGGTGCACCAGAGCTCTGCAAATGGTTCTGTCATTTAGTCGAGCACCTTGAACACGTGTCCAGAGCGCGACGCAGAGCGCGCATTTTGCACGCACCGCACCCGCATCGCCGCGCCAACTGACCTCACCCCCTGATCCTTATCGGCTCGCAGAAAACTGTTGGAACACCACCGCCACCTCATCCCGTCCGCTAGCGCCACTCGACTGCTGCTCTGCGCAGTTCAGAGCTACCGCCATGGCCATCTTGGCGGCATGCCTTCGGCCGCAGAGCGCCCCTGCCGTAGCAGCACCGCCCAAGCCACCCTCGCCCGCCAGCTGCCCCTGGAGCTGCTCGAGCTCATCCGCTCGCCCCGCCAACCACACCGGCCTTCGCCACGTCACCCTTGCAACAGGCCGGCGATCTTATCCCCGGCCGTCGCCGAACCGCCATTGCTCGTCTATTTAAGGGACCCCCGAGCTCTGCCCGACCCTCAGAAGACCCGCTGCTATCCCTATCGAGCTCCCTTATCAAGCAATCGACTGGGGGAGGTCGTCTTCCCCACCTCCGGTAGCCTCGGCCGCCGCAGCCCTCCGGTAAAATCTGGCCAAGCCAGAGCCCCCTAGCCTCTCCCACGCCACCACCCACTCTCCCTCTACACCACAGAGCCACCCCACCTCGCAACCTCAACCGGGAGCCACCGTAGACTGAACTCCATCTGACCAGAAACCGTCGCCCGCCGCGGAGCTCACCGTCGGCAGCTCCGTCCACCTCTCTGTCGATTTGAAGCACCGAGAGGACCATCGGGACTCTCTGGATCCATTCCCGTGCCAAGGTGCCTGAGTTGTGCCACCGTTCGCCGGCCAGGAGCACCGGACCTCCGCTCCGGCTCGGCCGCGGGAGGAAGGAGAAGGGCGACTGGTCAAATATGACCAGTGGACCCGAGGGCCCCACCCATCAGTGACTCCAGGCTCGGCTGAAGCGTTTTAAGTGGAAGCATATTCCTTAAAATACGCTTTCGCTAGGAGGAAAGCGTAAGCCCTGCCGAACCGTTTTTCTTTTTCTGATTTATTAAAAAAAACAGAAGTTTGACCCATGTTTGACTGGCCTTATCTTTTAAACTAAAACTCAGATTGACTTGATTCTTTTTCTGTTGTTTCTCAAATTTTGTCTAGTTTATTTTCATATTTATTTGAAAAAATTTCCAACAACTTTTTAGTACTGTTTTGAAATGTATGTTGATTTGAATCTTTTCAAAAATAGGAATTTGGAGGGAAGACAAAAACTTTCAAAAGTTTTGGAGTGCACCTCACCTACATACTCTTTGAAGGCAAGCATTCTGAACCCTGGCATAATATTTGTTGTGTGTTGTTTGATGTGACTACAACACCAAGTTGACTTAAAGTATGCATTATTTCATGTGATGATGTGATCATGTTTACAAGTGCATGACGATAATTCCTTGCTGTTGGAATTGAAATGCTTGTGATAGTATTCATCCTCGTATGCCTTTCATGCCTACCGGAAGTAATCCGGAGAAGTCTCTGTCTTGGGTAGACACGAGCTTGATACTGATATTTCGTTGGGACGAGTATGATCAGTAAGGTATGATGAGTGGTGATTCTGTCTGATGATGTGGAATATATTTGTTGTGCTAACCATGCAGGGAACACATAACCTCCTGAGTCGACCGTAGATCGAGTCTTGTGCCAGTAACCCCCATACTTGAATCGTGCTACCACTTGTCCCTGCCTCGGGTAGGGTATGGTTGAGTAAGTCGTCAACCCCTTTTCTTGCACACACCGTACAGAGAGGCCATAGTGAAAGATACCACTGATCACTGGTAGGCATGTCACTTGGTCCCGGGGCATGGGTGTTCCAGTGAGTCCGAGGGGGTAGCTCCCCTGTTTTGCGCGCGATATAAATTTTGTGATCCCATGCTAATCGAGGTTGTAGCCTCCCCACTTAGAGTTTTGCTTAACGAGTGTCGTGGGTGATTCCAGGCACCGGTAAGTTAAGCTGGTGTGTGCGGGTCAGGTGTGTTTCAACTTAAAGACCGTAAGCGGAATTAGTCCCGGTGGACTAAAGGAATCCGTTACTCGTGGGTAAAGAGTACACCCTCTGGAGAGTTTATATCTATTCGAATAGCCGTGTCCGCGGTTAAGGACTACAGTCTGGGATGGGTCAAGTGTCGGTCTTAGTGTCGGTCTTCGGAGGAAAACTTCTAAACCGGAACATTGATCATGACGTGTGACAAATGATGATTATGATTATTATTATTGTGGACTAACCATTTATATTATTTGAATTATTGAGTATCCCTGGGATGGTTCTACCTCCTGGATACTCATTGTGATTATTCTTATATAAGCCCTTTATGTGGTGTCGCACAGACGCCCGACTGTGGCATGCATGTTGTTTGCTTTATCATATAAGCCCTTTCTGTGGCGTCGCTGAGACACCCGACTGTGGCACGTTTGTTATTTACTTTCTTTATAAGCCCTTTATGTGGCGTCGCTGAGACGCCCGACTGTGGCATGCTGATTATTTATTTTTCCTTACAAGCCCTTTATGTGGCGTCGCTCAGACGCCCGACTGTGGCATGCTGATTGTTTATTTTTTCTTATAAGCCCTTTATGTGGCGTTGCTCAGATGCCCGACTGTGGCATGCTTGTTATTTATTTCCTTTATAAGCCCTTTATGTGGCGTCGCTCAGACGCCCGACTATGGCACGCATATTATTTATTTTCCTCCTAAGCCCTTTATGTGGCGTCGCTCAGACGCCCGACTGAGGCATGCCTTATATTATTATCCTTTCGAGACGTCGCTTCAGACACCCGATCGGTTTATTTTATTTCTATTCTCTGATTGCTTATTCACGTTTAATATGAATGACCTGCTTGCGTGCATCTTGAATATTATTTTTATGACTGATTAAGTGATCGTGGATTATTTCAGTGCATAATTATCACCTGTTATATTATACTTGTTTTCATGATGTTTGCGAGTACATTCAAAGTACTCACTGGCTTGTCCCTGGCTATTGTCTTGGCCAGATTTCTTGCTTGGAGAGGAGCGCAATGATGACAGCCCCGGAACCTAGGCAACGGTAATAGCAGCCTCACGAAGATAGGAGTTATCCAGGTCAGCTGTTCCTATGGGAAATGGAGTCCCATAGACGCTGATGATCCGCAAACCGCTTCCGCCGTCAACCACTAGAAAAAATTTGTGGTACTCAGAGACCACTTTGGTCGTGTACTTCAAATATTGTATTTTTCTTGGAATTTCTTTATCAAGATTGTGTCTCATCAGCTAACAGTAATCCTGGGGCTGGTGAGCACAAGGGCCATTTACTGGGAAATTAATATCCTGGAAAACCGGTCCTGACAATTAACCAGCTAAATAAGTTTAGCTTTAAATAAAACCGGTTTTACTCCCTGTGTCAATGACATGTGGGACCCAGGGTCAGTTTTGACCTAGGAACGGTCAGTTGACCGGCTAACGTCACCCTGACATGATGCTGACGCAATATAGGTTTTCTAGAATTAAAATAAATACTAAAAGATTTGTTATATTTCAGAAAATGTTGAAAACTTCTAAAAATCATAGAAATTAAACCGTAGCTCGGATGAAAATAATTTATATATGAAAAATGATCAGAAAAATCCAATGAATCTGTTTATGCCATGTTCATGCATGTTTGAGCAAGTTAACATCACCAACTAGGACATTTCATGATTATGACAAATTTGATAAATAGTTTGGAGTTGGAATTTGATGCCTATTTGAATTCCACTTCAATTAATATGTTTATCTATTGCACTAGGTCAATTCAATGCTTTCAGATGCCATATCATACATCATGTTTGTTGCATTGCATTGAATGTGTTCCTTCTTGTTTGCCGGTGGTTGTTCTCCCTCAGTAGACGTTGTTCCGACGTTGAGATCGTTGTCACCGACGAAGACTCATTGTTATCTTCAGAAGTGTCAGGCAAGAAACTCCCCCCATTGAGCATACTGATATGAACCCACTCTCTCACTCCTGCTCTCTTTTACTGCATTAGGACAATGACGATTCATCTGTTACATGTTCTCGGTAGTTGAACCCATTCCTTTGCATGACATGTCTTTTTCACAGTAAATAGTTGAAACCTCTTAGCATGAGTAGCAACTGTTTGAGCCTTGTTGTGCTTACTCATCCATGCTTGCTTACTGTGCTGGCTATGCTTAGAGTCGTGTCGGGTCTGATCCATCTCGGCGATGAATTGGAATGTTGGTGCTCATGTCCTACTGTGTAAGAGCTAAGTGTGTGAACATGATTTGGTAAAGGTAGCGATGTGTAGGAGTACATGGTGGGTTGTCTCATTGGGACCGTCCTTAAGAACTGAGTTCTGTGTATGTTATCCAAGACAAGATACTACCATGCATTGGGCCCGAAACCAATTGACCCTCTCGGCTTATTAATCGCCTTGATCTCTTTCCAGGAGTTGCAACTAGTTTCTAGTGTTTGTAGGATGTGCTGGCGGCCGTGCATAGCGCTGACCGGAGGGGTAGGCTATGGCGCGGTAGATGCACCGTGGCCCGGTGTACCAAGCATAGTACCATCCGTCGAGGTGGGCTTGGGAACCCTGCACACATTGTTTGGGGCCGTGATGGAAACTTCGGCCGGACTTCCGTTGCGTGTTCAGTCTCAAATAGGCGATAAACCTGGACTAGAGTCTTGTGTGGTTAACGGTCGTGGCCGACTCCCTCGCTGGGCTTCCGCTTGAAGGTTGCCGAGGTGCCTTTTTACGTGCACATGGCGGTAAGTGGCGGGAGCGTGTGTGAAGAAGTATACCCCTGCAGGGTGAATGAATCTGTTCGAATAGCCACGTCCTCGGATATGGACTACTTGGATTGCTTATGTGGTACATAGACAAGTGAAATGGATACTCTAAAATGCGCAAGATAAGCGTGAGTGCTATGGATGGCCTTCTCGTAGGAAGACGGGAGTGGATCCATAGTGGTGTATTGATTTGGTGAATACGTGGACTCGTGTGTGCTATCCCACCTCAAAGATGATACTTGTAGTCATAGTACAGGTTAGCCAAGAGTCAAAGCTGGCTTGCTGCAATAAACTCCACAACCCCCTTTGTTGACAATGATGCATATGTAGCTAGTTCTGATGTAAGTCTTGCTGAGTACCTTTGTACTCACGATTGCTTAATTTATGTTTTTGCAGAGGAGACGTCAGTCTCATTAGTGATTCTTACGACGTGAAGTTCAACGTTGTTCGAAATAGCTTGGGAATCCCAGGCAGAGGTCTGGCTCCTTTGGTAGGGTCGTTGTAGCTTTTTCAGGCTCTTCTAGCTACTTTTCTTAGATGTCTGTGCCCAGACATGTATCTTCCGCTTGTTGACTGTATGCTCTGAATGATGGGTCATGTGACCCTCTGCTTGTAACATTATATTATTTAGGGCTCTTCTGAACCTTCTAAATAAATGTTGTGTTGTTGTATGGTTATGTTGTGATGCCATAGTTGTATCTATGCATATCAGACATGTCGTGCGTACGTGTGACATGTAACGGTATGTATGGGATACGACACCTAGTTGTGTGCCTTTAGTAGTACTCTTTACGGGGAAATGCCTCATTGTGTTCCACTGAGCCTTGGTAGCTTGCTACTGCTCCGGACACATTGATTGACCGGCGTGTATCCTTCTTGCTGCTATGCCTGTCCCTTCGGGGAAATGTCTCGCAGTGTAATGGAGTCCATGTAGCCTGCTATGACTCGTCTACGTGCAGTTGATCACATTTATGTCCCACGGCGTAATGGAGTCCCTGTAGCTTCCTATGACTCGTCTACACACGCTGAGACCGACACCTGCATTGTTGGGTTACGTATGCATGTCCCTGTATGGATGTGCCACTTGGGTTCTACGACTAGTCATGTCGACCCGGGTTCTTGGACATTTGAATGCTAGCGACATATTCACATTCGTGAGCCCAAAGGCGCAAACGGTCCCGACCCAGGTAAGGTGGCATCCGTGGAGATAACCGTGCGTGAGGCCGCAAAGTAATGTGAAGTGTTACATGCTAGATTCTTATGGCTTAGGATCGGGGTCCCGACAGCGTTGGTATCAGCGCTTGACTGTCTGTAGGATTACCAAGCCAAACTGGTCGATGTTGAGTCTAGAACTGATTTAGTTATATAAGGGAATTGATTGTGGAAGGGAACATAAGATTCTTTTTACTCCTTCCCTTGTGTCATTCTAATTCTGAGTCACCCTCTTCTTTATTCTACGGGATTAAGAATTAGGCTTCTTACCTATCTATCAGGATGACGGGTTGCTATGCTGGAGACCGATAGACAGTTGTTGTCTTTCTAAATGAGTGTCTCCATAAGAATTCAGTGTGATGTTGTCAATTTTCATGCAGGTTGCCTCATATTTCATGCCCGTACAGCCGTTATGCTGTCCGAGTTATCCAAGAACACCAAATAATCTGATGCAATTGCAAACTCTTTCATCTCGAACCGATGTCTTTTGGGCCAGACAAAGCACACTAATTGTTGAGTTGAGGTACTCCATTACCTCGACGTGTGAGTTGAAGTGATAGGAAAACCAAGTTATTCTAGTGAACCACCCGACAGTCTAGTTGTGTCTTTTGTTTCCAGTGTGATAATTCTGGCCATCGTTATCGAAAGCATCCTGTGATGCTACTTAGTCAGTAGGTATTCTATTTCTGGGCTCTTGAACCCAAGGGTCATTCTGCCTAACTCATATTGATAGTATTTGCTCGTTCCTTTAGGATGATTAGTAACCTTGTATTAGCCTTCAAGGTCCGTGGTGTATTATTCTTCCAATACCATGAACCATTATGACATAAGTTACTTGTGAACTGAAGATCACAACCTGAGTGCTCGTGATGAGTTCTCCATTCCATAGTTGTGTTCCTGCCAACTCTTTCCTTTCTGCATGGATTATCTGGGAGAAAAATGTTGAACTTTGTTCGATGTATTCAATCTATGCATTCTCAAGTCAGAAAAATCATGTGCTTTTGAGTTGCCCCTTTTCAGTTGTATTCTGACCCTCGTCTATCAGTGGATAGTCAAGAGTAGCTGTGCAATCGTTCTCATCGATGCCTTTTATTCTTGTGGTCCGTCAAGTCATTCTATTTCAGACTGACTAGGAGAAACAAACTCCAGTACCTTATCCACTTCTTGGATTGGGTTAAAGCAGTTGTATTCCGTAGATCAAAATGCCAATCCAGCTTTTGCTCTGTTCTACCTTGAAGTATTACCCTCTTCATGTCAAGAATGTCATGATTATTGCACGGCCTCTTATGCATTCTTGATACTGTGGTACTTCTCGCCATCATTATTCATTCCTCGGTATCCATGTTGGTTGTAACTGGAATGCCGACAAATGAACTGTGGTGTGTGAAATCAATACCTCTAGCAATCCTATTGCTTGGAAGTTAATGGACAATAATTTCACTCTTAGTGTGATGGTCATTGAATTGTCATCCTAAGATTGACCGTGCTACCTAGTCCATCTTTCATGGTTCACTCCTCGATCAACGAGTTAGGTTTGTGCCAAGCTCTTTTGATCATATCGTCTTGCCCTGAAAAGCAAGATTGCTCTCGAGCTCAATAACATATCGGTGGATTGTGATTTTCCGAATATCTTCTCGGAAGTATTACCAGGTTGTCCCCTGACCGTCATGTTGAGTTCGTGATCAAAGTGGTTTTCCTATAAACCATCCTTCCTCCAAGAATCCGTGTTGGATACCCTGAACTAGTTGGACTAAGCCAAACAACAACTTGGAGAGTTGGAAGATAAAAGCTTCGTCTGACTTAGTTCATTCCAAGGGATATCTTGTGTGTGTGTGTGTGTGTGTGTGTGTGTGTGTGTGTGTGTTTGTGTTGAAGAAAGATGATGTCCTCATCAATTGATCCTAGTGATCAATTGTTGCAACCATTGTCTTGTCCAATCTTTGATTTGAATATGGGCTATCATCAAATCAAACTCAGAACCAAAGATCTTCGTAATGTTGTCTTACTCGTGGAGGTTTCCCCGAGCATATACCATTATGTCTTCTGGTCTGACCAATACTCTCACTTTGCTCATATAGTTGTGGAATTCCATATAGAGGGATATCTTGATGAAATGTTGTTGAGCCCATCGGCAACATTTCCATCTGTTCCACGATTCATGCTGGACGTTAAGCTAGTGTTGGAAACTTTGTAGGCCATACCTTCGTGCTTCGTTCACGAAGTATATGGTTGGTGAAAAGAAGTGACTTCCTCTAAGTTCACTTGCATTTGACGCAAGTTGCCGCCATGAATTTAAGAAAGTATGTTTGCTTCCTCTGGAACCATCCCAAGTCATTCATGCATGTGCGAAGTATGCTATGGTTTGATAGGTTGGCCGCCTCCATTTCATATGTATCCCTAGCACACTAAGCCACTGATTGATTTGTTCAAGGAAAAGAAGTTCCTTCTTAAGAGCTAATTGTTACTTCTCGAGCATGAGTTGGTTTTCCCTTGAAGAGGAAAGGGTGATGCAGCAAAGTAGATAAGTATTTCCCTCAGTTGTTGAGAACCAAGGTATCAATCCAGTAGGAGATACAAGCAAGTCCCCAATCGATGTACCTACACAAATAATCAAACACTTGCACCCAATGCTATAAAGGGGTTGTCAATCCCTTCACGGTTATTTGCAAGGATGAGATCTGATAGAGATAGATATAAAAGATTGCTAGAACGGAAAGTAAAAATAATGCAGCAAGGTATTTTTGGTATTTTTGGTTTTAGATCTGAAAGTATAATATGGAAAATAGACCCGGGGGCCATAGGTTTCACTAGAGGCTTCTCTCATGAAGGAAAATAATACGGGGGGTGAACAAATTACTGTCGAGCAATTGATAGAAAAGCGAATAATTATGACGATATCCAAGGCAATGATTATGCATATAGGCATCACGTCCGTGTCTAGTAGACTGAAACGATTCTGCATCTACTACTATTACTCCACACATCGACCGACTCCTGCCTACATCTAGAGTATTAAGTTCATGAAGAACAGAGTAACGCATTAGGTAAGATGACATGATGTAGAGGGATAAACTCAAGCAATATGATGAAAACCCCATCTTTTTATCCTCGATGGCAACAATACAAATACATGCCTCGCTACCCCTACTTTGTCACTGGGTGAGGACACCGCAAGATTGAACCCAAAACTAAGCACTTCTCCCATTGCAAGAATTACCAATCTAGTCGGCCAAACCAAACCAATAACTCGAAGAGACTTGCAAAGATATGAAATCATGCATATAAGAATTCAGAGAAGATTCAAATAATATTCATAGATAAGCTGATCATAAACCCACAATTCATCGGATCTCGACAAACACACCGCAAAAGAGTACTACATCAGATAGATCTCCATGAAGATCATCAAGAACATGGTATTGAAGAACAAAGAGAGAGAAGAAGCCATTTAGCTACTAGCTATGGACCCGAAGGTCTGTGGTAAACTACTCACGCATCATCGGAGGGGCAATGGAGTTGATGTAGATGCCCTCTGTGATCGAATCCCCCTCCGGCAGATTACCGGAAAAGGCTCCAAGATTGGATCTCACGGGAACAGAGGCTTCCGGCGGCGGAAAAGTATTTTTGTGGCTCTCTTTAGTATCCAGGGAATATTTGGGAATTTATAGGTCAAAGAATAGGGTTAGAAGGGCTGCCGTGGGGCCACAAGCCAGGGGGCGCCCCCCTAGGGCGCGCCCCTGTGGCTTGTCGCCACACGGCGGCTCTCCTGCCTTCATCTCCAAGTTTGGTACGTTCCTTCTGGTCCAAGAAAAATCATTCCGAAGATTTTATTCCGTTTGGACTCCGTTTAATATTCCTTATCTGCAATACTCAAAAACAAGGAAAAAAACAGAAACTGGCACTAGGCTCTAGATTAATAGGTTAGTCCCAAAAATAATATAAAATAACATATTAATGCATATAAAACATCCAAAACAGATAATATAATAGCATGGAACAATCAAAAATTATAGATACGTTGGAGACGTATCAAGCATCCCCAAGCTTAATTCCTGCTCGTCCTCGAGTAGGTAAATGATAAAAACAGAATTTTTGATGTGGAATGCTACCTAACATATTTATCCATGTAATATTCTTTATTGTGGCATGAATATTCAGATCCATAAGATTCAAAACAAAAGTCTAATATTGACATAAAAACAGTAATACTTCGGGCATACCAACAAGGCAATCGTGTCCTTTCGAAATAACATGGCCTTAGAAAGTTATCCCTACAAAATCATATGGTCTGGCTATGCTCCATCTTCCCCACACAAAGTATCTAAATCATGCACAACCCCGATGACAAGCCAAGCAATTGTTTCACACTTTTTATGTTCTCAAACCTTTTTAACTCTCACGCAATACATGAGCGTGAGCCATGGATATAGCACTATAGGTGGAATAGAATATGGTGGAGGTTGCAAGGAAAAAAGAGAAGATAGTCTCACATCAACTAGGCGTATAAATGGGCTATGGAGATGCCATCAATAGATATCAATGTGAGTGAGTAGGGATTGCCATGCAACAAATGCACTAAAGCTATAAGTGTATGAAAGCTCAAAAAGAAAACTAAGTGGTTGTGCATAAGATGAAAAATTCCACTAGTTATATGAAAGTGACAAAATAGGAGACTCTCTATCATGAAGATCATGGTGCTACTTTGAAGCACAAGTGTGGAAAAAGATAGTAGCAATTGTCCCTTCTCTCTTTCTCTCATTTTTTTTGGTGGGCATCTTTGGCCTCTTTTTTTTATTTGGGCTTCGCTGGCCTCTTTTATTATTTGTAAAGTCCGGAGACTCATCCCAACTTGTGAGGGAGTCATAGCTTCCATCATCCTTTTCTCTCACGGGACAATGCTCTAATAATGAAAAATCATCACACTTTTATGTACTTACAACTCAAAAGTTACAACTCGATACCTAGAACAAAATATGACTCTATATGCAATATGAAAGTGATGGTGCGTGTCATGAAAAACGGAACGGTGGAAGTTGCATGGAAATATATCTCGGAATGGCTATGGAAATGCCATAATAGGTAGGTATGGTGGTTGTTTTCAGGAAAATATATGGTGGCTGTTTTGAGGAAGGTGGGTTTGATGCACCGGCGAAAGTTGCGCGGTACTAGAGAGGCTAGCAAATGTGGAAGGGTGAGAGTGCGTATAATCCATGGACTCAACATTAGTCATAAAGAACTCACATACTTATTGCAAAAGTCTATTAGTTATCGAAACAAAGCATTAGACGCATGCTCCTAGGGGAGAGGTTGGTAGGAGTTAACCATCGCGCGCTCCCGACCCTCACACAAAGGTTGACAATCATTAAACAAATCATGCTCCGACTTCGTTACATAACGGTTCACCATACGTGCATGCTACGGGAATCACAAACTTTAACACAAGTATTTCTTCCAATTCACAATTACTCACTAGCATGACTCTCATATTACCATCTTCATATCTCAAAACAATATGCAAGGAATCAAACTTCTCATAGTATTCAATGCACTTAATATGAAAGTTTTTATTATATCCCTCTTGGATGCCCATTATATTAGGACTAAATTCATAACCTAACCAATTACCATGCTGTTTAAAGACTCTCAAAATAATATAAGTGAGGTACGAGAGTTCAATAATTTCTATAAAATAAAACACCACCGTGCTCTAAAAAGATATAAGTGAAGCACTAGAGCAACATTGCCTAGCTCAAAAGATATAAGTGAAGCACATAGAGTATTCTAATAAATTCACGATTCAGCGTGTCTCTCTCAAAAATATGTGTGTAGCAAGGATGATTGTGGCAAACTAAAAAGCAAAGACTCATATCATACAAGACGCTCCAAGCAAAACACATGTCATGTGGTGAATAAAAATATAGCCTCAAGTAAATTTACCGATGGATTGAAGACAAAAGAGGGGATGCCTTCCGGGGCATCCACAAGCTTAGGCTTTTTGGTATCCTTGAATATGGCTTGGGGTGCCTTGGGCATCCCCAAGCTTAGGATCTTTCCACTCCTTATTCCATAGTCCATCAAATCTTTACCCAAAACTTGAAAACTTCACAACACAAAACTCAACAGAAAACTCATGAGATCCGTTAGTATAAGAAAAATAAATCACCACTTTAGGTACTGTTGTGAACTCATTCTTTATTTATATTGGTGTAATATCTACTGTATTCCAACTTCTCCATGGTTCATACCCCCCGATACAACCCATAGATACATCAAAATAAACAAACAACACAAAGAAAACAGAATCTGTCTAAAACAGAACAGTCTGTAGCAATCTATAGACTTCGAATACTTCTGGAACTCCACAAATTCTGAAAAATTAGGACAATCAGGGCAATTTGTATATCAATCTTTTGTAAAAATGTCAGATCAAAAGCACGTTCCAGTGTATTTACAAAATTCCTGGACTGAGAGCAAAAGTTTCTGTTTTTCAGCAAAATCAAATCACAAACACCGTAGACCATCCCAAAGGTCTTACTTGGATCAAACACTAATTTAAACAAGAAAAAACAATTACTACAGAGTTAATAATGTGTGCAGCACCCAAAAACAGAAGCAAAAACAAAAGTATAAAAATAAAATTGGGTTGCCTCCCAACAAGCGCTATTGTTTAACGCCCCTAGCTAGGCATAACGCAATAGATCTAAGTATTGTCATCTTTGGTATGCAATTCATACTTGATCAAACCATCAAAAGATTTCCTAAATAGATCTATCCTTTCCTTTATTTCCCTCCTAGTAGGGGAACTTAATTCATGAAAAGAACTTTGACTAGTAATTTTGACATTCATAAACCCGAAATCTGGATCATCACCATAGATATCATCATATAAAACACGTATCTTATTTCTAACGGGTTCCCTAGCCATCTTTTCCAACCAATCATCCTTATACCCTATGAAAATTCCCCTAGTTAACCAATCAAAATCATCATAAGTCTCGAGATACAAAGTTTGAGTGACTTCCGCGCAGGGAACTCTCCTCCTAAGATTTTCACTATAAGATTGATAGTCTCTAGATTCCAGACTACGCAAGATTTCTTTATCATGGAGAATTTCTTCAATTGGAGGGTGTTCAACATCTTTATTATAGAAAGCAAAAAATCTCCCTAGCTTCTTGTACGATAAAATCAAATTCACGTATAAGGATGATAGTAGCAATCTTTTTAGCTTTGGGATGATTAATGTTGGGAAGTTCATAAAACACCTTTTGCAAAGCAGGATGAATGTGCACAAATTTTCTTTCCAGTTTTTCAATGAGCATGACAATAGCATCCACATAACAATTTGTGCTAAGAAGAATATATATCTTATTCATAGGCATCACTCTCGTACAGTCAAAGAACTCTTGGATAACGTTCTTCCCAATAATATTTCCGTCTCCCCCTTGAAAAGTTTTAGCTTTATAATTAGGAGGAGGTTCAGTTCCATGATCTAGAGAGTAAGATTTAAAATTTTCACCAAGATTAGTACTAGCAATACCCTCAAGATTTTCAATGATAACCTCCCCCGATTCAGACATAGTGGCAACGAATAGATCTAGCACACAAGCAAAAAGCAAATGAAAAGACGAACGGAAGAAGGGCGAATAAAAAGGCAAATCTTTTTGGTATTTTCTGAAAATCGTTTTAGAAGTGGGGGAGAGGAAAACGAGAGGCAAATGGCAAATAATGTAAATGCAAGAGATGAGTTTTTTATGGGTACTTGGTAGGCTTGATGTAGATCTCCCCGGCAACGGCGCCAGAAATCCTTCTTGCTACTTCTCAAGCATGCGTTGGTTTTCCCTTGAAGAGGAAACGGTGATGCAGCAAAGTAGATAAGTATTTCCCTCAGTTGTTGAGAACCAAGGTATCAATCCAGTAGGAGATACAAGCAAGTCCCCAATCGATGTACCTACACAAATAATCAAACACTTGGACCCAACGCTATAAAGGGGTTGTCAATCCCTTCATGGTTATTTGCAAGGTTGAGATCTGATAGAGATAGATATAAAAGATTGCTAGAACGGAAAGTAAAACAAAAGTAAAAATAATGCAGCAAGGTATTTTTGGTATTTTTGGTTTTAGATCTGAAAGTATAATATGGAAAATAGACCCGGGGGCCATAGGTTTCACTAGAGGCTTCTCTCACGAAGGAAAATAATACGGTGGGTGAACAAATTACTGTCGAGCAATTGATAGAAAAGCGAATAATTATGACGATATCCAAGGCAATGATTATGCATATAGGCATCACGTCTGTGTCAAGTAGACCGAAACGATTCTGCATCTACTACTATTACTCCACACATCGGCCGACTCCTGCCTGCATCTAGAGTATTAAGTTCATGAAGAACAGAGTAATGCATTAGGTATGATGACATGATGTAGAGGGATAAACTCAAGCAATATGATGAAAACCCCATCTTTTTATCCTCGATGGCAACAATACAAATACGTGCCTCGCTACCCCTACTTTGTCACTGGGTGAGGACACCGCAAGATTGAACCCAAAACTAAGCACTTCTCCCATTGCAAGAATTACCAATCTAGTCGGCCAAACCAAACCAATAACTCGAAGAGACTTGCAAAGATATGAAATCATGCATATAAGAATTCAGAGAAGATTCAAATAATATTCATAGATAAGTTGATCATAAACCCACAATTCATCGAATCTCGACAAACACACCGCAAAAGAGTATTACATCGGATAGATCTCCATGAAGATCATGAAGAACATGGTATTGAAGAACAAAGAGAGAGAAGAAGCCATCTAGCTACTAGCTATGGACCCGAAGGTCTATGGTAAACTACTCACGCATCATCGGAGGGGCAATGGAGTTGATGTAGATGCCCTCCGTGATCGAATCCCCCTCCGGCAGATTACCGAAAAAGGCTCCAAGATTGGATCTCACGGGAACAGAGGCTTTCGGTGGCGGAAAAGTATTTTTGTGGCTCTCTTTAGTATCCAGGGAATATTTGGGAATTTATAGGCCGAAGAATAGGGTTAGGAGGGCTACCGTGGGGCCACAAGCCAGGGGGGCGCCCCCCCTAGGGCGCGCCCCTGTGGCTTGTCGCCACACGCCAGCTCTCCTGCCTTCATCTCCAAGTTTGGTACGTTCCTTCTGGTCCAAAAAAAAATCATTCCGAAGATTTTATTCTGTTTGGACTCCGTTTAATATTCCTTATCTGCAATACTCAAAAACAAGGAAAAAACAGAAACTGGCACTAGGCTCTAGATTAATAGGTTAGTCCCAAAAATAATATAAATTAGCATATTAATGCATATAAAACATATAAAACAGATAATGTAATAGCATGGAACAAACAAAAATTATAGATACGTTGGAGACATATCACTAATCCGGACTTATGTAAGGACTTTGCTATCCTCCAATGATGGTTCCCAACCCGAACTCGGTAGTGTTTTATTGTAAGTTTTCCATGTGACCACAATTGTCTTGGACACTGTGTTCACATGGGTCTTGCAATCCAGGTCATGCTTTGGAGTTGGCTTCCGCAGTTCATTTCCTGAGGATCTCGCAACATCATCTCGTCGATTTGTGTTGCAAACTCTCTTTTCGGACACGCTGAGTCTGAAGTATCCTGACACCAACCATATCTGAATCTCAGGCAGATATAATGGTTGGAACGTTACCCAAGAGTTATAATATTGGTCTCTCTGTAACCCGGTGAAGTAATGTTGTGGCTAACATACCTAACTGGAAGACCTAATATTGTAATATCTTGTATCAGCAACATTAGCCACTTCCCCATGAGGATTTCGTATGACTTATTCTAGAAGTTGTTCTTCATAGACCCTTTGTGTTACGAAGTCTGACCTTTACTTGATGTTCTAGATACCAAATATTAATTGGATTATGCTATTACATCAAGGAGAACATTAGAAGCGGAGTGCTAAATGTCTCTCGGTCGATCATCCAGATTTCGTTCCCTAGGCATAGCTAAGGTGAAATCTGAGAAAGTGTTTGTCTTCCTTTGCATCTGCATCCTCCATCGTTATTCATCATGGTAGTATGATGTGTTGCCAAGATCTTGGCATAGATGTTGGTAAAATCCTGATGAATATGGAAATGCTCAAGTTCTTGAGAGCACACTCAGACGCTGGGTTATACCCTCGGTATTAGTTGGAATGTGCCTTCCATTTGCCGAGTTGTTCTATAACTCTAGTTTCTTTTCCAAACTGAGCAAGCCATTCTTTCGAATTCCCTCAAACGATCGATTGTGAATTGCCTTAGCCTGGTATGAAGAGTTTCAATGATCTTTGGATCAAAAGTAATTCTTTTTGCCACTTAAGGGAATAACTCTATGAGTCACCTCCCTTAAGGTGCCCCGTACTGGTATCATGGCAACTAACTCCTCGCTACTTTTAAACCCATGTACCATCTGTTTTGGCATGGAATTGTTGCCTACCAATTGAACCTTCGTTATCTACCTCATTCCCTCGTTCTCGATGTGTGTTTTGTGTCTCAGCTCAGGAGACGTTCTCACGTCTCATTCTATGAGTTGATCATGAGTTGCTCGATCTTCGAGAAGATCAAATCTTGTAGAGCTTTCCTATTCCTATTGTCGTCCTGTTGGATGAAGATCTCGAAGGCAAAGATGTCAAGATCAACATGATGCAATGAACCAACATCTTCGAGAAGGGAAATTGGATAGTGAAGATAGTGATAGCTAGTGTTCCCTTTGCTCTCTTACCCTACGACTGAATCTTGGGGTGAGATTCTTGTTTAGTGGGGGTGAGTTGTCACAGCCCCAGAACTTTTAGTGTTCATATTTTTTTTGGAATGCTTAATTGCATCAACATCATCATGTCATCATGTTTATTTTTCTGAAAGTTGAATTGAGGGAAGTGAAAGCCTCAAAACTTTAAATAAAAGAAGGGCAAAGAACCCTTGAAATTTATTTCAATGAATCCAAGATGCTTTAAAAATGCTTCTGAGAATTTTGGCAAGATTAATATTTCAAACCAAAATTTAGGAACATTTTTAAGGAATATTTTGGCCCTGGAATTTAAGTCAATACTATATTGAATTTGAATTTATATTCATAATATGTATTGAATATATTTTCAAACACCCTGAAACATTTTATGTGCATTTGAAATAATCATTTGAGCCACATAAAAATATTCAGTGGTTTTTTTTTTTGCACTGGTTTGAATTTGGTTTTGAATTTAAATAGGGGCAAAGTTTAAAAAGAAAACAGAAGAAAATATAAAAGAAACCTACCTAACTTACCTGTTCAGCCGGCCCATCAGAAGAGGCCCAGCCCAACAGGCGCCTTCTCCTACCTTCTGCCAGTAGGAGCAGCTGCGTGCTCGCACGCGCGCGCCCGAGGAGGCCAGCTCCTCCCTGCCTGCTTCCTCTCCTCCCCGTGCCTATCCTCCTCACCCACGAGACGTGCACGACCCCCCTGCACCTTCCCTAGTGCTCATCGCCTTCCCTGGATCTCTCTCTTGCCCACCTTGTTCCATGGCCGACGCGGCCATGAGCGCGTCGTCGTCGTTCGCCGCGGACTCTGCCATTGCCTTGCCTCCGTGGAGTGTCCAGAAGCCCCGCCGCACTACGTTACCTCCCCATGCCAAAGAAATAGAGCCCGAACGGCCTCCGTCTTCGCCATCGTCGCTGACTTCATCGCCGAACACCGAAGGCCGCCGTCTTCGATTCGTCGCCCATCGGACGTCCCCGAGCCCGCTGAGCCCTCCATTAGCTTCTCCGTGAGCTCCTACCCATTCCCCCTCGCTCTCCCCGCTCTCCCGTGCCCTCTAGCCTCCATGGGCACACGAGCCGAAGCTCGGCTCGCCCATCGCCGCAGCACCGCATGCTCCCCGTGCTTCGCTTGTTGCCTCCGAGCAACCAGCGCTCTCCAGAGCGCTCCCGAGCTCGACCGGGCTGCTCTGCCGGTCCGTTCTCATGCCCAGCGTCGCGCCCGCAAACCACCGAGCTCCACCGCCGTATGTGCTCGCCGCCGTCGTGCTACACGCCATCCCCGGCCTTCCAGCGACCACCGTTGGAACCGCCTATCCACGGGCGTTCGAACGAACCCAGCCGCGCCTCCATCCGTCGCCGAAATCGGCCGCACGAGCATCGTCGCCGCATCGTGTTAGCCCCGGTGACTAATCGCCGGTGGCAATGACATGGTGCTCGATTAGCCTAGCTACTGAGCCAATGACAAATGGGCCCCACGCCCTAATTAACCAGCTAAATAAGTTTAGTTTTAAATAAAACCTGTTTTACTCCCTGTGTCAATGACATGTCGGACCCAGGGTCAGTTTTGACCTGGGAACGGTCAGTTGACCGGCTGACGTCACCCTGACGTGATGCTGACGCAATATAGGTTTTCTGGAATTAAAATAAATACTAAAAGATTTGTTATATTTCAAAAAATGTTGAAAACTTCTAAAAATCATAGAAATTCAACCGTAACTCGGATGAAAATAATTTATATATGAAAAATGATCAGAAAAATCCAATGAATCTGTTTATGCCATGTTCATGCATGTTTGAGCAAGTTAACATCACCAACTAGGACATTTCATGATTGTGACAAATTTGATAAATAGTTTGGAGTTGGAATTTAATGCCTATTTGAATTTCACTTCAATTAATATGTTTATCTATTGCACTAGGTCAATTCAATGCTTTAAGATGACATATCATACATCATGTTTGTTGCATTGCATTGAATGTGTTCCTTCTTGTTTGCCGGTGGTTGTTCTCCCTCAGTAGACGTTGTTCCGACGTTGAGATCGTTGTCACGGATGAAGACTCATTGTTATCTTCAGAAGTGTCAGGCAAGCAACCCCCCCCCCACTTGAGCATACTGATATGAACCCACTCTCTCGCTCCTGCTCTCTTTTACTGCATTAGGACAATGACGATTCAACTGTTACATGTTCTCGGTAGTTGAACCCATTCCTTTGCATGACCTATCTTTGTCACAGTAAATAGTTGAAACCACTTAGCATGAGTAGCAACTGTTTGAGCCTTGTTGTGCTTACTCATCCATGCTTGCTTACTGTGCTGGCTATGCTTAGAGTCGTGTCGGGTCTGATCCATCTCGGTGATGAATCGGAATGTTGGTGCTCATGTCCTACTGTGTAAGAGCTAAGTGTGTGAACACGATTTGGTAAAGGTAGCGATGAGAGGCCATGTTGGAGTACATGGTGGGTTGTCTCATTGGGACCGTCCTTAAGAACTGAGTTATGTGTATGTTATCCAAGACAAGATACTACCATGCATTGGGCCCGAAACCAATGGACCCTCTCGGCTTATTAATCACCTTGATCTCTTTCCAGGAGTTGCAACTAGTTTCTGGTGTTTGTAGGATGTGCTGGCGGCCGTGCATAGCGCTGACCGGAGGGGTAGGCTATGGCGCGGTAGATGCACCGTGGCCCGGTGTACCAAGCGTAGTACCATCCGTCGAGGTGGGCTTGGGAACCCTGCACACATCGTTTGGGGCCGTGATGGAAACTTCGACCGGACTTCCGTTGCGTGTTCAGTCTCAAATAGGCGATAAACCTGGACTAGAGTCTTGTGTGCTTAACGGTCGTGGCCGACTCCCTCGCTGGGCTTCCGCTTGAAGGTTGCCGAGGTGCCTTTTTACGTGCACATGGCGATAAGTGGCGGGAGCGTGTGTGAAGAAGTATGCCCCTGCAGGGTGAATGAATCTGTTCGAATAGCCGCGTCCTCGGATATGGACTACTTCGATTGCTTATGTGGTACATAGACAAGTGTAATGGATACTCTAAAATGCGCAAGATAAGTGTGAGTGCTATGGATGGCCTTCTCGTAGGGAGATGGGAGTGGATTCGTAGTGGTGTATTGATTTGGTGAATATGTGGACTCGTGTGCGCTATCCCACCTCAAAGATGATACTTGTGGTCGTACTACAGGTTAGCCAAGAGTCAAAGCTGGCTTGCTGCAATAAACTCGACAACCCCCTTTGTTGACAATAATGCATATGTAGCTAGTTCTGATGTCAGTCTTGCTGAGTACCTTTGTACTCACGGTTGCTTAATTTATGTTTTTGCAGAGGTGGCGTCAGTCTCATTAGTGATTCTTACGACGTGAAGTTCAACGTTGTCCGGAATAGCTTGGGAATCCTAGGCAGAGGTCTGGCTCCTTTGGTAGGGTCGTTGTAGCTTTTTCAGGCTCTTCTAGCCGCTTTTATTAGATGTCTGTACCCAGACATGTACCTTCTCCTTGTTGACTGTATGCTGTGAATGATGGGTCATGTGACCCTCTGCTTGTAATATTATATTATGTAGGGCTCTTCTGAGCCTTCTAAATAAATGTTGTGTTGTTGTATGGTTATGTTGTGATGCCATAGTTGTATCTATGCATATCGGACATGTCATGCGTACATGTGACGTGTAACGGTATGTATGGGATTCGACACCTAGTTGTGTGCCTTTAGTAGTACTCTTTACGGGAAAATGCCTCATTGTGCTTCCACTGAGCCTTGGTAGCTTGCTACTGCTCCGGACACATTTATTGACCGGCATGTATCCTTCTTGCTGGTGTGTCTGTCCCTTCGGGGAAATGTATCGCAGTGTAATGGAGTCCATGTAGCCTCCTATGACTCGTCTACGTGCAGTTGATGACATTTATGTCCCACGGCATAATGGAGTCCCGGTAGCTTGCTATGACTCGTCTACACACGCTGAGACCGACACCTGCATTGTTGGGTTACGTATGCCTGTGCCTGTACGGATGTGCCACTTGGGTTCTACGACTAGTCATGTCGACCCAGGTTCTTGGACATTTGAATGCTAGCGACATATTCACATTCGTGAGCCAAAAGGCGCAAACGGTCCCGGCCCAGGTAAGGTGGCAGCCGCGGAGATAACCGTGCGTGAGGCCGCAAAGTAATGTGAAGTGTTACACGCTATATTCTTATGGCTTAGGATCGGGGTCCCGACATTAATAGACAGAAACGATTTCGCATCTACTACTATTACTCCACACATCGACCGCTATCTAGCATGCATCTAGTGTATTAAGTTTATGGAAAAACGGAGTAATGCAATAAGAACGGTGACATGATGTAGACAAGATCTATTCATATAGGAATAGACCCCATCTTGTTATCCTTAATAGCAACGATACATGCGTGCCTCGCTGCCCCTTTTGTCACTGGGAGAGGACACCGCAAGATCGAACCCATCACAAAGCACCTCTTCCCATGGCAAGAAAAATCGATCTTGTTGGCCTAACTAAACCAAAGATTCGAAGAAAAAATACGAGGCTATAAGTAATCATGCATATAAGAGATCAAAGAAGACTCAAATAATATTCATGGATAGAAACTGATCATGAACTCAAAATTCATCGGATCCCAACAAACGCACCGCTAAAAGTTTACATCAAATAGATCTCCAAGAGACCATTGTATTGAGAATCAAAAGAGAGAGAGGAAGCCATCTAGCTACTGCCTACGGAGCCGTAGGTCTATGGTGGACTACTCATGCATCGTTGGAGAGGCACCAATGAGGATGATGAACCCCTTCGTGATGGTGTTAGATTGGATCTCGCGGTTCTGGAACTTACGGCGACTGGGTGTATTTTTCGTCGACTCCCCTAGGGTTTTTGGAATATTTGGGTATTTATAGAGCTCAGAGGCAGTGGAGGGGGTTCCCGAGGTGGCCACAACCCATCAGGGCGCGCCCGGGTCCCCTGGCGCGCCCTGGTGGGTTGTGGGCGGCCTGGGCTCCCTCCTGGTTACTTCTTTGGCCCACTGACCTTCTTCTCGTCCAAAAATAATCTCCAAAAATTTTCGTCGCGATTGGACTCCATTTGGTACTGATATTCTGCGAAGTAAAAAATCAAGCAAAAATAGCAACTGGCAATTTGGCACTATGTCAATAGGTTAGTCCCAAAAAAATGATATAGAGTTGCTATAAAACGATTCTAAAACATCCAAGATTGATAATATAACAGCATGGAACAAGCAAAAATCATAGATACGTTGGAGACTATCATGCCCCCGCCTGTTGCCGTCGTCGCCGGCTCGCATTCCTGCCGCCCGTTGCTGCCGCCGTCGCCCCGCCCGGCCGCCCGCGGTATGTCTCCCTCCCACCCTCTCCCTCCCCTCCCTTCTCCCTCCCACCCTCCCTCTATCCCTCCCACCCTCTCCATCCATCCCTCTCCCACTCTCCTCGGTGACACGCCAGGAGGAGCGCAAGGGGAGGGCCGGTTGTACAATTTGGCCATGTAGTGATGTAGTAGAACAGTTGATGGATGGATAGATAGGTTGCTGGTTTCAGTTAATATAGTAGAAGAGTTGAAGATGGGAGATGCACTAGAACATGTAGTGATTTTGGTTTCAGTTAATGGGATAGTTTAAAATATATTATGAAAATTTGATCTAGGTAAAAATTTAAACTAGGTAAATTTTTAACTAGTATATTACATAGTACTACATGAGATAAGAAGATGCACTAGTACGTTGAGATAAGAATTTCAGAAGTTTCATTATAAATTGAGATATAATTTTTTTAGATAAGAAGTTTTAAGATAAGAAGTTTTAAGAAGTTTTATTATAAATTGAGATTGAATTTCAGAAGTTTCATTATAAATTGATATAGAAATTTCAGAAGTTTTAAGATAAGAAGTTGCATTATAAATACCTCATACGTTATAATTTTTTAGTAAAAAAATTGGTCTAGAAATTTTTAGTAAAAAAAATTAGGTACTTTCGGTCTATCGTTGCTCCTTGTGTGACTTTCATGTGTGTTCTTGATGGAGGAATCCCGACTGTTGTCGTGGGGGTCGCTTCCTCTTCTTCTCTTCTTGCGATATATACCTTGGTATAATGTGCAAGGAGAGAAGAAGAGGTGCGACCATTACCAACGGTCGAACTATTAGTGTGAGAGAGAGTCCACCAACATACACGACCATATCAGTGTGAGAGAGTGCACACCAACACACCATGAGATATGAGAGTTTTTTAAGGAAAGCCTCGATAGACCGAAAGTCAACCGATATTGAATTAGGTCTATTTGGACATGTGTGTATGTTATTGCAGGGAACACCTTCTAGTGCCTATGTTTTGCCGGAATGTTGATTCATTTCTGTTCCGGCAAATTTCAGGCGCTCAATATGTATTATTTTAGTAATGGTCATGCCGAATTTTTGAATCATGAACAGAGGAAATGTCTGACGACGATAGGATCCCTGAGTGTGAACTCTGCGGCGAAGATCAGGGTCTGTGCGATAGGCCTCACCTGCGAGACGGCAGGTTCTTCACCATCAAGCGTGACGAGACCTTTGATGTTTGTACGGTACGCAACGACGGCAAGTATTTTTTCGTAATTAATCATGTCTTCTGTTTCTTTGCTTCAACGTGAATTTTGTTTTATACAATTCGACTAGTTCATCCCCTGCCATGCAAAACGGTATGTCTTGGAGAGGCTCGGTTTCAAAAACCGCGAGAATATGGAGACGAGGAGAGCTAACCTGTGGACTAAACATGGTCACACATTTCTGGTTAAAGTAATGAATGCAGTTAATAACTCAGAATTTGGTTGCTCAAATTGGGAAGCTCTAGCCAAGGCATATGGATTTCAGGAGGATATGAAAATAACCTTCGATCTTCCTCCTGAAGATCATATTGAAGGTAATATCGACATTTGGGTGGATGTCGATATGCTTCCAGTTTTACCTCCATGTGAGTTTGTCAACCATATTTGTTAAGTAATTTATATTGTTTATTTAAAAAAAGTTGGTGTTAATTCCTACTTAACTTGTTTATCTTTAATTGTCAGCTTATTTCTCTTCTTCACCAAAAATTCAAAAGATAGTAGATCAAACCTACTACAGTCTTGGCTCCGAACTAACTTGGTTCGAGATAGATCATTTGATCTCATTTATTAATGATATTGAGCATTTTAAGATCAATTATGAAGATATTGGTGAAAGTTTTCCTGAATACGTGCCACTAGTGCTCCCTTTGAACCATGGTAACATTGCTGCAGATAGCATGGTAAGATTCTTTTTTACTATTCTGTCATTAATTAGTTCATCTTTTGCATACATAAATTTTTCTTAAGCAAAACTAGATTGCTAACAATATTATTGCTATGTTCTTCAACAGAAATTCCCTTCGGAGGTTGTGCCTCAACTGATGTTTGTAGAAGGTCATTTGAATGTTATCAGCTTACGGCCGCGGATGCCTAAAATATTCCGCAATGCATACTCGATTTCTAAAATCGATCAAAGTCTGAAACTCAAAGGATTTAGCAAATTAATCAATGACAGAAGACAACCACTTGGCGGAGGCGCGAAGGATTTGCTGAGGCCACGTATCAAAGATAGGTGGATCTCTATTCTTCACAATGGAGGGGGTGATGCTTACCTGTTTTATGCTATTTTACCTAGGAGAGAATAGTAGGTTCTACCTAGCTAGGAGAGAATAGTATGTGCTAGCTAGCTAAGAAAGAGGACATTGTCTAGTTTATGACATTGTGTAGTAATGGTCAACTGGTCATGAGTTGTTAGATGATTAAGATGATGATAAGTGTTATATGTGACTAAGGATGATGAGTTATTAGAGATGACATATATTAGATTAAAGTGGATGGGTGGATCAGAATGTTATTTGCACCCATCCACTTTAATCTAAATGTTATTTCTTGCAAGATTATTTGTATGTGCATGATATGATTATATTTGTATGTGTATAATATGCTAGACTATTGTATAAAACCTGTACAAATACAACGGAAATCAGCAGCAAAAAAAATCAGAAACTGCTGTTATTATAGCAGTAGCGCGGGGTATTCTTTAACAGTAGCGAGCTGCTAGCAGTAGCGCATTTTGAGCTGAGGCGCTGCAGCTATTAGCAGTAGCGCACATTCCAGAAAACCGCTACTGCTACCTATACATAGCAGTAGCGCGTGCCACCCGCGCTACTGCTAAATGTTAGCTGTGGCGCCGTAGCAGTAGCGCGGCTGCCCGCGCTACTGCTAAGCCCTTAAAGCGCGCTACTACTTGGCTTTTCCCTAGTAGTGTGTCATCTCAAAGGATTTAGATGGTGCCCTATTTAAAGTGAATGTAGTTGTCTCTAATGCATAACCCCAAAACGATAGTGGCAAAACGATAAGAGACATCATAGAACGCACCATATCCGATAGAGTACGGTTACGATGTTCGGACACACCATTACACTATGGTGTTCCACGTGGCGTGAGTTGTGAAACAATTCCACAATGCCTTAAATGCATACCAAACTCGTAACTTGGATATTCACCTCCACGATCACATTGCAGCCATTTTATCCACTTGTCACGATGATCTTCAACTTCACTCTGAAATTTGCTTGAACTATTCAAAAGTTTCAGACTTGTATTTCATTAAGTAAATATACCAATATCTACTCAAGTCATCCGTGAAGGTAAGAAAATAACAATATCTACCGTGTGCTTCAATACTCATTGGACCGCATACATCAATATGCATCATTTCCAATAAGTCACTTGCCCGCTCCATGGCACCGGAAAACGGGGTCTCAGTCATCTTGCCCACGAGGCATGGTCCGCATGACTCAACCGATTCAAAATCGAGTGAGTCCAAAGATCCATCAGCATGGAGTTTCTTCATGCGCTTTACACCAATATGACCTTTAGCGGCAGTGCCACAAGTATGTGGTACTATCATTATTAACTTTGCATCTTTTGGCATCAATATTATGAACATGCGTGTCACCACAAATGAGATTCAATGAACCATTCATATTATGAACATGTAGTCATTAGGGCATGCATGTATCTTCTGCACCTCTAATCCTAGAGGGCAGACAACCTTCTTTGCTTCGTATGTACTGTCGGGCAATTCGTTGTCCTTTGGAAGCGTATTCTTTAACATTTTCAAGAACTTTTCAAATCCCTTGTCAGATACACCATTCTTTGCCTTCCATTGCAGCAATTCCAGTGTGGTACCCAACTTTTTCTTGTCATCTTCGCAATTTGGGTATAACAATTTTTTGTGATCCTCTAACATGCGCTGCAACTTCAACTTCTCCTTTTCACTTGCGCAATTTCTCTTTGCATCAGCAATGGCCCAACCAAGATCATCAGTGGGCTCATCTGATGCCTCTTCTTCAGCTTCTTCCCCCATTGTAGTACCATCGTATTCAGGGAACCCAGGATAGTTGTCATCATCCTCTTCTTCTTCATTGTCTTCCATTATAACCCCTCTTTCTCCGTGCTTGGTCCAACAATTATAGCCGAACATGAAACCGGACTGAAGCAGGTGGATGTGAAGGACTTTTAAGGTAGAGTAATTCCTATCATTCTTACAGACACCACATGGACAACACATAAAACCTTCCCGCTTGTTTGCCTCAGCCGCTCGCAGAAAACTATGCACGCCATTAATGAACTGGGGAGAGCATTTGTCATCATACATCCATTGCCGACTCATCTTCATTACACAACGTCGAAGTGACCAAATTAATACAAGTTCATACATAAAGTTCATACACACTTATTCTCATAAAAAACATACAACTATCTAGCTAAAGCATTTAAATGCAACAACAAATGCGATCAAAATCGCAACTAAGGTAATAATTGATCCAACAGCATAATGATACCAAGCCTCTTTATTAATGGCATATTTTCTAATCTTTCTAATCTTCAAGCGCATTGCATCCATCTTGATCTTGTCATCATCGACGACATCGGCAACATACAACTCCAATTCCATCTTCTCTTCTTCAATTCTTTTCAATTTTTCTTTCAAATAATCATTTTCTTTTTCAACTAAATTTAACTTCTCGACAAGAGGGTCAGTCGCAATTTCTGGTTCACATGCCTCCTAGATAAAAATATCTATGTCAACTTGATGGGCATAATTGTCATAAAACCATGAAATGAAACAAAATAGTTATAAAAGATAATATACCACATCCGAATCATATACCGGACGAGGGCGGACGGGGACGGATATCAAAAGCATGGCACTATATATAACAAACAATCATACAAGTAAGAAAATTATACAAGTTAATTTGAGCTCAAATTGCATATAAATCAAATAAACTTCACATAATTACTCCCAAACTAAAACCCACAAATCAGTATACTTATAGAGCATGAAATGAGCTAAACTAGCAATGAGAGATGAAAGGATGAAGTTGCTAACCTTTTAGAACGATAGGGTGCCTCCAATCTTGACAAATCTTGGCAACAAAGGATGATGAGCTCGAGCTAGGGCAAGGGAAGAGAGAGGAGAGAAAGGAGAGCTTGGGCTCGGGCTGGAAGAAGCATCTATATATAGGGACATCTTTAGTACCGGTTTGTGATACCAACTAGGACTAAAGGTCCATCTCTAGTCCCGGTTGGTGACACCAACCGGGACTAAAGGTGATCGCAGGGGGCCCAGCCTGACGCAACCCTTTAGTCCCGGTTGGTGTCACCAACCGGGACTAGAAGTCCCTCATGAACTAGGACTAGAGGTGGCCTTGCCCCCGTCCGCTCCTAGCCATTGGAACTGAGACTAATGCTAACATTAGTCCCGGTTCCAAACACGGCCGGGACTATAGCTCCGGACGAAAGGTCCGTTTTATACTAGTGTCGGTGCATGATCATAAAAGATATTATTCATGTAAACAGAACAACCACTATTCTCTAACTTAAATGAATAATCGTCTCGCAATAAACAAGATCAATATACTATTCATGCTCAACGCAGGCACCAAATAACATTTATTTAGGTTTAGAAATAATCCCGAAGGTAGAGCGAGCGTGTCGATGGCGATCACATCAACCTTGGAGACACTTCCAACGCGCATTGTCACCTCGTCCTTAGCTAGTCTCGTTTATTCCGCAGCTCCTGTTTCGAGTTACCAATATTAGCAACTGAACCGGTATCTAATAGACAAGCGCTACTACGAGCATTAGTAAGGTACACATCAATAACATGTATATCAAATATACTTTTGTTGACGTTGCCAGCCTTCTTATCTGCCAAGTATCCGGGGCAGTTCCACTTCCAGTGACCGTTCCCCCTTACAATAGAAGCACTCAGTCTCGGGTTTGGGGTCCAACCTTGGGTTTCTTCACTGGAGCGGCAACTGGCTTGCCATTCTTGAAGTTTCCCTTCTTTCCCTTGCCCTTCTTGAAACTAGTGGTCTTGTTAACCATCAACACTTAATGCTCCTTCTTGATTTCTACCTCCGCGGCCTTAAGTACCGTGAATAGCTCAGGGATCATCATCTCCATCCCTTGCATGTTATAGTTCATCACAAAGATCTAGTAGCTTGATGACAGTGACTGGAGAACATTGTCAATCACTATCTTATCTGGAAGATTAACTCCCACTTGATTCAAGCGATTGTGGCACCCAGACATTCTGAGCACATGCTCACTGACTGAGCTATTCTCCTCCATCTTGTAGGCAAAGAACTGGTCAGAGGTCTGATACCTCTCAACACGGGCATGAGCCTGAAATACCAATTTCAGCTCTTGGAACATCTCATATGCTCCATGGCGTTTAAAACGTCTTTGGAACCCCGATTCTAAGTCGTAAAGCATGGCGCACCAAACTATCAAGTAGTCATCACAACGTGTCTGCCAGACATTCATAACATCCACAGACGACCCTAGAGGGCTTGGCACACCGAGCGGTGCATCGAGGACATAAGCCTTCTGCGTAGCAGTGAGGACAACCCTCAGATTACGGACCCAGTCCACACAATTGCTTACACTATCTTTCAACTTAGCCTTTCTCTACGAAGGTATTAAAAATTTAGGGGAGCTACATCGTGAGCTATTGATCTACACCATAATTTGCAAAGACAACTTTAGACTATGTTCATGATAATTAGTTCAATTAATCAAATTACTAACGAACTCCCACTCAAATCAACATCCCTTAGGTTAACTAAGTGTCACATGATCCAAATCCACCAACCCAAGTCTGATCATCATGTGAGATGAGGTGGTTTCAATGGCGAACATCTCCATGTTGATCATATCTACTATATGACTCATGTTCAACCTTTCGGTCTCCTGTGTTCCAAGGCCATGTTTGTACATGCTAGGCTCGCCAAGTTTAACCCAAGTATTCCGCATGTTTAAAACTGGCTTACACTCGTTGTATGCGAACGAAGAGTCTATCACTCCCGATCATCACGAGGTGCTTCGAAACGACGAACTTTTGCAACGATCCATACTTGGAGAGAACACAATTTTATCTTGAAAATTAGTGAGGAATCATCTTATAATGCTACCGTCGTCCTAAGCAAAACAAGATGCATAAAAGGATAAACATCACATGCAAATCATATAAGTGACATGATATGGCCATCATCATCTTGTCCTTTTGATCTCCATCTCCAAAGCACCGGCATGATCTCCATCATCACTGGCATGACACCATGATCTCCATCATCGTGTCGTCATGTGGTTGTCGCGCCCACTATTGCTTCTACAACTATTGCTAACTCATAGCGATAAAGTAAAGCAAATGGCACCCTATGGCTCCTGCCGATTGACGTACTCATCGACATGCAAGTCGTGATAACTATTACAAAACATGATCATCTCATACATCACATATATCAAATCACGTGTTGGCCATATCACATCACAACATGCCCTACAAAAACAAGTTAGACGTCCTCTACTTTGTTGTTGCAAGTTTTACGTGGCTGCTATGGGCAATTAGCAAGAACCATTCTTACCTACGCAAAGCCACAACGGTGATATTAAAGTTGCCTTTTAACCTTCTACAAAGACTGCCTCTGTCGAATCCGATTCAACTAAAGTGGGAGAGACAAACACCCGCCAGCAACCTTTATGCAAACAAGTTGCATGGCAGTCGGTGGAACCGGTCTCTTGTGCGAGGACAAGTAAGGTTGGTCCGAGCCGCTTCATCCCACAATACCGCTGAATCAAAATAAGACTAAGGAGGTAAGCAATCTGAACATCAACGCCCACAACTTAATTGTGTTCTACTCGTGCATATCATCTACGCATAGACCTGGCTCATGATGCCACTGTTGGGGAACGTTACATGGGAAACAAAAAAATTCCTACGCACACGCAAGATCTATCCATGGAGATGCATAGCTACGAGAGGGGGAGTGTGTCTACATACCCTTGTAGATCGCTAAGCGAAAGCGTTAAAAATGTGGTTGATGTAGTCGTACGTCTTCATGATCCAATCGTGATCCGTCCCGATCAAGCACCGAACGGACGACACCTCCTCGTTCAGCACACGTGCAACTCGATGACGTATCCTCCTTCTTGATACAGCAAGAAAGGGAGGAGAAGTAGATGGGATCTCGACCAGCACGACGGCATGGTGGTGGAGCAGTGCCAAGCGCCTCCGGAACTCCGAACGAGCAAGAACGGGAGAAACTGGAGGGAGAGGGCTGCCCCAAGGGAGAGGACTTGTTGTATTCAGCCCTCCCCTCCCCTCCACTATTTATAGGAGGCAAGGGAGAGAGGGGGCGCAGCCTTGACCCCTCCTCCAAAGGAGGGGTGTGGCGCCCTAGGGGAGGAGTCCCACCTCCCCAAGGCATCTCCGGGGTGCCTTCCCCTTTAGGGACTCTTCCCTCTCAACCGCATGGGCCCTTGGGGCTGGTCCAACAAGGCTAGGGCGCTCCCTTACAGCCCATTCACGTCCTAGGGGCTGGAGAGACCCTTCCGGACTACTTTGGAACCCTCCGGAACCTTCCAGAAGCTTCCCGGTACAATACAGGCAAAACCCGAAACTTTTCCGGTAGCTAAAATATGACTTCCCATATATAAATCTTTACCTCCGGACCATTCCGGATTTCCTCGTGACGTTCGGGATCTCATCCTGGACTCCGAACAACATTCGGTCACCATCGTGCATATCCCAATACTACTCTAGCGTCACCGAACGTTAAGCGTGCGGACCCTGCGGGTTCGAGAACCATGTATACATGATCAAGACACTTCTCTAGCCAATAAACAATAGAGGGACCTAGATGCCCATAGTGGCTCCAACATATTCCACAAAGATCTTAATCGGTCGAACCACGATATCAAGGATTCAGTTAATGTCATATGCAGTTTCCTTTGTCCATCGGTATGTTACTTGCCCGATATTTGATCATTGGTATCTCCATACCTAGTTTAATCTTGTTACTGGCAAGTCTCTTTACTCGTTTCGTAATACAAGATCCCGTGACTAACTCCTTAGTCACATTGCTTGTAAGCTTCTTGTGATGTTGTATTACCGAGAGGGCCCAGAGATACCTCTCCGTCAAACGGAGTGACAAATCCCAGACTCGATCCATGCCAACCCAACAGACACCCTCAGAGATACCTGTAGAGTACCTTTATGATCAACCAGTTACGAAGTGACGTTTGATACACACAAGGCATTCCTCCGGTGTCAGGGAGTTGCATGATCTCATGGTCATAGGAACAGATACTTGACATGAAGAAAGCAGTAGCAATAAACTTAGTGATACGATCAAATGCTATGCATGCTTACAGGTTGGTCATGTCCATCACATCATTCTCTTAATGTTGTGACCCCGTTATCAAATGACAACTCATGTCTCTGGTTAGGAAACCTTAACCATCTTTGATCAACAAGCTAGTCTAGTAGAGGCTCACTAGGAACACGGTGTTGGCTATGTATCCACACATGTATCTGAGTTTCCGATAAATACAATTCTAGCATGGGTAATAAACAATTAGCATGAACAAGGAAATATGATAATAAACAATTTATTATTGCCTCTAGGGCATATTTCCAACAGCAAGGCCTATTCCACTCTGGTTCTCGTGTCATCGGATGTCGACCCGGTGGTCTGCGGCATGAAGCAACAATCTTTGAGCATGAACGAGTCAGATGCTCGTTGTCGTTGTCGTTGGAGTAACACCGACCTTCTCAAGGAGGGTATCGAGGTCCGTGCCTCGAAGCCGAGAAAAAGGTCGAGGAGCAAGCCTAAGCCCGAGCCTTGGAGCAAGGCCTTGCTTCCCATGCGACCGCCGACCTGTAGGACCATGGTGCCTCCATGGTCGGCTCATGGTCCGACTGTAAAGTTCCCGGCGTTGACCCCTACGCCGTCTTTGAGCTCTACTACTGCCACATATATGCTAAGGGGAAGGGAAAATGCCGACAAAGATCTTCCCACTTTATTATGTTGAATGTAGGATGCTCTAGTAGCATGAACTATGTGTTATGTCCTTTTTTTGTCGAACGATGTGATATGTCCCATGTATGACAATGAGTTATGTACCTATGTATGAACTATGTTGAATGTGTTATGTCCTATGTCGTTTGCGCTCATCGGTTTTGTATGGATTTGGGAAGGGGAAATATGGGGCGATGATATCGTGCGAACAAATGGAAATCGACCCCCTGCTGTCCGTGGACAAGTCTGGGGACAAATGGAGGGGCCAAATAGCCATTTGTGGTTGGAGATGCCCTTTGCTCTGAGCCATATGATCGACCCTTCCTAGGCTCAGGATTTAAACATTCAAAATTGATTTACTATATACCAGTATAGATTAGTTGTCCATATTTTAGTGGGCTATGAAATTAATATTGTGTTTGCTATTGTTCGACTGTTTGTAAAAATTTCAGGCGTCAACCAATTTTGTAATGAGCGGAGCATTAAGGGTACGTGAGACGTCGCGGCTGCTAATGGTGTAGCCGATACGGCCGATTTTAGAGGGATGACCGAGCGGCGATGGACCGACGAAGGAGCCGACGCAAGGAGGGCAGGGAAGTCGGGGCCAGTGATTCGTCCGACATCGGAGGGTGGTCCGTCGGGCTGGGAGGAGAAAGGGAGGTGGAAGAAGGACTTCTAACCATTGGATTTCGACCAAATGGTGCAGAAAAAAGGTGGCTAAAATAAAATAAAATCCAGGCGGCTAACAAATTGTTCGCCCCAATTTAGATCTATGCACAAGAACACACGATCCTTTATTTGATGTATCTTTGCTTTCCATAATTGTACTCCCTCTCTTTTTTTTGCGGGAAAACTTTCAATCTGTTCATCTTCAATTATGGCAGTATAACAAACACTAGAAATAATAAAAATTACATCCAGATCCGTAGACCACTTAGTGATGACTACAAGCACTGAAACGAGTCGAAGGCGCGCCGACGTAATCATCCCTCCCTCGTCGGAGCCGGGCAAAACTTGTAATAGTAGACAGTCGAAAAGTCGTTGTGCTAAGGCCCCATAGGACCAATGCATCAGAACAACAACCGCCGTCGTTGAAGAGTATTGTAGATCGGAAGGATTCAACCTGAAAACACACGAACGTAGACAAACTACGACCAGATCCGAGCAAATCCACTAAGGACCTCCGCCAGAGACACACCCCCATGCACCCATCAACGATGCTAGACGTAGCACCGGGACGGGGGCTAAACGGAAAGAACCTTATTCCATCTTCAAAGAGCCACCGCGGTCTTCTCTTTCTGAACAGGACACAAACCCTAACAAGACTCGAAGAAATATCTAAAAAAGAAGCTCTCCGTCAGTAAGGACCTGGATCCACCATGTCACCATGGCCCTAAGGCCACTGAAGACGAGGCGGACCGGCACGTGCGTTGGTGAGAGACAAATAAGGAACCCTAGATTTGTTTGGGAGGAGGCCGCTGCGTGTAATATATGGTTCGTGCTATTTCATCTTTAACACAATATATAACTTCAATGACATTTCTACCTGTTTTCCTACAATACATTTTCTACATTTTCAATAGTGCTACAACTTTGCACTTTGAAGCGTTTCAAATGACCAATAGAACATTGTGGATAGGGATGAACAGTGCGCTGCTCTGCCCAAAGCCAGATGTTTCTGAACACCAGGAGGAGTGGCAGCTAAACCGTGCAAAAGAAAGATGAGCGGTCACCTGTGTTTCCATCGGTACCTGGAGGATGGGGAGTGGATAGCGCCGGTGCGGCGACCCTGCTTCTCGTGGCTGCCGCCCGTCGCCGGCGCCTTACCACGGCCATGGCGGTGACCGGTGCCCCTGTCGCCCTCCCTTGTGATCTTTCCAAACCGAGTCAAGCAGGTAACGACATCATCCGGCCTCTCCGATTAATCCGGCAGCTCCGATGGAAGATCCCGTGGAAGATGGATAGAAAGCCATGATGATGGGAAGATAGGTTGGACCGACGGAAACCAGCGGGGGATCTGAAACCTGTGTTCCCTCTCTCGCGCGACCCACACGTACATCTCCTTCAGCTCGTCCCCGGCAGGTCGTCGTCGGAATCGCCGCGGAGCGACCACCACGGCCTGTTCCCCGGCAGCGCCTTGTACCTGGGCAGCCAGAGCTCGCGGTCTCGCTCTCGGCTGGCCACGAGGCGCCTCAGCTCGGTGCAGGTCCCCTCCAGCCTCAAGAGGTCCTTCCCGTCGGGGAGCCTCGCCAGGATCGCCAGCATGGCGTCGCTCGGGAGGGACATGAGGGTGGGGGCTCGCCCCGGCACCACGCCGTGCTCGCGGCATAGGTCCAAAAGGAGGCGCCGGCAGAGCCCGTCGATGACCGTCCTCCAGAGCGTGGAGGCCGTCCCGCTCCCGAGCACGAGCGGCTCGCCCCCCGTGTCGTCCAGGCCGCGTGACAGGAGCGGCGCGACGGTGAGCGCGTCCAGGCACGCCCAGTACGTGCCGCCGGCCCTCCGCACAGAGCAGACGTGCACGTAGAAGACGACGTGCCGCCCGTCGGTGCATGTCCTCAGCGCGGCGCCGTCCATGTCGTGCCGGGGAAGCAGCTGCGGCGCGGTGTACTCCAGGGACAGGGTCGAGGCCGTCGCGCCCACCTCGGGCGGAAGCAGGCAAGGCGACGGGTCCCCGCGGCGGGGGGCGATGAAGCCCGCCTCGAGGAAGGCGGCGTGGACCACGATCACCAGACGGCCCAGGAGCGGCTCCGCGTCCCACCGGCGGGCGTCGACTACTCTGTGGAGTGGAGAGACCTTCGACAACATGGCTACACCTACGAGGTGAGGCGAGCGAGGTCAGGTGATTCCTTTGATTGTTTGTTTACGGAAACACAGATGGGTGTGGTGAGTTTGCGGTGGCAAGCTTGGTTAATCTTTTTGATTGATTGATTCACGAAGTGAGCTGCAATGCGACACCAGAAGTTCCCATCAGACATCCTGGGAATTGCATTTCCGATTGCAGCAAATTCCTTGCTTTTCCCGCAGTGAGATTACGACCGACGATCCTACCGATGCCGATTCCTATTTAGGCTTAAGGATAAGGGCATGGAGTTTCTTAGCTCGGTCGGCCCGGATGAGTAAGATCGAAAATATATAAAACTTTTAAGAAAATCTGTTTTTTTTTATATTAAAAAATGTTTTGAGTGTTTGCAAAGTTTTATCTTGGAATTACATTCTTCGAAGTCTCCGAGGATGCTACTTTCGAAAGCATTTTGGAGCTTATTTTATCTTTTTTTGGCATGACTTCCACTAATGTGATATGATGATGAAATTTTCCAAGCACTCAAAAGAATGTTTGTCATTAAAAAAATCAGAATATTTGAATGTTATTAAAAAAACGATTTTACTGTTCATGCGAAGAGTATTTGAGCTCAAGCTCAGATTAAGACTTTCGCTTAAGCCGCCACTTCCTTCCTTGTCTGTAACTGATGTGCACGCTCGATCCTTCACTAGCGAACTGGTCCACCCCAAAACATGTACTCCCGGCACCGGTTTTGGAAACTTTCTAGAAGGTCTCCTCAGGGTTTTTTGGTTGGCTTCTTCTGCTTTTCGTGTTTCACGGGTTTTGTCCAGTTGGGTCAGGTTTTCTTTTTCACCGTAATTTGCATTGACCCTTTCTAAATTTGTGATTTTTAAAAACCATAAAAAAAATCCAAATTCACAAACTTTTAAGTTTTGTAAATATTCTGATTTGTTTTCAAATTTAAGAACTTTTCTCATATCTATAATTGTGAAAAATATCAATTCTTGAACTCTTTTTAAATTTCACAACATTTTTTCAAATACATGATCTTTTATAAAAAAATATTTTGTCAAACCTGTGAACTTATTTCATATTCGTGAACTTTTTTCAAATTCGTGAAAAAAACAAATCAGTTTCTTCTTTTTCAAAAGTCATCCATGATTCGAACCATTCAACCGAGCACCTCAAGCGAGCGAGTCCGGGCGGCTCTTGCAAGGATTGATGAGTGCTAATGGGCCGGCCCAGCTGAGACTGGCATCAACGCTTGGCACTCTAGCTATTCGACTTGACACCGCAATCTGATCTAGCACGAGTTCTTATTACAATGTGGTCAATATGGTGGGCGAGGAGGAGAGCTATCTACGACAATGAATTCTAGAGCCCACTGTCCACCATGTGCTTCATTAATAGATATTTAGATGACCTGTAGATTTTTGTTGAACGTGCCCGCCCGATAGGAGTTTCAGCTCCACAACAAAGGCCTCGCCACTGGCTTGCTCCGGAGGGAGACGTAGTAAAATTGAATGTGGACGGGGGGCTATCCCGCCATGGTGATAAGGGAACAGCACCGGTCATTTGCAGGGACAAGGACAGTCAGTTCCTAGGCGCGTCCTCTGTCATCTTTGACGGGTTAGTGGATCCAGCTAGCTTGGAAGCTCACACTTGTAATGAGGCACTTGCTCTTGCAAAAGACTTGCATGTCCGATGCTTGGTGATTGGCTCAGACTGTCTAGAAGTCGTCACAAACATACCTAGGGGTGCAACATGTACCTATGCTTTTGTTTTGAAGGAGATAGTTCATACTAGGAAAGATTTTGAGGATGTTATTTTCCGTTTTGAACCTAGAGAATCAAATAGTGAAGCTCATAGTTTAGCAAAGGCCGCATCAACTCGTGATGTCGGCCATCATGTGTGGCTAGGGAGAGTTCCAGACATTATTTGTATTCCAGACATTTTGAGTTTTAATAAAATCCCTGGTTACACCTCAAAGAAAAAAACACAGGTGGAGGAGGCAGCGCTCATGCGTCCCCACTCCATGGGTTGGCCCAATTACTAGGCGAGCGATCGCTCTGACGTGCCACTTCTCCCAATTCGCTGGTCGCTCTTTTAACTGTTGACCAGTCACAGTTGACCGGTTCACCGTTGACTTTATGAGAATATGCAAAATTTTCAAAATTTTATAATTAAAAGAAAATGATGAAAAAAACTTGATAAATTTCATGAATTTGAGAAAAAATCATGAGCTCCAAGAAAGTTCATGGATTTGAAAAAGTTCGAACTCAAAAATTTTCAAGAGTTCGAAAAAAGTTTTGGAAATAAAAAAACATGAATTTAGAAGAGTGAATTTTTTAAAACGAATTTAAGAAAAAAATCATGAATTTTTAAAAATTTCACCAAAATTTGAAAAAGGTTCATGCATTTGAAAAAAGAAGAAAAATAAAAACCAGAATAAAATCGAACAAAACAGTTCCGAAAAAACCAAAAAGATAAAAAAACGAACAGATGCATATGCTTCCGAAAACTGGGCCAGGAAGCTTCCCGAAGCTCCCCAAAACCGGGAAAAGGAAGCTTCCCACTGGTGCCTTATACGGGCTGGCCCATAGAGAATCTATAGATGATGGTGGTATGTGCGTGTTGTAGCAAATGGCCTTTAAACGCCAGAGGCTGTACTATTTTATTTTTTGCGGGGTGAAAAGAGTTTTATTTCGGAATTATAGGGTTACAATCTCGAGACAACTGCTCCTCGCAACATGGAGGACTGGAGTTCAACCACACCACAGTACAACACTCGGTACGGCTATAATGTGCGAGAAGATGTGCTACCCTATTTTGTTCTCTACTAATTTTACATGGAATAAACTCCCTAACAACCATAAGAGCTTTAATCTCTGCATCCAAATGACCATAGGCTTGTCCTACGCTTGGTGGTTTATGCCAATAGTGCGTACCGTCGACTGTCCTTGGCCAGCCCAACTTTTTTCTCTTTCTTTCCTTTTTATTCGGTTCGTTTTATCTTTATTTATCTCTTCTTATTTTTTAATTTTTTTTCTTTGTTTTAAAACTTTTCCTTATTTTTATACAGTATGTTGATATATATGTTCATGAGTATGTTTTCTCCTTTTCCACAGTATATAATTGTTCACCATTGATGGGCCGCCCACCCGTCAGTGGTGATGTACTTACCGCTAATAGATAATAACCAATGGGCCATTTTTCTTAAGAAAGACACCCAAAGGGCATTGTGGAGCTAATAAAACGACCAGTACAATGAAAAGATAATTTTATGTGGAACGACTAGTAAAAATGAAATTTACAATGAAAATCGTACTAGTCTTCTTCTTCCTCTGATTGATTGCTTTACTATGGTTGTTTGTGTATTATGATCTTGATTTTGTTTTCTCGATTTACTTCTATCATGAGCTCCTCTTTCACTTTAATTAACAAGTCTCAGGCAAACTTTGCCTGTCCATTTCGTAAATGAAAAACTCCTATGCAAAAAGTCACCTTGTCCATCCCTATCTCTACATGGTACAGTGCCTGGATTAATTCACAAGTGAAGTAAGCATTAGAGTAGAAGCGAAAAATAAACACACTGAGTGGAGTATAATGTCATACTTCACTGTTTTAAGATTATACAACATATTTGATACTCTTTGGAATAGAACAACCGTGCTACAAGGAGCTGGTCTCATTTCCCTCAACAACAACAAAAAAATTAAAAAAAAAACAAAAAAAATGATATCACACCACACAAGCCCATGCCCCACTAGTTTTTTTTTGTAAGCACACGTTGGGCCCCATCAAGTTTTTTTTAACATGGGCCCATCAAGTTGGTGAAAAGTCGCCTTAGCGGCCTATTGCGCAAAACGTCCCTGAGAACCTAAAATTCGACTTTTTTTTTTGAGAAAAAAAAAACCTAAAATTCGACTTGCAACCGTAAAAGCTAATTAATGAGTTAAATATTCTCCAAAATAAGGAGTTTAAATATTTCTCTCCTATATAAATTGAAGGCAATAAGTGTGCGAATATCGCATTTTGGTAGTACGATGATAAGATACCAAAATATTGCCTGCGCATTCATTGAAGCCCATTAATGTCCCTGCATGCTGCATCATACAACCAGTATATAGTGGAGTCCTCTCTAGTCTATACCCTGCACTCGTCGCTCCTTGCACATTTTGCTGATCGAGAAGTTTCGCCATGGCTGCTGCGACGTTGCTCGTGGTGCTCGCGGTCGTCACTCTCGGCTCCGGCCATGTCAAGGCTTTCGACCCTAACCCTCTCCAGGACTTCTGCGTCGCCGACCCCACGTCCAAAGGTACTGAAAATAAACCCCGTGCGTGTGGCAGCTCTTCAGTTTCCATGTGATCATCCATGGTGGCATGCGCGTACCTGCAGTGCACGAGAACGGGCTGGCGTGCAAGGACCCGGCGGCGGTGGTGGCGGACGACTTCCTCTTCGGCGGCCTGGACAAGCCGGGCGGCACGACGAGCAAGCGCTTCGGGTTCACGGCGCACCCCGTGCAGATCCCGGGCCTGAACACGCTGGGCGAGTCCCACGTCCGCCTCGACGTCGCGCCGGGCGGCGTCTTCCCGGTGCACTACCACCCGAGGGCGGCGGAGACGGCGCTGGTGCTGGAGGGCTCCGTCTACTTCGGCTTCGTCTCCTCCTACCCGGACAACAAGCTCTACGCCAAGGTGCTCCGCAAGGGCGACGTCTTCGCCGTGCCGCAGGGGCTCGTGCACTTCCTCTACAACAACGGGAGCGCGCCCGCCACGCTCTACGCCTCCCTCAGCAGCCAGAACCCGGGGCTGGTGCTCCTCGGCAACGCACTGTTCGCCGGGGCGCTCCCCGATGATCTCGTTGCCAAGACGCTCCTCACGGACGCGCACACCGTGGGGACCATCAAGGCAAACTTCCGGCGGCCTTGATGCATGGCCACGCCATGCTTTTCCCGAGCTGTGTATTCTTTGTGTTTTCTGGGGGCACAGTAATTTGCACGGCAACCGTTTCTTTCAATAAACATCAAATATTGGGACCAATATCAACTTGATCGTGCTTGATTGCGCATACAAGGCGTAATGATTTGCTTTGAACACCCAATTTTGGACAAAACGCATTCCTTTCCACTCTAAAGGAAAGTATTACATTCCCTAAAAAAATAATATTGTATATGTTTGCTCGGTTGGAAAATCTGTAGAAACTAGATGATACCCCGCACGTTGTTGCGGGAACTGTGGCAAGAAAAAAGGGGTATATTAGGCAAATGAAATATAAATGATTTGGATATTCTTGTTAACCATGTCGTCCCTCAGCTAAAATAACTATTTCATGAGATTGAACACTATATAATTGGCTAGAAACATACATAACATTTCCTTTCAAAAACATATGAACATTAGTGATTTCAGTTCCCATTGACAAAATATAGTGACCCCACCAAGCATTTGTGCATCGGAAACATTTCGCCCACAAAGAACAAATAGATAGACCAAAAATAGGCATTAAAGATTTGCTTGGGGGATGGTAATAATTCTTAGTTGCTCGCATCATAGCTCACTGATTATCTTCATCTGGCAAAGACAACAAACAACCTTCTTCATTAAGAGGAATAGAACGGTGACACTTGAAAAGTGGAAAACGAATAGGGTGTACGAAGAGTTGATGATGGTGAGAGCAGAAATTGCCAATTCAATTTGTACCATAAATCCTGCACACACAAAATCAACATTTACTACATTTAGTTAAGGTAATATTATAAAACAATGTGTGAAAAATTAGTTTCATAATAAAATAAAATGGTGATACAATTTTGTCTTAATAATGCAAGACCGGTCAAGGGAGAAAGCTTTTAAATTTAGCATGTTGATGAACTTTGGGTAAATAAATAAACATGACAATCCATCAGCATATTATGCATTTTATCTGTTTTGTTCCAATTAAAATTCTAAGTTTGTAACAGTCCTGGTTTGGGAAGTCAGGATAACCTGTTACAAAACAATGACATGTATATTAACCTAACACCTATGACAATGAAGACAGAACAGTGGAAGGTGTAGACTAAAGGTGTAGAACTGAAATAATTCTATAGGAATCAAAGTATAACAATCTGTAAGGACAACTAAAGGAGAGTATATTCTTACTACTACAGATAGGGAAATTAGCAGTTGAGAGAACAACCACCAAAGTTTCATCGTAGATAACAAATAAAAAACTCACAAGGAAAAATAATGAGGGTATATTGTTACTACTACAGATAGGGAAATTGGCAGTTGAGAGAACAACCACCAAAGTTTCATCATAGATAACAAATAAAAACTCACAAGGAAAAATAATGAAGAGAGAGGTTAGCAAACATAAGGAGTGATGAGTCCTGATGCTTATCTACTAGAATTTTGGCAACTTTTTTCAAACAATATATGCATCCTGTTTCATAGTACTATTTTTTGGTCGATGCAAGACTAATGGGAATGGATGGAAAAATAGGTTGACCTTCCATCAACTATTTTTGTATCATCTTACTTCAACTGTTCGGGCCTATACTTGTCAACAATCTCGGGTGCGCATATATGCTGAAGTGACCCACAATGTTAAAATACGAGAATGATTAGAAGAGAACTAATCCAGACTAAAGCTTTTTTCCCTTGTAATCCAGACAAAAGTAACCTGCAATTACAAATAGAAGATGTTCAAACGCATCAGCAATTACAAATAGAAGATGTGTTGAACAACGAAGGAGATTATGGACGTCATATAATCAAAAGAGATTTGGGCATTTTTTGTAAGGTAATTTCTTCAGAGGTCTTATTTAGCGATGGGCAATACAGTCTGCAAATTAATGTAATCATACCAACAAAATGGTGCAGCAAGAGTTACCTCTAGTGGATGGTTGCATCGTGAAATTTAGTAACATGAGTGATGCATCCTGTTAGAGCAAATACCAGGCCAATAACAAATCTGAAACTTGAAAGTATTGTCTTGTATCTCGGGTGTACATATGCTCTTGAGTCTTGACTGCTAGTGGCTCTTCTCATTGCAACGGATCATGATGCAGTTAACGGATCATGGTGCAATTGTCCCACAAAAAAATCTGAGGCAGCAGCTCTCCTCCTTTTGACCAAGCCAACAATTTCATCGGCTGATGCTAATGCTTGCTGCAGTGCACTATAGTCAATTAGGTGTGGATGGGGACGGTAGTGCGTGGGACAGATGCCGCGGAGTCCTGCATCGAAGGAGAATAGGAGGACCGATGCATGGGTGAGTTAAACGGCGAATGTGCAGGAAATGGTAAGCACGCATCAGAAGTAGACAGCGGCAGGGCGTGAACTAACACTGTTGACTGGCCGGTGGGATTAGGAGGCCACGGCTGCGAGCAGCAACGCCAACGGCTAGAGCACGACCACCAAGGAGGCCGCTGCGCCGGCGAGCCGTCGCTCGTCTCTTCTGCCGGTCTGAACCTTTACCTGAACCACAACCATCGAAGAGGCCACCGCGCTGGTGAGCCATCACTCCATCTCTTCCGCTAGTCTGAACCTTTACCTGAACCACGGCAATCGAGGAGGCCGCCGCGCCGGTGAGCCGTGACTCCGTCTCTTCCGCCGATCTGAACCTTCACCTGAACCATGACCGTCGAGGAGGCCGCTGCGCCGGCGAGCCGTCGCTCCGCCTCCGCCGCCGGTCTGAACCTTGACTTGAATCTCGACCTCGACGTCTCATCTTATTGGCTCTGATGTGATCGATCGATGCCCCCCGTGTAAATATAGAGCTTCATCCTTTCCACTTCCACGATTTAATTGACTTTGGAGAAGATGAAGTGGGGGAAGTTCCTGTGAAGAAAGTAGAGGGTTGCGATTGGGAAGCGGAGGCGGCGTTGCCATGAAGAAAAGAGAGCGATGGAAAACTGTGCGGCTGGAGAATTAGTGCTGACGTGGCGGCACGGGATTGGATGCTGACGTGGACAGGCCGCATGTTAAGAGAAACAGCTTAGTGGGGATGAACTATTTAGGTATTATAGATTATGTACTCCTATGTTCAAAAAAACTTAAGTGTGTACTATTCCCAAAAGATTATTAAACTACTTAACTACGTGAACCCCGCTCATCTATTTCTTTCAACATGCAAATATGACAACTCAACATGCAAACCATGCATAGAAAAGACATATCTCAACATGTAACAAATCATTATTATTATTATTATTATTATTATTATTATTATTATTATTATTTGTGGGGAAATCCATTTTCATTATATTATACTATATATTTAACAAAGTTTTTTATTATCGTTTTACAAAAAAGGTCTCGATATGTTATAAAATTTTATCAGAAATACTAAGCACCTCAAACATAATAACAATTACATCGAGGTCTCTAGACCACTTGAAACATAATTCTTCTGCAAGCCCCTACATCCGCCGTCTCTCCATCCCCCCCCCCCCCCCACCCACCCACACATACACCACGCGGGAAGCCGATCCGAGCTAATCCAGTGCCTCTCACGTTGGCCACCCCATGCTCTGCAAGGTCTCCTCCCCATAGCCATGGATGGGGAGGCCCTGCTCTGCAATCCGATGGACACACTGGAGAAGAGTCGACTACCATAGCCATTATTGGGCCTCCGACATCGCTCACCCCTCCAGCGTTGCCACATAAGTCTTGATGCCTACATCATCGCCTTCCCCTGGCCCTGCTTGCCAACACCCAGCTCCAAAGACAAAAGCTCTTGCGGAGGGATACGATGTCGCCATCATCCTATCACAGGTATGAAGCCGAGATAGGTTTTCACTTGAGCTCCCAACACACTCTCACACGCATGTCAACCTAGACCGGTGTCGACGAGCCCACCAACTACTACCACCACCACCTCACTAGCCCGTCGATAGAGAAGCACAAAGAGACGTCGCTGCCAACCGGCCCTCGCGGAGACCACCGACGGCCAAACTTCATGACGAGACACCAAATCCATTAATGGTCGACCGAACGCAGAACCACCAGCACGAGTCACCATACCCTACCGCGCACCATGTCGGAAAGGAACATAGGAGCCCTGCCCAAGACTAATAACCGCCATGGTTCTAGGTCGCAACCATGCACCAAACATACTGACGTGCTCCATGTGAGCCACCGCATGCCCCATTGGGGACCAGATCCGTAGCGCATGCACCTTGAGGCCGCCCTTTCACGCCATCTCATGTTATCAGGTCGTGCCACCCGAGCAGTAGCGCCACACTATGCCACTGCACGACCTCCAGGTGGCAAATCCAAGTTGCCAGACCCCTTGTGCACCTACGCCACGCCCTCTTGCGCACCCCCGCGCCAATGTGTGACCCTTATGCATCAAAACCATGCCGCCCGACCCCTTGTGCACCATTCCACACCTAACGTTCCCTCATGTGCCGCCTTGTTTCACCACCCAAGCCAGCACACACGCCCACACGAGCACCATTCCCCCGAGCACCCACCGAAGAAACCGGCCCTCGCCGCTCAACCCGGAGCAGGAGGAGGAAAGGGCTCTGCAGCCGTCGCGTCGCGTGGGCTTTGCCCGGCAACAACTGTCCAACAACGGCGAGGGGAGGACAAAATGGTGAGATGCGGCAATGATGGCGGCTAGGGTTTCCGGACTCCTTTGTCATCGTTAAACACCAGAGAAAGAGACAAAACCAGAACCTGCATATAATGATCAGAACGTAAGGTAACGAACGCGCGCTGGACGGAAGAGACGGGGCGACACCATATTCATTCCTTGATGGTTGATGCCATCTTCACATGTACGTGGCTATGCTGATAGATATCACGTAAGTATTACAGTACAAGATTGCATTGCAACGTCATGTTTTTTTGTGTACCGGAGGAGCAAGGAATGCGCAGAAGTGTTCATTACAGAGGCATGAACCGACGGCTGCCTACCTCTGCCTATGCCTGGGAGTTTCCCGATCGCACCGTGCAGCGCCTCGGCCATGCATGCGTCGTCAAGCTTCAAAACACACTTGGGTTTTTTTATTTTTTTGAGGCAACACACTTGGATTTTTATTTATTTTTGACTGGTGGCAACACACAATAACTGGGCCTCCTCTGTGAGAACGGGAGAGCTAGCAGCCAGGCGCTAATCAGGCCGGTAATACGGGCCTGAACAAAAAGGCCTTCTTTGTTTGAGCCCACGCAGGAGGCTGGCTCAGTTGAATTGAACCGTCCGCACTCGGCACCGCAGGCGCGAGCAATTCGTTTAGTTCCACCTCGCTCGGCGAGGAGTGGACGGGAGGACGAGGAGGCTACAAATAGAAGGGCAAGGCAGCAGTTCAACTCATACCTTTCTCGGCCTTTTGGCTAAGATCAAGTGTAGTATCTGTTCTTATCAGTTTAATATCTGATATGTGGGCCATGTGTCCACAATGATATTAAATTTATTTTTTGTGGGGGGGGGACCAACACAATGGCTTGCCATTGGGTCCCTCGGGTGTCGCCCAGTGCGTTGCACTATTGCCTGGGCAGGCGCACCCCAACCAATTCAAGTTAAAATTTTAATTCTTTGATGAGTTGCTTTGAAATTTAATCCCTGTTTCAGTGAAGCATTCAGTTTATAGGAAGATACTGGAATTTTGTTTTGAATCCCAGGAGGGAGGGGAGGCCCGCAACAACCAAACTGTATTTCTTGTGTCTCTAGATTCAGAGAGCACACTGACGAAAACATCAGAAACAAAAATGAGCACGTCAGTAAGCAACAGTGTTGTCTGTTTCCCCTAAAAAAACCAGGTATCTCGGCAAATACTTCTCCAAGTGAACACTTGCCAAGGCATTCTTTTGTAAGTTTGAAGCACTACTTGTGGCTTCAAATTGCATTCCATGTACCCCTTTTGACTGGTCACAATAACCCAGTGGCGGACCCAGGAATTTAAGTTAGCTGGGGCGAACATTTGATGTCCAAATTTTTTGCCGTACAAATGCAACTCTATTCAACCAAAAGTCATAGCATTCGACAACAACAGAATAAACAGCCTTAAAAACTAGTAAACTGCTAACATTGACTCTTGTCGCTTGAAACGCTCACTTATGCCACAATATGATCTCATAATTCCAATTTCCAAACGAGACCTACAAAATTATGAATGCATTAGCACAAGTGTGATAAGAGTTGTATACTTTGATATGGTCATCTGATTGTAACTAGGTGGTAGTATACCTTTAAGATGTAATTGCATGATGAACACGTGGTTGTGGAGGTAGATGACCTCGACGACTCTTCAAGGCATGAAAATGAACCATAATCTCTTTATCACTAATTTTAGCAAATATCTCGCGCTCAACAAAGCAAACCATCAAATCATTAAGCCATTCATCACCCATCTTGTTTCGAAGATCTGTCTTCACAATATTCATGGTTGAGAAAACCCTTAGTTGATGCAGTTGCCACCGGTAATGTCAATGCAAGTCTGATGAGCCGATAAACCAATGAAAATACCAGATGTTGTCTACTTTGAACCAACTTGAGAGCAAGAGAACTCAAACTATTGCAAGCCAAGAATTCAGTACTTCTTTTCATCACATCAATATATATGTTGAGTTGATCAGTCAACAGAAAGCGCTCTTGTGAAGAGAAATCAATAGAGTAAATATTTGCAAGCTCAACTAGCTTATCATGATCAAAGTTGCTAAATGAGTCCCTAGGATCAAGGCAAGCAATGCACTTCAACAAGCGTGTAGAAGTTTCACTAAATCGATTATTCATCTCAACTATGTTTCTATCCAATACCTCATTGAATATAGTTACCTTGTAATGATGGAGACAAGTAACCATTTTGCGTGATCTTCTTGGGTAACCCCTTGCTGAAATGTTATCATCCATATTGGGCACTATTGTATTTCTTGCCACACAAAAGTTAGTAGTAGATATCAAGAGAGGCTCCCATCCATCATGTCTCAACTTTTGTAGCAGCTATCTCTGTCCAATCCACCTCTTCTTCACCGGAATCCATCACAAAACAGCACCTGCAACGAGTTCAGCAATTAGACGCATTCAACGAGTTCAGCAGGACTGCAGGAGCACCTCTGGGCTCTGGCGGCGCCGCGGCGGAGCAGCACCGCAGTCCGCAGCAGTGGGCGCGTGAGGCCGCCGGTGGCGGCGCCGGCGCAACACCGCAGTGTGGGCTGGTCAAGCCTCTCGCGGCAGGGCGGTGGCCGTGGACGGGCGGAGCAAACGAGCAGTGGGAATGGGCAGCGGGGCGGCGCAGTACGCCGTGGACGGGCGGAGCAATGGGAATCGGCGGCGGGGCGGCGCAGCAACGCGTGAGGACTCACGGCTCGATCCAAAATCGGGATCGATTGGATTGGGTATTTCCTTTTTTCACTGAGGAAAGGAGCGAACGTGGCTGTTTGGGCCTGTATCCACCTAGCCCAGTGAGTCCCAACCGGCCCAAAACGCTTTGTCGCTGTTTCCCTTCGATCGCTGCCGAAACAGAGCGCTCTTGAAACAGAACGCCGCCGCCGCTGGTCCTGCCGGAGGAAATATAGCTAGCTGGGGGTCGACCGTCCGCCGCCGGCGACCCCGGGCGGCCGCCCCAGCTCGCCCCAGTGGTGGGTCCGCCACTACAATAACCTGATTTGTCGAATTGTTTTCTTGATGGATCATTTTCAGTACATGCTACATTTTTTTTTCCTTTCGCGTCCCCTCCCCCAAATTGTTACATGACGAAGTTGGTGAGGACTTTCCACACCAGGTGCTCCCAGTACACCACCTTCTTGCACTTGGTAATGCCACCTGTTTTCTCCTGACAGAACTCCATAGGCTCCACCGTGGCGTCGAAGTTGGACTGCATACACACGCCATTTGTTCCAAAAATGAAAGAAAAATGAGTATATGCAACTCGGTCAATACAAATATGCTCGTGCACAAGAGAACGACGTATACATACCTTGTAGAAAACTGCGACAGATACACGGCAACAAGGGGAGTTGTTGACGACTTTGTGGAGCGTGGGCTGGTATAACCTATCAAACCAAACCTAAAACCAACCAAGATGATCTACAATTGTTAAGGTTGCTAAAAGGAAAGAATTAATAAGGTTACTAAAACAGATAAAATTCAACGAAATTGCAAACAAAAAAAACTTCAACATGTCTCCGATGTTGCAAACGAATGTTGCAGAGACCGGCTTGGCGTATATCCACTCACCAGACTGGTTTCTGACCTGATACCAAATTCACCAAAGAGTTTCAGCAGATCAATCTCTCTGCTTCATTACAGAGGAAGCAGAGGGCATAAATGGATAATACAATATATGTGGGCTAGTTAAGTACCTCAAGAGTACAGATGTCATCGTTCTGGTTCACCAGGGTCAGAAGGCCTGCTGTTTAAATAAATGAGGAGAATCATTTCCATATTTTTTGATATAATTTTCCAAATAGTACTGTATATGTTATACTAATTTTACAAAGAAGCAAGCAGATTATATTGGTATTGACTTTTTTAAACCACAAGACAATGATGTAAAACCAAGAGAGGTGTACTCACCATAATCTGTATGAGCTCCACTGGAACAAAGAAGAAAAACAAAGTGAGATGTATCAACATTCCACAAGATAACTTCTTTTTTAGGGCTCATGTTTGCTTACCATCCAATATCAGTGCGTTCCTCTTTGAGGGATGTCATCTGAGACTGGATAGCCAATTAACCTGAGAACCCAGAAAGCATCTCCCGCCACTCTGCCTTCGAAAGCATCCCAGTGCCAAGGCTATGCCTCTCATGATCTTCCTTGAAAGATCTGAAATGAAAAATGGCATCATCAACACTGTTAGATACGGTTGACAAGCATAAAAGAATAAGCAAAGTGATTCAGATAAGTGGACCTCGTAGAAGGCTTATGTAGTTTTCCAGCAGCGCGTCAAAATTTGATGGGTAATGTATCTTCAGAACAAAGAATAGAGAAAGGATACCTCAAGAAAAACAGGGAAAAGGGATCTCCAAAGAAAAACAGAGAAGGGAAGTTGCAGGCATACCACAAATTAGATCCTTCCATTGGTTTAGCAAGATCTCCATATCTCCACGGTTCGATATGTGTATATAGGCATGTAGCACTGAAATTTTTGTTCGGGTGATCTATCTCTAAAAACAGAACAATGTAAACAAGAGAGAGAAGAAATTGCTGGGACGGTGGTAAAACTTACATCAATTGCTTCATGCATATCAGGTTTACCCTTGGTACTCCCTCTGTAAAGAAATATAAGTGTGTTTAGATCACTACTTTAATGATCTAAATGCTCTTATATTTCAGAAATATAAGAGTGTTTAGATCACTACTTTAATGATCTAAACGCTCTTATATTTCTTTACGGAGGGAGTAACATTTTCTCCCACTCTCTGATACCCTCTGACGGTAGATCGTAAGAAAGTTCACTTGCACATGTAGCAGTTTTTCAAGGACCAAACTACAAGCTACAAGAAAAGTTAAGTTATTATTTAGACACCACACTTGTATCCACTCTGAGGTGTCATTTTGATCTTCAGTTTTTCCTCGTGAGGGAGCTGAAAGAACTTGCGTGTGATTTCCCTGACTTCCGTCATTAGTGACTCCGAAATCCCATGGCCTTTCTATTAATAATACACAGACATCATGTTGCCATGGTTAATTAGCTCTCAACGGATGAGTTGAGCAGCATTCAGAATCAATTTTAGCTCATAATACAGAAGCGGAAAGACCAGTTGGACAGAAAAACTGAACATGACACACACATAGCATTTTACATCCTACTGTTGATGACAGCACACCATTTTGTCTGTAAATTAATAATACTATTTATTTCCATTTTCAGTTGAGATGCCATATAACGACATAAAAATTAGTAGAAACAAGCCTTTTTCCACTTTATACAATGTACTTAGAGGCCGAAATTAATAAGTTGAATGAGCGATTATACCACACAGAAGAATCCGGCTTCCCCGCAAGCGTCGTCCAGCAAACCCTCGTCGTTGGCCATGGCAGGATCATCGATCTTCTGGACGAGCGGGCTAATATCTGGTCATGCAAAGAAGAAAAGAGAGCTCTTTTCAGATAAACAAACATTGCATCAACCATATCACCTGCTTAGAGCGAGAAATCCCCGTAGCACGACTGGCACCGAAAAGAGAAATTTCCATGGATAAACATGTATCGATCAGCCGCATGTCCTCAAGGAGAACTACTTGTTTTGTCACACTCCAACATCCAGTCTGCTTTGTTCAGAGAGGGTGGAGAGTCTCCGAATAATAACGCCTGAATTCAGAGAAGACTGCAGCAACATATGTTCTGAATAACTCATGAACGCACTCCAGAATTTCTCTTTCAGAAAGGATGGGGAATTGAGACAGATTCAGACTGTAACTGTCAGCAGTACATACATATTTTGGATGGAGCAGTCCGGCAGCGGTCGGCCGTGACTGTTAGTTTTATTTTTTTGATGAGTAGAAGCCGTGATTGTCAGCTTTTTTTTTTAGGGATAGCCGTGACTGTTGGCTCGTTCTCTGCAGGCTGGCCCTCCGTTCCGTGGCATCCCAAGCTCTCTGATCGCAAAACAACAATCCAGGCGCAAATCAGGCCGGTTATATAGGCCTCGGCTAAAAGGCCTGCTTTGTTCAGGCCCACGCGAGCTGGCTCCGTCCGCGCTCTGCACCGCAGACGCTTGCAGCTCGCGTTTAGTACCACATCGCTCGGCGAGGAGGGAACAGGAGGGCGAGCAGGGTACAAATAGAGGGGCAGGGCAGCAGTTAAACTAATACCTTTCTCGGCCTTTTGGCTAAGATCAAGTTTAGTATCTGTTTTTATTAGTTTAATATCTGATATGTGAGCCATGTACCCATAATGATATTAAATTTATTTTTTAGGGGGAGGGATCATCACAATGGCTTGCCATTGGGTCCCTTAGGTGTCGCCCAATGTGTTGCACTATTGCCTGGGCAGGCACACTCCAACCAAATCAAATTAAAATTTTAATTTCTTGGAATACTTTGAAATTTCATCTCTGTTTCAGGTGGAGCATTCAGTTTGCAAAGAAGATACTGATTTTTTTTTAATCCCAGGAAGTCAGGAACAGCCAAACTGTATTTCTTCTGCTGCAATTAGATTCAGAGAGCACACTGACAGATAAAAAATGAGCCCGTGAGTGACTAAGCGCCGTTGTCTGTTCCTCCAAGTGAACACTTGCCAAGGCGTTCTTTTGCAAGTTTGAAGCACTGCGTGTGGCTTCAAATTGCATTTCATGTACCTCCTTCTGTCTGGTCACAATAACCGGGACAGTTAGTTTGTCCGACCAGAAAGGAGACTGATTTGTCGAATGGTTTTCTTGATGGATCACTTTCAGTACATGCTACAGATTTTTTTTCCTTTCGCGTCCTCTCCCCCAAGTTCTTACGCGAAGAAGTTGTCGAGGACTTTCTGCACCAGGTGCTCCCGGTACACCATATTTTTGTACTTGGCAACACCACCTGTTTTCTCCCGGCAGATCTCCACGGGCTCCACCGTGGCGTCGAAGTTGGACTGCATATACGCGCCATTTGTTCCAGAAATGAAAAAAATGAGCATATGCAACTCGGTCGATACAAATATGCTCGTGCACAAGAGAACAACGTATACTTACCTCGTAGAAGAATGCGACAGATACATGGTAGGGAGTGGACTTGTTGACGACTTTGTGGAGCGTGGACCGGTATATCGTATTCAACCAAACCTAAACCAAACAAGATTATCTACAAATGTTAAGGTTGCTAAACAGATAAAAATCAGTGAAATTGCAAAAAAAAAAAAAACTTCAGCATGTCTCCGATGTTGCAAACGAAGGTTCCAGAGACCGGCCTGGCGCCAGATACTAAATTTACCAAAGAGTTTCAGTAGATCAATTTCTCTGCTTTATTACAGAGGAAGCAGCTCAAGAGCACATATGTCATCATCCTGGTTCACCAGGGTCAGAAGGTTTGCATGTTAAAAAAAATGAGGAAAATCATTTCCTAGATTTTTTGATATAATTTCCCTAAGAATAGTATATATGGTATACTGGTTTTATTAAGAAGCAAGCAAATTATACTAGTATTGACTTTTGAAGAACACAAGATAGTGATGCAGAACCAAGAGAGGTGTACTAACCATAATCTGCGTGAGCTCCACTGAGTTAGTCATAGGATGCATGGAGTACAAAATAAACGCATAGTGAGATGTATTCAGCCAAGCAAGCATAATATTTGAAGGACATGACACAAGACAACAATGTTTTTTTTTGTGTGTAATTCAATACGTGTGCTTACCATCCAATATCAGTGCGTTCCTCTTCCTTCGAAAGCATCCAACGGCGCACCCAGTGCCAAGGTTGTGCCTCTCATGATCTTCCTTGAAAGATCTGAAATGCAAAATGGCATGATAAAACTGTGAGGGAGGACGTTAAAAAAACACAGTAAGATACAATTGACAGCATAAAAGAATATGCAAAGTGATCCAGATAAGTGGACCGCGTAGAAGGCTTATATGATTCTCGAGTAGCGCGTCAAAATTTGAGGGATAATCTCTCCTGCATGGAAGATAATCTATTCAGTTCTACTATGAAGCATATTAAGTAGGTGTGCAATAATGTTACGGGAGCAGTTAAGCAATAAGACATGCATACTACTAGTACTTCCTATCACATCTTTCTCAATTTCCGATGCACAAAAAAGAGATGTACTAGACCCATTTCTCAGGTGCTCTAAGATAAACCTTGAGAATAAAGAACAGAGAGGGGAATTTAGAAACATACCACAGATTAGATCCTTCCATTGGTTTAGCAAGATCGCTATATCTGCCTGGTTCGATAGGCGTGTAGCACTGCAATTTTTGTTCTAATGGTTTAGCTCAAAAAACAGAACAATGTAAACAAGAAAGATAAGAAATTGCAGGGACGGTGGTAACACTTACATCAATTGCTTCATGCATATAAATTTTACCCTTGGTAACATTTTCTCCCAATCTCTGATAGCCTCTGACGATAGACCATAAGAAAGTTCATCTGCATATGTTGAGGTTTTCCCAGAACCAAACAACAAGCTACACGAAAAGTTTAGTTTTATCCAGATATCACACCTCCACTCTGAGATGTCTTTTTGGTCTTCAGTTTTTCCTTGTGAGGGAGCTGAAAGAACTTGCGTGTCACGTCCCTGACTTCCGTCATTAGCGACCCCTCTATCCCATGGCCTTTCTGTTAATAATGCACAAACATCATTTTGCCATGGTTAATTAGCTGATTAGCTCATTGTTAATTAGCACTCAACCGATGAGTTGAACTGCATTCAGAACCAGTTTTGTTCATAAAACAGAAGGGGAAAGACCAGGTGCACGTACGGAACAATTGAACATGACACACACATAACATTATATATATCCTACTGTTGATGACAGCACATCATTCTGTTTGTAAACTGCTGGTGCTATTTATTTCCATTTCAGTCGAAATACCATAACAACATAAAAATGAGTACACGCAAGCCTTTTTCCACTTTATACAGTCTGTTTAGAGGTCCAAATTAATAAGTAGGTCAAACGAGCGATCACCACAAAGAACAATCTCGCCTTCCTACATGCGTCGTCTAGCATCCGTACGATGTCCAACAAGGCCTCGTCATTGGTCGTGGCAGGTCATCGATCTTGTCAACGAGCGGGCTGATATCTGATCATGCAAAGAGTAAAAGAGAAGTCACTTTTCAGATAAACAAACAGTGCATCAACTGTATCACCTGCTTAGAGCGAGAAATCGCCGTAACACGATTGGTACTGAAAATAGAAATCTCCATGGATACACTTGTATCGACCAGCCGCATGTCTTCAAGGAGAACTACTTCTTCCGTCACACTCCAACATCCCGTCCACTGAGTTCAGAGAGGGTGGAGAATCTCTGAATAATAACTCGTGAATTCTGAGAAGGCTGCAGCAAGATATGTTCTGAATAACCATGAACGCACTGCAGAATTTCTCTTTCAAAAAGGATGGGGAATTGAGCCCGGATTCAGCCTGTGACTGTCAGCAGTACGTACATATTTTGGATGGAGCAGTCCGACAGCGCTCGGCCGTGAGTGTTCGCTGTACTGCCCCTCCGTGACTGTTTGCCAGGCGCTAATCAAGCCAGTAACACAGGCCTCGGCAAATAGGCCTTTTTCGTTTGAGGCCCACGCCAGAGGCTGGCTCGGTGGCATTGCGCGCGGCAGTTTGTTTAGTACCACCTCGCTCACCTAGGAGGGGACGGGAGGACAAGGAGGGTACAAATAGAGGGGCAGGGCAGCAGTTCAACTCATACCTTTCTCGGCCTTTTGGCTAAGATCAAGTGTAGTATCTGTTCTTATCAGTTTAATATCTGATATGTGGGCCATGTGCCCACAACGATATTAAATTTATTTTTTGTGGGGGAGGGATCACCACAATGGCTTGCCATTGGGTCCCTCAGGTGTTGCCCAGTGCGTTGCACTATTGCCTGGGCAGGCGCACCCCAACCAAATCAAATTAAAAATTTAATTTCTTGGGATACTTTGAAATTTCATCTCGTTTCAGGTGGAGAATTCAGTTTGCAAAGAAGATACTGAAAATTTGTTTTGAATCCCAGTAAGTTGGGAACAGCCAAACTGTATTTCTTCTGCTGCCATTAGATTTAGAGAGGACACTGATGGAAACATCAGCACATGCAGAACAGAAACAAAAGGAGCCCGTGATTTAGTAAGCAATAGCGTTGTATGTTTCCCGTCAATAATCAGGTGTCTCTGTAGTACTTCTCCGAGTGAACACTTGCCAAGGCATTCTTTTGTAAGTTTGAAGCACTGCGTGTGGCTTCAAATTGCATTCCATGTACCCTTTTTGACTGGTCACAATAACCGGGGGAGTTAGTTTGTCAGGCCAGAAAGGAGACTGATTTGTCGAAGGGTTCTCTTGATGGATCACTTTCAATACATGCTACTGATTCTTTTTTCCTTTCGGGTTTCCCTCTCCCCAGTTGTTACATGACAAAGTTGGCGAGGACTTTATGCACCGGGTGCTTGCGGTACATCACCTTCTTGTACCAGGCAACACCTGTTTTCTCCTGGCAGAACTCCACGGGCTCCACCGTGGCGTCGAAATTGGACTGCATATACGCGCCATTTTGTTTCAGAAATGAAAGAAAAAAAGTACATGCAACTTGGTCGATACAAATATGCTCGTGCACAAGAGAACGGCGTATGCATACCTCGTAGAAGAATGCGACAGATACACGGTAGCGAGGGGACTTGTTGTGGAGCGTGGGCGGGTATATCCCATTCGGCCAAACCCAAACCCAAACCCAAACAGGATGATCTACCATTGTCAAGGTTGCTAAAAGAAAAGAATCAATAAGGTTGCTAAAGCAGATAAAATTCAGTGAAATTGCGAACAAAAAAAAACTTCAGCATGTCTCCGATGTTGCAAACGAAGATTCCAGAGACCGACTTGGCGTATATCCACTCACAGGACTGGTTTCTGACCTGATACCAAATTTACCAAAGACTTTCAGCAAATCAATTTATCTACTTCATTTTAGAGGAAGCAGAGGGCATAAATGGATAATACAATATATGTGGGCTAGTCAAGTACCTCAAGAGCACAGATGTCATCATCCTGGTTCACCAGGGCCAAAAGGTTTGCAGTTTTTAAAAAATGAGGAAAATCATTTCCAAGATTTTTTTGATATAATTTTCCTCAAAATACTATATATGGTATACTAGTTTTACAAAGAAGCAAGCAGATTATACTAGTATTGACATTTGAAGAACACAAGACAATGATGCAGAACCAAGAGAGGTGTACTAACCATAATCTGTGTGAGCTCCACCGAGTTGGTCATAGGATGCATGGAGTACAAAATAAGCGCAGAGTGAGATGTATTTACCCAAGTAAGCATAACATTTTGCAGGACATCACACAAGACAACAATGTTTTTCTTTTGTGTGTAAGTCAATGCGTGTGCTTACCATCCAATATCAGCGTGTTCCTCTTGATTTTCCATGAAAGATCTAAATGCAAAATGGCATGATAAACACTGTGAGGGAGGACGTTAAGAAAACACAATAAGGGCATTTCTAACCGATCCCCTATAACCGGTTAGTGGAGTAAATTTTCGATTTTACTCCACTAATCGGTACCTAGCCGATCCCCAATCCGTCGTTAGTGAAGTATATTTTACTCCGGCCGTAAAAGTTTCCCTATTTCTACTCCGTCGGTTGACGGCCGAGTACAACGTTGCACCCTCTCTCACGTCCCCCCCCCCCCCCCCCCCCCTCGCCACTGCATCTTCGCCAGCCCCGCCGCTACCTCGTTCCATCCCTTTCCCTCCGTCGCCGTTTTACCCGTCGGCCAGCCCGTTCGGCCCCCGTCGCCGTCGCCGGAATCAAGATGAAATGTTGTCGTAGTCGCCATTGTTGATTCGTCCGATTTCTTTCGAGTTTCTTCTTTTTCTAGCGGCCGCCGCATCTCACCATAATCCGCATGAGCTCCACTGGAATAGAGCAGAAAAACAAAGTGAGATGGATCAACATGCCACAAGATAACTTCTTTTTTACGGTGTATGTGTGCTTACCACCCAACATCAGTGCGCTCCTCTTGTGGGATGTCGGCTGAGACTGGATAGCCAATCAACATGAGATCCCAGAAATCATCTCCCACCGTTCCGCATTCGAAAGCATCCAACGGCGCACCCAGTGCTAAGGTTATGCCTCGCATGATCTTCCTTGAAAGACCTGAGATGAAAAAATGGCATGATCAACACTGTTAGATACGGTTGACGATCATAAAGATTAAGCAAAGTGATCCAGATAAGTGGACCTCGTAGAAGGCTTATATAGTTTTCCAGCAGCGCGTCAAAATTTGATGGGTAATCTGGCCTGCATGGAAGATAAACTATTCAGTTCTTTAAAGCGTATTAAGTAGTAAAGAAGAATTCTTTATTGTGATCGTATTCACATGAGTAAAAAATTAGAAGTCGATATGTGTATAAAAATATCATAGGATTTTCTGATGCACAAAGAAAAAGCAGGCAGCGAACTGTTTAAAAATGCGATAACACGCTCTAAGATGTACCATCGGAACAAAGAACAGAGAAAGGATCCCTAAAGAAAAACAGAGAAAAGGGATCTCGAAAGAAAAACAGAGAAGGGAAGTTGCAACCATACCACAAATTAGATCCTTCCATTGGTATAGCAAGATCTCCATATCTGCCATGTTAGATAGGCGTGTAGCACTGCAATTTCTTTTCTAATGATTGAGCTCAAAAAACAGAACAATGTAAACAACAAAGACAAGAAATTGCAGGGACGGCAGTAAAATTTATATCAATTGCTTCATGCATATCAGGTTTACCCTTGGTAACATTTTCTCCCACTCTCTGATACCCTCTGACGAAAGACCATAAGAAAGTTCATTTGCATATGTAGATTTTTTCCAAGGACCAAACAACAAGTTACAAGAAAAGTCAAGTTTTTATGTAGATATCACACCTATAACCACTCTGAGGTGTCATTCTGATCTTCAGTTTTTCCTCGTGAGGGAGCTGAAAAAACTTGCGTGTGACGTCCCTGACTTCCGTCATTAGCGAGTCCGCAATCTCATGCCCTTTCTATTAATAATACACATACATCATTTTGCCATGGTTAATTAGCTCATTGTTAATTAGCACTCAACCGATGAGTTGAATAGTATTCAGAACCAGTTTTCATTCATAAAGCATAAGGCGAAAGACCAGCTGCACTGAACGAATTTTTGTCCAAAAGGACCACCTGCCGAGTCGAATTGCTAAAAGAGACCACCTGCGAGTAAAATTGCCGGATCAGACCCCACCTCTCCTGGCGGCAGGCGCACCAGGTGACGCGTGGCACCTGCCGCCACCAGCGGAGGCGACTGGGGCCTGCCGCCACCAGCGCAGGCGGCCGGCCGCGAATCCCGTTGCACCCGCCCCGCGACGGAACGGACTGCCAGGCGCGGGCCCTGCCGCCACCAGCCGAGGCGGCAGCGCGGGCCCCGCCGCCACCGGCCGAGGCGGCCAGTCCAGGGCAGTGCACGCGCGACAGCGCTGATGACGGCGCAGATTTTTATGCAAATGACGCTGATTTTTAGGCAAAGATTCGGCCGAGCGCGGGAAACGGCTGATTCCTGCTGTCTGCTTTGTCTGAAACGCCGGAGACAGCGGTGATGTTGCTGCGGCGGACGCGCGTGTTTTATTTTCTTCTACCGACAACACAATGCTCCTCATCTTTATATATGAGATGCCGTTGCCTGCTCTCTCACGCTCTTCTCTTTGCTTCTGCCCACACTGCTTGCTCTTTCTCACTCTCTTCTCCATCGTCCAGCCGCACTTCAAAACACGAACGCGCTAGTCATTATGAGTTTGCCTTGCTCGGATCAAAGCATTAGGCCTACGAAAATGAAGAGTGCGACTTTGCCTCGGGGGGTGGAAGTACTTCGTTGTTGGTGTGGCGATCTCTGCAAGGTGAAGGAGGTGACGGATTTTTCAGATTGGTTGGGCATGAAGTTTTTCATGTGCGCCAATTATGAGGAAGATCCACCCGTTGCTACTTCACCGTACATCAGGCCTCCGGTATGTTTTAGTCACCAAGAATAAACACGTTGTTGATACTATTGTTGATTTGATATTTATATTTCTATTTTTGTTGTAGTCTCCTCCACCTCTGTGCATGTACTATCGTTAGATTGACACGAAAAAACCGGACTGGGTGGTGACCGAGATTCGTGAAAGAGGTCGCCGTGCATGGGAAAGTTTGGACGCGGAAAAGCGCCGCGCGAAGGCGGCAGCAGAGGAGAAAGCAGAACGGGAGAGAGAGTGGCAAGAGTATTGTGTGAAGCAGAGGGCTTTTCTTGATGAGATGAAGAAGAAAAACCGAGAAGAGGGACTTCGACTGGCGGAGGTTCAACAACAGTGACAGGAGGCCCGTGAGGCTGAGAGGCAGATAAAGAAAGAAAGGGCTCGTGCAGCCAAGGCAGCAGAAGAAGCTGGTGATGGAAAAGGAAAATATCCACGTTGGACTCAGTAGATTTATGTTATTGTATCCTAAAATTCGCATTGCAGCAAGTTGTATCTTAAAATTCGTAGCAAGTTGTATCTTAATTTGAACATGTTAATTTTTATGTATCTTATTTTATGCATGTTATTTTATGTATCTTATTTTATGCATGTTATTTTCAATGCATCTTAATTTCAACAGTTTAATGTATCTTATTTTATGCATGTTATTTTCAATTTTAAAAAAATGCCTCAAAATAAACCGAGAACTTTTATTTCGTCATAATACATAGATGTCTCGTACATACATATGAAAGTTGGAAACTGACATAGATAGATACAATAGTTCGCACACATAGATAGACGAATCACCCTATGCGACGACGGCCAGATGGCCTTTCCCGACGACCGGAAGGTGACAAGCGATTAGGGGGTCGGTGTTCACGAAGACCACGACCGTACTGCCCCTCTTCTTCCTGTGTCTGCCACTCATGCATAGGTGGTGGAGTCTGCAATCCATATTGAGATGATGATTCGAAATTATAGGTATATGGTTGTGACTGGGAAGGGATATAAGATGGGCCAATAACGTCCATCTCGAAAAAGTCATGTACTAATCCTGGGACCGTGCATCGAGGATCAAGGGATTCTGTGAGTATGTCTTTGTTTACGCCACGCTGGGTTTCTTCATCTTCCCATGATGTATTATTACTTTCCTGCACAGAAAAACCGTATGTAAATAAAATTCATGTAAATGTTGTACGCTTGTAAATGCTTATTATTGTTGAACATACCTGAGCGGTGTTGTAGCTTTGTGATCCCTCCCCCCTAGTGTGCTGGTTTATGTCAGCAAAACGAGTCTCCTCGAGCATCCTGATCCCTCGCGTGGAGGGATACGACTGAGATCCGTCGCCTTGGGTGTATGCGCCATATCCTGTGTCCACGAAATGAGTCTGCTCGGGCATCGAATCCAAGCCTGCAACATGTACCTGGGATGTATGCCCCTGTAGTGGCAGAGACGAGTCATGTCGTGGAAATGTCGTTGTAGTATTTGGACCCTCTCCCCACCGCCTGGATGATGACGGCGCTACACTCGTTCTAGCTGACCTCAGTTCCGGCATGTTGTACGCTCCAGTGTCAACATCGTTCCCTCTACCGCATCTCATCTTTTTGGCGACGAATTCACCAAATTTTTTAAGCCAGACATTGTTCGACCTGGTATGTCTCGGGCTTGCATGCCTTCCCTCGCCATCTCTCCTACTTCGTTGCAAATATCAATCTAAAAAAATAGGTTGTTGGTTGCTTGAATTGTTCATGAAATGATGGACTTGAATAGTAAGTTGTTGATGATTACCGTGTAGTCACGATAGTAAGCTGATGATGTGTCTATCCGTCTCTGCAACTGTTCCATATGTGTGGGATGTGTTGGCATCGTAGGTGGTTGATACGTCAGTCGAGTACGCGTGCTCATGCAGTACCACTCGTAATACGCTTGTGTTGTAGTCGCGTCGTACGGTCTGCATAATTAAATAATTACATCAACTTGTGTATGTACATAAATCACCGTAAATAAAATTTACCTATGTTCATGCACTATCATTTCCAGTGCTTCATTATTCCACTGGTTTACCCATTGAATGTTCTCTTCACGGTAATCGACACCAGTTCTGCCCATATTGCTCATCCTGAAATTTACGTAACAAAACATAAGTTTTATGAATTAAAAAGACATTAACTATTTAGGGAGGTCACATCTTACTTATGAGTATCTTCGTCGATACATCTTGGAACAGGTAGTGGAATATCTTGATGTAGACCGAACTGTCTCATGACACGGTCAGGATTGTACGGTTCAACAAACCACAGATATAGTAAATTGCAATGAGTCATCCAGAAGCCACTATCTCTCACGCATTCCACTGGGATGGGTTGCGAACCAAATACCATGTTAATGTGTAGCTCAGTCCACGGGTTCCATGTGATTAGTGAGTCGTCAAGCAGCTCAAACTGATCATGGTATATGGGGTAACAACTTTTCGCAATTTTTGTAGCCTATTTTTTCCGACCGAGCGTCCACCGGCTGGACATAGTTACAATGCCCTCACCACAGTCGTATGGGGTTACGGGATTTACTATCTGGGGTCGTCCAACAAGTAGGTATTCCCATGACCACAACTGTAGAAACTCGTACGAGACACAAAGTAATGGAGCTTTAGCTGCGAATGAAGATTTCTGAGTGGCATCACACAACCCTCTATATGTGTGAGAAAGTATAGCAGAACCAAAGCTGTATGTTGGATCCGCGGGTAAAGGTTCGTCCACTATCTTTGCGGCAAAGTAGATGAGACCAGGGAGAACTACCTCACAATGAGAATTAGGAAACATCACACCAAATAGCCACAACAAATATGAAAACAAGTGTCTCTTCCTCGTCTCAAGATCAGCGTAGCTAGATAACCTTTCAAAGTTATTAAAAAGCCAGCCGAGTGGGACACCCCGAGGCGGACCAGGACGATTTGATCTTGGCATTGTAAGCCCAAGACGGACCGAGACATCTTCTGACCAAGTTGCAGAAACTAGTGGAGGGACCACTGGCTCACCTCTAATTGGTAAAGCTGTGATCATTGACACATCTTTTAGCGTAGGTGCGAGCTCTCCACAGCGAAAGTGAAAGGTGTGGGTCTCAGGTCTCCATGGGTCAACGAGGGATGTCAAAAGCGATGGGTCAGAAGTGAAAGTGCCTGGACGAGTTGCGAGGTTAGCAAAATGAAGGAGTCCATAAGCCTGAAGGTGTTGATGGAAACAATTGTGTATTGGCCATCTGTTCTTTACGGTTCGAAGCCTGAAGGTCTGAGGAGAATTTTCGTGATTCGGGTTTAAGAAAAGGTGGCAACGGTGGTGGGCGTCGTGATGCCCCTGCAAAAGCTGTGGCATTTCGGCCATAACCTGCAATCACGATTAAATGAAATTAAATATCCGAAGATTACATCACGATTAAATGTAATTAAATATCCGAAGATTACATCACGATGAAATGAAATTAAATATCCGAAGATTACATTACATCACGATTAAATGTAATTAAATATCCGAAGATTACATCACGATGAAATGAAATTAAATATCCGAAGATTGCATTACATCACGATTAAATGAAACTAAAATACATAGCATGATTATATATCATGCGGTGTTGTTGGTACGATACGGACATTCCCTACGCGAGTGTCTAGGGAACCTGCAAACGCGACATCGCCTTGGTTCTCCCGACTGGCTATGGTCCATGTCATTGCGATGACGCCTAGACTGACGCCGTCCCTTGGTGGTTCTCATCAACTCGGGATCAGGAACCCATGTGGACCCGTTTGGCCACAATAGCTTGTAGTTCATATCAATGCCCCATGCCCAGAACTCACCGTTCCAAGTGTTGTATAAATTGTGCATGTTAAAGAACGGCGATATGTAAGGTTCGACACTGATTTTTTGATCGGCAGCTGCCCGGAGTACGTGATTGCAAGGGTATCCCAGAAGCTTGGGCTTGTTGCAAGTGCACTCACACGAGGTTGTGCCAAGGGTCACAGCTTGTTTTTTTGATCCTCTGTGGTGACCCTTAACATACTTGGCTCGCACATTGACTTCCCATTTATTCCTAAGTGCATCTACCTTCCTGCAACCATGGCTTTGCGACTTCTTTGCGTTCTCATCAAGATGTCTTTGCATCTTGTCAGACCATGGCTTGTTCAAATCAACCAGTGCCTTGGCGACTGTGACTCTGTCTGCAAAGTATGACACAGTGCGGTTCCAAGTTTCATCGATTAGGGCTGTGATAGGTAGGGACCTCACCCCTTTAAGAACACCATTGTACACCTCTGACATGTTGCTTGTCATTATACCATACCGAGCCCCACTGTCGTGAGACTGCGCCCACTTGTACAAATGGGGACAATTCTCGCTGATCCACTGGCTCAAATTTATTGCTGTCCGACGACCCCTCCGGTCTTCTCTCTCCGGCAGGGATGCGCGCTCGATCTCACCATTGATACCTGCCAGATAGCATTCATTTTGGCTTCAGTTTTCTGCATGCACATCCTCTTGAATAGCTTGAACCAATCTTTGTTTTTGAATTTGGAATAAAAATTAGCTGCCAAATGCCGCATGCACCACCTTGTCTCCAGATCGCTGTTGGGGAACGTAGTAATAATTCAAAGTTTTCCTACATGTCACCAAGATCAATCTAGGAGATGCTAGCAACGAGAGAGAGGGAGTGCATCTTCATACCCTTGAAGATCGCTAAGCGGAAGCGTTGCAAAGAACGCGGTTGATGGAGTCGTACTCACGGCGATTCAAATCGCGGAAGATCCGATCCAAGCGCTGAACGGACGGCGCCTCCGCGTTCAACACATGTACAGCCCGGGGACGTCTCCTCCTTCTTGATCCAGCAAGGGGGGAGGAGAAGTTGAGGGAGAGCTCCGGCAGCATGACGGCGTGGTGGCGGTGGAGCTCGTGGTTCTCCCGCAGAGCTTCGCTAAGCACTACGGAGGAGGAGGAGGTGTAGGAGGGGGGAGGGCTGCACCAGGGGCAAGGGGTGCAGCTCTCATGCGCCTCCCCACTATATATAGGGGTGGAGGGGGCTGGTTTCTTGCCCTCCAAGTCCATTGGGGCGTTGGCAAAGGTGGGAGGAAAGAAATCCCATCCTTTCCCTTCCCCACCGATTGTTATCCCCCCTTTTTAGGGATCTTGATCTTATCCCTTCGGGATATGATCTTATTCCTTCTAAGGGGGGATCTTGGTGCGCCTTGACCAGGGGTGTGGGGCCTTGCCCCCACTACCCACGTTCATGTGGGTCCCCCCATGCAGTTGGGCCCCACTCCGGAACCTTCTAGAACCTTTCCGGTACAATACCGAAAAATCCCGAACATTTTCCGGTGGCCAAAATAGGACTTCCCATATATAAATCTTTACCTCCGGACCATTCCGGAACTCCTCGTGACGTCCGGGATCTCATTCGGGACTCCGAACAACTTTCGGTAACCACATACAATTCCCAACTCTAGCGTCACCGAACCTTAAGTGTGTAGACCCTACGGGTTCGGGAACCATGCTGACATGACAGAGACACCTCTCCGGCCAATAACCAATAGCGGGATCTGGATACCCATATTGGCTCCCACATGTTCCACGATGATCTAATCGGATGAACCACGATGTCGGGGATTCAATTAATCCCGTATATAATTCCCTTTGTCCATCGGTGTGTTACTTGCTTGAGATTCGATCGTCGGTATCCCTATACCTTGTTCAATCTCATTACCGGCAAGTTTCTTTACTCGTTCCATAACACATGATCCCGTGACTTACTCCTTAGTCACATTGAGCTCATTATGATGATGTATTACCGAGTGGGCCCAGAGATACCTCTCCGTCACATGGAGTGACAAATCCCAGTCTCGATTCGTGCCAACCCAACAGACACTTTCGAAGATACCTGTAGTGCACCTTTATAGTCACCCAGTTACGTTATGACGTTTGATACACCCAAAGTATTCCTACGGTATCCGGGAGTTGCACAATCTCATGGTCTAAGGAAATGATACTTGACATTAGAAAAGCTATAGCAGACGAACTACACGATCTTGTGCTATGCTTAGGATTGGGTCTTGTCCATCACATCATTCTCCTAATGATGTGATCCCGTTATCAACGACATCCAATGTCCATAGTCAGGAAACCATGACCATCTATTGATCAACGAGCTAGTCAACTAGAGGCTCACTAGGGACATGGTGTGGTCTATGTATTCACACATGTATTACGGTTTCCGGTTAATACAATTATAGCATGAAAAATAGGCAATTATCATGAACAAGGAAATATAATAATAACCATTTTATTATTGCCTCTAGGGCATATTTCCAATAGTCTCCCACTTGCACTAGAGTCAATAATCTAGTTACATTGTGATGAATCGAACACTCATAGAGTTCTGGTGCTGATCATGTTTCGCTCATGGAAGAGGTTTAGTCAATGGATCTGCGACATTCAGATCCGTATGTACTTTACAAATATCTATATCTCCATCTTGAATGTAACCACGAATGGAGTTGAAGCGGCGCTTGATGTGCTTGGTCTTCTTGTGAAACCTGGGCTCCTTGGCAATGGCAATAGCTCCAGTGTTGTCACAGAAGAGAGTCATCGGGCCCGACGCATTGGGAATCACTCCTAGGTCGGTGATGAACTCCTTCATCCAGACTCCTTCCTGCGCTGCTTCCGAAGCAGCTATGTACTCCGCTTCACATGTAGATGCCGCCACGACGCTTTTCTTGCAACTGCACCAGCTGACTGCCCCACCATTCAAAATATACACGTATCCGGTTTGTGACTTGGAGTCATCCGGATTTGTGTCGAAGCTAGCATCGACGTAACCCTTTATGATGAGCTCTTCGGCACCTCCATAAACGAGAAACATATCCTTAGTCCTTTTCAGGTACTTAAGGATATTCTTGACCGCTGTCCAGTGTTCCATTCCGGGATCACTTTGGTACCTCCCTACCAAACTTATGGCAAGGTTCACATCAGGTCTGGTACATAGCATGGCATACATAATAGAGCCTATGGCTGAGGCATAGGGGATGTCACTCATCTTTTCTCTATCTTCTGCCGAGGTCGGGCATTGAGCTGTGCTCAATCTCACACCTTGCAATACAGGCAAGAACCCCTTCTTGGACTGATCCATATTGAACTTCTTCAATATCTTGTCAAGGTATGTGCTTTGTGAAAGACCAATGAGGCGTCTCGATCTATCTCTATAGATCTTGATGCCTAATATGTAAGCAGCTTCTCCAAGGTCCTTCATTGAAAAACACTTATTCAAGTAGGCCTTTATGCTTTCCAAAAGTTCTATATCATTTCCCATCAACAATATGTCATCCACATATAAAATGAGAAATGCTACAGAGCTCCCACTCACTTTCTTGTAAATACAGGCTTCTCCATAAGTCTGTATAAACCAAAACGCTTTGATCACCTCATCAAAGCGAATGTTCCAACTCCGAGATGCTTGCACCAGCCCATAGATGGAGCGCTGGAGCTTGCATACCTTGTCAGCATTCTTAGGATCGACAAAACCTTCCGGCTGCATCATATACAATTCTTCCTTAAGGAAACCGTTAAGGAATGCCGTTTTGACGTCCATTTGCCAGATCTCATAGTCATAAAATGCGGCAACTGCTAACATGATTCGGACGGACTTCAGCATTGCTACGGGTGAGAAAGTCTTATCGTAGTCAACTCCTTGAACTTGTCGATAACTCTTAGCGACAAGCCGAGCCTTATAGACGGTCACATTACCATCCGCGTCAGTCTTCTTCTTAAAGATCCATTTATTTTCTATGGCTTGCCGATCATCGGGCAAGTCCACCAAAGTCCATACTTTGTTCTCATACATGGATCCTATCTCGGATTTCATGGCTTCAAGCCATTTGTTGGAATCCGGGCCCGCCATGGCTTCCTCATAGTTCGAAGGTTCACCGTTGTCTAACAACATGATTTACAGGACAGGGTTGCCGTACCACTTTGGTGCGGAACGTGTCCTCGTGGACCTACGAAGTTCAGTAGTAACTTGATCCGAAGTTTCATGATCATCATCATTAACTTCCTCTCTAGTCGGTGCAGGCACCACAGAAACATTTTCCTGCGCTGCGCTACTCTCCGGTTCAAGAGGGGGTACAATTACCTCATCATGTTCTACTTTCCTCCCACTTACTTCTTTCGAGAGAAACTCTTTCTCTAGAAAGGATCCATTCTTGGCAACAAAGATCTTGCCTTCGGATCTGAGGTAGAAGGTATACCCAATAGTTTCCTTAGGGTATCCTATGAAGACGCACTTTTCCGATTTGGGTTCGAGCTTTTCAGGTTGAAGTTTCTTGACATAAGCATCGCATCCCCAAACTTTCAGAAACGACAGCTTAGGTTTCTTCCCAAACCACAATTCATACGGTGTCATCTCAACGGATTTAGACGGTGCCCTATTTAAAGTGAATGCGGCAGTCTCTAATGCATATCCCCAAAATGATAGCGGTAAATCAGTAAGAGACATCATAGATCACACCATATCCAATAGAGTGCGATTACGACGTTCGGACACACCAGTACGCTGAGGTGTGCCAGGCGGCGTGAGTTGTGAAACAATTCCACATTTCCTTAAGTGCCTGCCAAACTCGTGACTCAAATATTCTCCTCCACGATCAGATCATAAGAACTTTATTTTCTTGTCACGTTGATTCTCTACCTCACTCTGAAATTCCTTGAACTTTTCAAAGGTCTCAGACTTGTGTTTCATTAAGTAGACATACCCATATCTGCTTAAGTCATCAGTGAGGGTGAGAACATAACGATAGCCACCGCGAGCCTCAACACTCATTGGACCGCATACATCGTTTGGTATTCACACTATGAATATGTGTAACATCACGTTCGAGATTCAATAAAAATAAACCAGTGACCAGCGGGGCATGGCCATTAAACATATCTCTCATATAAATAGAACAACCATTATTCTCGGATATAAATGAGTAGCCATCTCGCATCAAATGAGATCCAGATACAATGTTCATGCTCAAAGCTGGTACTAAATAAAAATTATTGAGGTTTAAAACTAATCCCGAAGGTAGATGTAGAGGTAGCGTGCCGACGGCGATCACATCGACCTTGGAACCATTCCCGACGCGCATCGTCACCTCGTCCTTCGCCAGTCTCCGCTTATTCCGCAGCTCCTGTTTTGAGTTACAGATGTGAGCAACCGCACCGGTATCAAATACCCAGGAGCTACTACGAGCGCTGGTAAGGTACACATCAATAACATGTATATATCATATATACCTTTGACGTTGCTGGCCTTCTTATCCGCTAAGTACTTGGGGGCAGTTCCGCTTCCAGTGACCGGTTCCCTTGCAATAAAAGCACTCAGTCTCAGGCTTGGGTCCATTCTTGGGCTTCTTCCCGGCAACTGATTTACCGGGCGCGGCAACTGCTTTGCCGTCCTTCTTGAAGTTCTTCTTACCCTTGCCTTTCTTGAAACTGGTGGTCTTATTCACCATCAACACTTGATGTTCCTTTTTGATCTCCACCTCCGTTGATTTCAGCATCGAATATAACTCAGGAATGGACTTCTCCATCCCTTGCATATTGAAGTTCATCACAAAGCTCTTGTAGCTAGGTGGAAGCGACTGGAGGATTCTGTCAATAACCGAGTCATCCGGAAGATTAACTCCCAGCTGAGACAAGCGGTTGTGCAACCCAGACATTTTGAGTATGTGCTCGCTGACAGAACTATTTTCCTCCATCTTACAACTGAAGAACTTGTCGGAGACTTCATATCTCTCGACCCGGGCATGAGCTTGGAAAACCATTCTCAGCTCTTGGAACATCTCATATGCTCAGTGTTGCTCAAAACACTTTCGGAGCCCCGGTTCTAAGCTGTAAAGCATGCCGCACTGAACCAGGGAGTAATCATCACTACGCGACTGCCAGGCGTTCATAACGTCTTGAGTTGCTAGGAAAATGGGTGCGTCACCTAGCGGTGCATCAAGGACATATGCTTTCTTGGAATCTATGAGGATGATCCTCAAGTTACGGACCCAGTCCGTATAGTTGCTTCCATCGTCTTTCAGCTTGGTTTTCTCTAGGAACGCGTTGAAGTTGACGGCAACATTAGCGTGGGCCATTGGATCTACAAGATAGATTGTAAAGACAATTTTAGACTAAGTTCATGATAATTAAGGTCATCTAATCAAATTATTTAATGAACTCCCACTCAGATAGACATCCCTCTAGTCATCTAAGTGATACATGATCCATATTGACTAGGCCGTGTCCGATCATCACGTGAGACGGACTAGTCATCAATGATGAACATCTCCATGTTGATCGCATCTACTATACGACTCATGTTCGACCTTTCGGTCTCTCGTGTTTCGAGGCCATGTCTGTACATGCTAGGCTCGTCAAGTCAACCTAAGTGTTTCGCGTGTGTAAATCTGGCTTACACCCGTTGTATGCGAACGTTAGAATCTATCACACCCGATCATCACGTGGTGCTTCAAAACAACGATCCTTCGCAACGGTGCACACTTAGGGGGAACACATTTCTTGAAATTTTAGTGAGGGATCATCTTATTTATGCTACCGTCGTTCTAAGCAAATAAGATGTAAAAACATGATAAACATCACATGCAAATCATAAAGTGACATGATATGTCCAATATCGTCTTGCGCCTTTGATCTCCATCTTTGGGGCGCGGCATGATCACCATCGTCACCGGCACGACACCATGATCTCCATCATCATGATCTCCATCATCGTGTCTTCATGAAGTTGTCTCACCAACTATTACTTCTACTACTATGGCTAACGGTTAGCAATAAAGTAAAGTAATTACATGGCGTTTTTGATTGACACGCAGGTCATACAATAAATTAAGACAACTCCTATGGCTCCTGCCGGTTGTCATACCCATCGACATGCAAGTCGTGATTCCTATTACAAGAACATGATCAATCTCATACATCATATATATTTCATCACATCCTTTTGGCCATATCACATCACATAGCATACCCTGCAAAAACAAGTTAGACGTCCTCTAATTGTTGTTGCAAGTTTTACGTGGCTGCTATGGGTTTCTAGCAAGAATGTTTCTTACCTACGCAAAAGCCACAACGGTGATATGCCAATTGCTATTTACCCTTCATAAGGACCCTCTTCATCGAATCCGATCCGACTAAAGTGGGAGAGACAGACACCCGCTAGCCACCTTATGCAACAAGTGCATGTCAGGCGGTGGAACCAGTCTCACGTAAGGTTACGCGTAAAGTCGGTCCGGGCCGCTTCATCCCTCAATGCCGCTGAATCAAGATAGGACTAGTAACGGCAAGCAAATTGACCAAATCATCGCCCACAACTACTTGTGTTCTACTCATGCATAGAATCTACGCATAGACCTAGCTCATGATGCCACTGTTGGGGAACGTAGTAATAATTCAAAATTTTCCTATGTGTCACCAAGATCAATCTAGGAGATGCTAGCAACGAGAGAGAGGGAGTGCATCTTCATACCCTTGAAGATCGCTAAGCGGAAGCGTTGCAAAGAACGCGGTTGATGGAGTCATACTCGCGGCGATTCAAATCACGGAAGATCCGATCCAAGCGCCGAACGGACGGCGCCTCCGCATTCAACACACGTACAGCCCGGGGACGTCTCCTCCTTCTTTATCCAGCAAGGGGGGAGGATAAGTTGAGGGAGAGCTCCGGCAGCACGACGGCGTGGTGGCGGTGGAGCTCGTGGTTCTCCGGCAGAGCTTCGCTAAGCACTACAGAGGAGGAGGAGGTGTAGGAGGGGGGAGGGCTGCGCCAGGGGCAAGGGGTGCAGCTCCCATGCGCCTCCCCACTATATATAGGGGTGGAGGGGGCTGGTTTCTTGCCCTCCAAGTCCATTGGGGCGTTGGCAAAGGTGGGAGGAAAGAAATCCCATCCTTTCCCTTCCCCACCGATTGTTATCCCCCCTTTTTAGGGATCTTGATCTTATCCCTTCGGGATATGATCTTATTCCTTCTAAGGGGGGATCTTGGTGCGCCTTGACCAGGGGTGTGGGGCCTTGCCCCCACTACCCACGTTCATGTGGGTCCCCCCCATGCAGGTGGGCCCCACTCCGGAACCTTCTAGAACCTTCCCGGTACAATACCGAAAAATCCCGAACATTTTCCGGTGGCCAAAATAGGACTTCCCATATATAAATCTTTACCTCCGGACCATTCTGGAACTGCTCGTGACGTCCGGCATCTCATTCGGGACTCCGAACAACTTTCGGTAACCACATACAATTCCCATTACAACTCTAGCATCACCGAACCTTAAGTGTGTAGACCCTACGGGTTCGGGAACCTTGCAGACATGACTGATGTGGCACCCAGGCTCATAGAACCGGATTACCTGTATTTCCAGCCCAAGGATCATGTCCTCTGGAAACACTCAACAACTTGGAACAGAACTGAACAGACTTTATTGATAGGATACGGGTACAAACTCGTATGTTACAGTGGTGACGAGGCCAAAGGCACCCTCGGTGCTATGACAATATCTACATTATTTATGTCACAAACAGGGCCTCGGAGCACCAGGAACTTCTACTGCGTAGCGGAACATAGCGCAAGTCCATCCACAGGGACACTGCTGTGGATACATCTTAGTTAGCATAGCCAGCACCTTCAGTACCTCCGTCCTCGGATTCTCCTGCATCTGGCATGATACGCCAGGTGAGTACTTTGGATGTACTCGCAAGCTCACGACAACCAAGTAATGCAGCAAACAATAGCATAACACATGATATTAATCAGGTAATGCACTTACTGTACTGATCGTCCACTTACTCTTACCCGGGTTGATCCACAACCCCCGGAATACTCATCGAGTACTTCCGATCACGAGACGAGTTCTTCCATCATTAATATCAATAATCTGGTTGACCATCTACTGAGGTCTGGACGGGCTGTCCAATACCGTGGACACGGCTATTCGAATAGGTTTGACACTCTGCAGAGGTTGTACACTTTACCCACACCATGAAGCACCTGGCCTCGTGATCCCATTCGGGTGGACCAGCGTTGCCTCAACAAAACCTGCCTGACCCGTGACCCTCTCATCGTACCACCGGCACTTTTCCTCCCTCTGAGGTCAGCCTTGGGTGGCCCCTGTGTCCTCATGACACCTGCCACCGTCGTGGCCAACTAAACTGTCCCAAACGGGGACGCCGGCACAAACTCAACTGGGCCCACAGGGTTATCACCGCTTACCTGATCAGGGTAGCATGCCGTGCATAACCCTCCCTCTTTGGAGGTACTGGTGAAAGGTCACGCAGCCCGACACGGTCAGGGCCGTCCCATACCGGCAAATGTGGTTGCACGACAAAGCCCGGACAGGTGACTCAAGATCAACCACTAAGTTTACTATCAACTAGAGTGGTTCAATATGGTTCTTGAGTACTAAATGTTATTATGAAATAAATATAGCAAATATCCATCCTATTGCGTATAAAAATGCAATGCTATGGAATTGCATGCATGAGATGGGTATCATGGCTTGCCTTGCTCTGTTGGGTGGTTTGGGCACTCTTGATCTTCAAAAGCACCAAATTCTCCCTCTGAAATAATTTCAGATATAATTGCAAATGTCACATAATGCCATTTTTATTCACCAAATATTCTGTAGGCATTGGAAAATTGTCAAACTTGGTCAGAAAATAAAGGGTTTTATTAGAAACACGGTGCAAAAAGAATCCGGTCCATAGGAATTTTCTATAAAAAGATATTAGCAGTCAAAGTACTGGTCAAATCTGCCAAATAAACAAAAATCAGAAAAACTAGAGAGGGCCACGTCGAAGACGTAAAACGCCCGGGCGCCTCCACTAGAAAACGCTTCGGCGCTGGCGTGGCTCACTGACGGGTGGGGCCCGTCGATTTAAAACAGAAGGGGGAAAAGAGAACAGAGCAGAGGGGCGGCTCACCGACGGCGATTGCCGGCGATGGAGGGGATGGATGGGTCCGGCGAGGATGGGAATGGAACCGGTGTTCAACGGTGGTTCTCCCTGTACCAGCAGCTTCTCCAGAGATGCTCGGAATCGGTCGTCTCCTTCCTCTCAGACGGGTGGGGTTTCGGGCGGCGGCGGAGCTCCGACCAGAGCTCGAGACCAGAGGGCCTTCCGGCCTTGGCTCACTCTTGGGGGGCTATTGGGCGATGGCTGGTGGTGGTGGAGAGCTCGGGGAGGCTGGCGGCAGCTATTTATAGGGGGGAAAGCGAAGGGCGGCGAGATCTCCCGAAGCGGCGGCGCTGTGGCCACGTCGCCGGAGCAAGGACGCCCCGCTGGCTGTCGGGAGGTGGGCGACGCGATGGAGGAGGGCAGGGGCATTCAATGCTGGAGGGGATGGCACGAGAGGAATACGACGAGCTATAATGCCACTGTGACCGTACGGGAAACATAGTGCCCGTGGTCGTGGCGGCCGTCGAGGGCTTCTCCGGCGAGGGAGAAGGCTCTGGAGGGGCTGCGTGGCAACCAGGGGCGATGTCGGCATGTTTGGACAAGCTGCTACGGCGCCGACGTTTAGCTCGGACGAGACCCGAGCCTGGCGCTGTCCAGAGCGCGGCGATTGACATGCCACCACCGTGCTCACCACGGTGTTGGATGCCAGGAGGCCACGCACGCCTGGCAAAACTTGTCCAGCATGTCGACCCTCGATCCCTCACCTCACCTGCACCCTCTGTCTTGGCTTGGTTCACGCAGAGTTGAAAGATAACATCAGCAACAGTTTCTGCCAGAAAACTAGAGAGGGATCTGGAGATTTGGAGAGCAATGGATAAATCCAAAGAGAGTGTCTGGAGTGATCCTTGTTGGAAGGACTCCAAACTGACCAAATTTGAGAAAGATTGAAACAAAAATGGACATAGCTCCTTTGAAAACCATCATTCTGATCCAGAATGCATTTGAGCTTGTGGCACTCAGATAGTTGCTCTGCAGATTCTGAAACTTGGTGAAGATGGGTCATCTAGTGCCTGGAAGATGTCATAAAAATTTCAAAGTCATACAACATCCCCAACTAGCACTTCCTTCACAAAGGTCTCAGATTTGCAGAAACTAAACAGAGTCCTGCTGCTCAAAAATTATATTGGACCAAAGGATGTTTTTGGATATTGGGGCTATGCAAGATGCCAGAAAGCTTGGGGAATTTTCTTAGAATTTTCCGAAACAGGAAAAATATAGTTGCTTCACAATGGACAAATTCTGGTTAGAGATAAAATAATTATTCTGGCCCAAATTCTCCATTGGATAGCAAAATATTTTTAAGGAACATGAAATATAAGTATTATGGAAAGATTAGGAAAAAATTTGGGAATCAATTGGCCAGCCAAACTATAGGTTGCTTCACAACCCTTAGTGTTGACCTAAATTCCCAAATTAAGAAAATGCCTTTAAGTAAAAATAAAATATTGAGAAATCATCCAAGAGAGGCATGGCAAGGTTTGTCAAAAGATCAAAGGTTTGGAGTTGTTGAAGAAAATTTTAGCAAAGCATATGCCAACTCCATTGCAAAATTTTGAAAATCAGCTAAATTGCAAATAGGATCCAAATAGTTTTTGGAAAGAAAAAGTTAAAAAAAATCAGGGTGTCACAAACCTACCCCCCTTAGGATGAATCTCGTCCTCGAGATTCGGTTGCTCAGGGAACAAATATGGATAAGCAGATCTTAAGAAGTCTTCTCTCTCCCATGTAGCCTCTTCCTCTGAGTGATGTTCCCAAAGCACCTTATAGAATCTGATTACCTTACTCCTGGTGGTTCTCTCCATCTCATCCAGGATCTTAACAGGTCTCTCTTCGTAAGTTAGATCTTTTGCCAGTTCTAATTCACGCATATCTGCTCGTTTGATTGGCGGTGCAATGCACTTCCTTAGCTGCGATATTTGGAAGACATCATGCACATCCGATAATTCTGGGGGTAATTCCAATTGGTATGCCACTCTTCCTCTTCTAGCAATCACTGGAAATGGGCCTATATACCTTGGTGCAAGTTTTCCCCGAGTATTAAATCTCTTTACTCCTTTCATCGGGGTTACTCGGAGATATGCATATTCCCCGGGTTCAAAAGTCACTTCCCGATGCTTGGGGTCATAGTAACTTTTCTGTCGAGATTTGGCTGCCCGAAGACGTTCCCGAATATCCTTCACTTGCTTCTCTGCCTCGAGCATCAAGTCTGTTCCAAAGATTCGGCTGTCCCCGGTCTGAGACCAATTTAATGGTGTGCGGCACTTCCGTCCATATAAGGCCTCAAATGGTGACATCTTCAAACTTGACTGATAGCTGTTGTTGTATGAGAATTCTGCATAGGGTAGACTGTCCTCCCATTTAGCTCCATGAGCAAGGACACATGACCGAAGCATATCCTCTAGTATCTGGTTTACTCTTTCTGTCTGCCCATCGGTCTGCGGGTGGTATGCCGTGCTATGCTTCAGCGCGGTTCCCAGCGCTTGATGTAAACGTAACCAAAATGCTGAAGTGAACAGAGAACCTCTGTCGGATGTGATGGACTTAGGGACTCCATGGAGGCTAACTATTCGGGACAGGTAGAGCTGTGCTAACTAACTTGCGTTGAAAGTGGTCTTTACTGGAATGAAGTGAGCCACTTTCGTAAGTATGTCCACAATGACCCAAATAGCATCGTTGCCCCTTGCTGACTTGGGTAGTCCCACAACAAAGTCCATGAAGATATCATCCCACTTCCATTGGGGTACTGGTAAAGGTTGCACTAGCCCAGCGGGTTTCTGGTGTTCTGCCTTTACCTTGTTGCAAACGTCGCAGCAGGCGACATAATATGCTATATCTCTCCGCAATCCTGGCCACCAAAAGGTCTCTCGCAGGTCCTGATACATTTTTGTTCCTCCCGGATGGATGGAATATGAGGACTCATGAGCTTCCTTGAGGATCTGCTGCCTCAAGTTATCCTGATCAGGCACGCATATTCGTTTTTCGAACCATACGGTGCCTTGACTATCCACATGGAAAGACTTGGCCTTCCCTTTTGGAATCAATTCCTTAATCTTCTTGATTTCTTCGTCTGGCTCTTGGGCCTTTTTGATTTCTTCCATAAGGGTAGGGGTAATTTCCAACGTGTCTGAAGTAGTGGGTCCGCATAGCACCATGTTGAGCTCGGCGAACTCTTCCTGCAGTCTTGGATGCAGACCTATCATAAGTGCATTCACAGTGCTCTGCTTCCTGCTGAGGGCATCTGCGACCACATTGGCTTTCCCTGGATGATAATTCATCCCAATGTCATAGTCCTTGACTAGTTCAAGCCATCTTCGTTGCCTGAGATTCAGGTCAGGTTGGGTGAAAATATACTTGAGACTCTTATGATCCGTGTATATTTCACAACGTTGACCAATAAGGTAATGCCTCCAGATTTTTAAGGCATGAACCACGGCTGCTAGTTCCATATCATGGGTGGGGTAGTTCTCTTCATGGGGTCGTAGCTGTCTGGACGCATAGGCTACAACCTTCCCCCCTTGCATTAATACGCAGCCGATACCACGTTTGGAAGCGTCACAGTATATGTCAAAGCTTTTGTGTATGTCTGGAAGGACTAGGACTGGTGCTATAGTGAGTCTGGTCTTTAGCTCCAGAAAACTGCTGTCACATTCTGGTGTCCACACAAACCTTTGATTCTTCTTGAGCAATTCTGTCAGAGGCTTGGCTATTTTGGAGAAGCCTTCTATGAAGCGTCGGTAGTAGCCGGCCAATCCCAGGAAACTACGGACTTCGGTTACCGAGGCTGGTGTCTTCCAATTTAATACCACAGTTACCTTGCTGGGGTCAACGGCTACGCCTTGTGCTGACAAAATGTGCCCCAAGAATCCTACCTCTTTTAGCCAGAATTCACACTTGCTGAATTTGGCATACAGGCGGTGATCTCTCAGTCTTTCCAGAACAGCACGGAGATGTTGCTTATGCTCTTCTTCATCCTTGGAGTATATTAAGATATCATCGATGAATACCACCACAAATTTATCCAGAAAGTCCATAAAGACCTTGTTCATCATGCTCAGGAAGTAGGCCGGAGCATTGGTCAGTCCGAATGACATGACTGTGAATTCATACAATCCATATCGGGTAGTGAACGCTGTCTTGGGGATATCCTCCTTTCGGATTTTTAGCTGATGGTATCCAGTGCGAAGATCAATCTTAGAGAATACCCGAGCTCCGTTCAGCTGATCAAATAAGTCATCTATGCGAGGGAGCGGGTACTTATTCTTGATAGTGACCTCGTTTAACTGGCGATAGTCTACGCACATGCGTAAACTTCCATCCTTCTTCTTGACAAAAAGCACTGGTGATCCCCAAGGTGAGACGCTTGGGCGAATATACCCCTTTTGCAACAATTCATCTAGTTGCTTCTTTAGCTCGGCCAACTCCGGTCCTGGCATGCGGTAGTATTTCTTGTAAATAGGAGCGGTGCCGGGAATTACTTCAATCGTGAATTCCAATTCCCGGTCAGGCGGCATCCCTGGTAATTCCTCAGGAAATACATCTGGGAATTCACAAACTACCGGAATTAAATTCATATCCGTGGCGGTAGTTTGATATGCCATTCCTTTCCTTGCTTTCATCGAGCTGGCAAGGAACTGCACTACTTGCCCCATTGGGTTGGTCAGTGTCACTGTCCTGCTGGCACAGTTAATACACACCTGGTGCGGTGTCAACCAGTCCATTCCCAATATCACATCTAACCCCGAAGGTTCAATGGCAATGAGTGCCGCTGGAAACTTAACTCCATGAATTTCAATTTCCAGATCTCTATAGATCAGGTTTGTTTTGAGCAGGGAGCCAGGGGATTGTACCATCATGGTTTTGTCCAAAAGTGACGAAGGAAATTTATGCGAGGTGGCAAAACTCCGCGAAATAAATGAGTGGGAAGCCCCGGAATCAAATAAAATGAAGGCAGGTATGTTGTTAATAGGAAACATACCGAATACAACTTCTGGGGCTGCGCAGGCTTCTTCGGCGGAGATGTGATGGACACGTCCATGGCAGCCGTTATTGTTGGGGCGGCGTCCAATAGTATTGACCTGCGGCTTGATATCGGTGGGTGATTTCCCGTTGTTGGTGGGACACTGTTTGGCATAGTGCCCACTTTGGCCGCAAACGAAGCAGGTATTGTTGCGGCGACAATCCTCTATCACAGGTTGTTTGCCGAAGGTTTTGGTCTGGCCCACTGTCTTGTTACTGTTGCCACCATTGCTCCAGGTAGGCTTATACTCAGAGGTACTTGGTTGCCAAGTGCGTGGCTTCTGAGCAAACGGCTCCCGGTTGTCCTTCTTAGGTTCGAACTTCCTCTTATGGTTGTCTGGTCCATACTTATGCTCCCTTTCGGCTATAATGGCCTTGTTCACCAGGGTCTGGAAATCGGGAAGGTCTAGCATGCATAGCTGACAGCAGAGATAGTGGTTCAAACCTCCCAAGAACCGATCTATCTTTCTCTCTTCAGTAGCCACATCATATGTAGAGTACCGGGACAGATGGTTGAACTTGTTAAGGTACTCGGCTACCGACATACTTCCTTGTGTCAGCGTAAGGAACTCCCTTTGCTTCACCTTTATGATGCCGGTAGGAATATGATATTTGTGGAACAATTCCTTAAACTTCTCCCAAGTAATTTCTTCCTCAGAAGACCATGTTGCCTTGATATTATCCCACCAAATGGCTGCTGGCCCTTCCAGGTAATGAGTGGCAAATGGAACCTTATCCGAATCCTCATAGCGAGCTATTTCCAACTTCTTTTCTATGGTCCTTAGCCAGTCATCTGCTTCTATCGGATCCACGGCTTGACCAAAGTTGGGTGGCTTCGTGCGCTGGAAATCAGACAATCTGGAATGGGATCCATTCTGACTGTTGTTCTGACCTACCATTGTCTGCATACTCTTCAAAATTTCCATAAGGTCCTGGTTCCTCTTTTCCTCAAACATTCTCATAATCTGATCAGTAGTGGGTGCTTGGGGTGGTGGAGGTGGTAAATCTTCGGGTGCTTGACCTGCTTGTCTGGCGGATCGACGGACAGGGGTTCCATCGCCGCCATGGCTACAACTTCTCTTCATCCTAAATTTGTTCCCATTGCAAAACACCGAATCGATGAGCAACATCCAGAAGGAAAGCATGGTTATATGGCACCAAAAGAGACGAGAAAAGCAAACCACATAATTATACAATATAACCCAACATCATACATGGCAAGCTAGTAGAAGAAATATCATGGCTAAACTGCTCATACGGCAGTTGACATATGCAAAGGATGCATGCTCAACAACTCTAGCCTCCACTCTAGTGATGCTGATGGCACGAGCACTGCCAAGCCACCGACTCCTCGTCATCTGATCCTGAGTTCGAGTCGGAACTGATGATATGAATCTCATCCTCCGGATCAAAGGAGACACGACGACGCTGCTGGGACGGTTCCCCTTCTGGAGTAGAAGGAGCACGACGCCTCAGTATCGGAGCGGCTAGAGTGGCAAGGAGCGAGGCTCATTCAGCAGGGGTCTCATGATGGCTACCAGACGGAAGGCCTGGTGGCACAGTGGAGGTAGAAGCCTCAAATCTGGGTGGCAGTGGAACTGGGGATGGATATATGGGTGGATGGGTAGTCTGAGGTGGAGGTGGCACCGGGGTCACAGCTGCGAGCGCTGCCAACACACGAGACAACTCCTCAGCCAGGGATATGATCGTACGATAGCTGGCGTTCAGATAGCGAGACAGCACAGCCGTCGCACGGTCACATGCCGGGTCAACAGGAGTGAAAATGACTCGCCCTGTCGTAGGCGACAGGGTGGGGTAATAGAGAAAACCTGGATGAGTCTGCATCTCAACCTCATGGAAGCGCAAGTCAGTGAGAGCCTCCATTGCGGCAAACTCGATCGCCAACTCCGGAGTGGAAGCTGTCCCGCCCTTGGTAGAACGAGAGTAGCAACCTAGATCCGAGCTCGCAATCATGAAAGCCTCCGCATGGTACTCGTACACCGACTCAGCCAGCTGCTCCCAAAACACCTGGTACACTGGCTCTTCACCATGAGGATATAGTCGCAGCCAGACATTCCGGAGCAGTCCTGGAAAGGTGGATGGTGCAGGCTCAAAATGATACTGAAATGGAACCGGTGCCATCTACACTCACAAGACCACCGTTAGAGGAAAAATATGATGCATGCCATGCAGCAAATCAAATGCAACAATCAAATGCATACTCAGGATCCTATACTAATCGCGGTGCTAGCGCTGGCTAACTAAGGTATCCTACAGTCAGCCTGGCTCTGATACCAAGCGTTGTGGCACCCCAGCTCATAGAACCGGATTACCTGTATTTCCAGCCCAAGGATCATGTCCTCTGGAAACACTCAAAAACTTGGAACAGAACTGAACAGACTTTATTGATAGGATACGAGAACAAACTCGTATGTTACAGTGGTGATGAGGCCAAAGGCACCCTCGGTGCTATGACAATATCTACATTATTTATGTCACAAACAGGGCCTCGGAGCACCAGGAACTTCTACTGCGTAGCGGAACATAGCGCAAGTCCATCCACAGGGACACTGCTGTGGATACATCTTAGTTAGCATAGCCAGCACCTTCAGGACCTCCGTCCTCGGATTCTCCTGCATCTGGCATGATACGCCAGGTGAGTACTTTGAATGTACTCGCAAGCTCACGACAACCAAGTAATGCAGCAAACAATAGCATAGCACATGATATTAATAAGGTAATGCACTTACTGTACTGATCGTCCACTTACTCTTACCCCGGTTGATCCACAACCCCCGGAATACTCATCGAGTACTTCCGATCATGAGACGAGTTCTTCCATCATTAATATCAATAATCTGGTTGACCATCTACTGAGGTCTGGACGGGCTGTCCAATAACGTGGACACGGCTATTCGAATAGGTTTGACACTCTGCAGAGGTTGTACACTTTACCCACACCATGAAGCACCTGGCCTCGTGATCCCATTCGGGTGGACCAGCGTTGCCTCAACAAAACCTGCCTGACCCGTGACCCTCTCATCGTACCACCGGCACTTTTCCTCCCTCGGAGGTCAGCCTTGGGTGGCCCCTGTGTCCTCATGACACCTGCCACCGGCGTGGCCAACTAAACTGTCCCAAACGGGGACGCTGGCACAAACTCAACTGGGCCCACAGGGTTATCACCGCTTACCTGATCAGGGTAGCATGCCGTGCATAACCCTCCCTCTTTGGAGGTACTGGTGAAAGGTCACGCAGCCCGACACGGTCAGGGCCGTCCCATACCGGCAAATGTGGTTGCACGACAAAGCCCGGACAGGTGACTCAAGATCAACCACTAAGTTTACTATCAACTAGAGTGGTTCAATATGGTTCTTGAGTACTAAATATTATTATGAAATAAATATAGCAAATATCCATCCTATTGCGTATAAAAATGCAATGCTATGGAATTGCATGCATGAGATGGGTATCATGGCTTGCCTTGCTCTGTTGGGTGGTTTGGGCACTCTTGATCTTCAAAAGCACCAAATTCTCCCTCTGAAATAATTTCAAATATAATTGCAAATGTCACATAATGCCATTTTTATTCACCAAATATTCTGTAGGCATTGGAAAATTGTCAAACTTGGTCAGAAAATAAAGGGTTTTATTAGAAACACAGTGCAAAAAGAATCAGGTCCATAGGAATTTTCTATAAAAAGATATTAGCAGTCAAAGTACTGGTCAAATCTGCCAAATAAACAAAAATCAGAAAAACTAGAGAGGGCCACGTCGAAGACGTAAAACGCCCGGGCGCCTCCACTAGAAAACGCTTCGGCGCTGGCGTGGCTCACTGACGGGTGGGGCCCGTCGATTTAAAACAGAAGGGGGAAAAGAGAACAGAGCAGAGGGGCGGCTCACCGACGGCGATTGCCGGCGATGGAGGGGATGGATGGGTCCGGCGAGGATGGGAATGGAACCGGTGTTCAACGGTGGTTCTCCCTGTACCAGCAGGTTCTCCAGAGATGCTCGGAATCGGTCGTCTCCTTCCTCTCAGACGGGTGGGGTTTCGGGCGGCGGCGGAGCTCCGACCAGAGCTCGAGACCAGAGGGCCTTCCGGCCTTGGCTCACTCTTGGGGGGCTATTGGGCGATGGCTGGTGGTGGTGGAGAGCTCGGGGAGGCTGGCGGCAGCTATTTATAGGGGGGAAAGCGAAGGGCGGCGAGATCTCCCGAAGCGGCGGCGCTGTGGCCACGTCGCCGGAGCAAGGACGCCCCGCTGGCTGTCGGGAGGTGGGCGACGCGATGGAGGAGGGCAGGGGCATTCAATGCTGGAGGGGATGGCACGAGAGGAAGACGACGAGCTACAATGCCACTGTGACCGCACGGGCGGCATAGTGCCCGTGGTCGTGGCAGCTGTCGAGGGCTTCTCCGGCGAGGGAGAAGGCTCTGGAGGGGCTGCGTGGCAACCAGGGGCGATGTCGGCATGTTTGGACAAGCTGCTGCGGCGCCGGCGTTTAGCTCGGACGAGACCCGAGCCTGGCGCTGTCCAGAGCGCGGCGATTGACATGCCACCACCGTGCTCACCACGGTGTTGGATGCCAGGAGGCCACGCACGCCTGGCAAAACTTGTCCAGCATGTCGACCCTCGATCCCTCACCTCACCTGCACCCTCTGTCTTGGCTTGGTTCACGCAGAGTTGAAAGATAACATCAGCAACAGTTTCTGCCAAAAAACTAGAGAGGGATCTGGAGATTTGGAGAGCAATGGAGTGTCTGGAGTGATCCTTGTTGGAAGGACTCCAAACTGACCAAATTTGGGAAAGATTGAAACAGAAATGGACATAGCTCCTTTGAAAACCATCATTCTGATCCAGAATGCATTTGAGCTTGTGGCACTTAGCTAGTTGCTCTGCAGATTCTGAAACTTGGTGAAGATGGGTCATCTAGTGCCTGGAAGATGTCATAAAAATTTCAAAGTCATACAACATCCCCAACTAGCACTTCCTTCACAAAGGTCTCAGATTTGCAGAAACTAAACAGAGTCCTGCTGCTCAAAAATTATATTGGACCAAAGGATGTTTTTGGATATTGGGGCTATGCAAGATGCCAGAAAGCTTGGGGAATTTTCTTAGAATTTTCTGAAACAGGAAAAATATAGTTGCTTCACAATGGACAAATTCTGGTTAGAGATAAAATAATTATTCTGGCCCAAATTCTCCATTGGATAGCAAAATATTTTTAAGGAACATGAAATATAAGTATTATGGAAATATTAGGAAAAAATTTGGGAATCAATTGGCCATCCAAACTATAGGTTGCTTCACAACCCTTAGTGTTGACCTAAATTCCCAAATTAAGAAAATGCCTTTAAGTAAAAATAAAATATTGAGAAATCATCCAAGAGAGGCATGGCAAGGTTTGTCAAAAGATCAAAGGTTTGGAGTTGTTGAAGAAAATTTTAGCAAAGCATATGCCAACTCCATTGCAAAATTTTGAAAATCAGCTAAATTGCAAATAGGATCCAAATAGTTTTTGGAAAGAAAAAGTTAAAAAAAATCAGGGTGTCACAACTGAGACACCTCTCCGGCCAATAACCAATAGCGGGATCTGGATACCCATATTGGCTCCCACATGTTCCACGATGATCTCATCAGATGAACCACGATGTCGGGGATTCAATTAATCCCGTGTACAATTCCCTTTGTCCATCGGTATGTTACTTGCCCGAGATTCGATCGTCGGTATCCCTATACCTTGTTCAATCTCGTTACCAGCAAGTCTCTTTACTCGTTCTATAACACATGATCCTGTGACTAACTCCTTAGTCACATTGAGCTCTTTATAATGATGTATTACCGAGTGAGCCCAGAGATACCTCTCCGTCACACGGAGTGACAAATCCCAGTCTCGATTCGTGCCAACCCAACAGACACTTTCGGAGATACCTGTAGTGCACCTTTATAGTCACCCAGTTACGTTGTGACATTTGATACACCCAAAGCATTCCTACGGTATCCGGGAGTTGCACAATCTCATGGTCTAAGGAAATGATACTTGACATTAGAAAAGCTCTAGCAGACGAACTACACGATCTTGTGCTATGCTTAGGATTGGGTCTTGTCCATCACATCATTCTCCTAATGATGTGATCCCGTTATCAATGACATCCAATGTCCATGGTCAGGAAACCATGACCATCTATTGATCAACGAGCTAGTCAACTAGAGGCTCACTAGGGACATGGTGTGGTCTATGTATTGACACATGTATTATGGTTTCCGGTTAATACAATTATAGCATGAACAATAGACAATTATCATGAACAAGGAAATATAATAATAACCATTTTATTATTGCCTCTAGGGCATATTTCCAACAATCGGGCCACCTCCAGTCTGGATCTTCTGAAGCGTTAATTATGTCGAGCGCGCTTAATAGCCCAGTTTTGCGATCAGAGATGATGCAAACCCCTTCGCTATCTTTGATGACCCCCATCTTCAGGCAACTCAGGAACCATAGCCAGCTATGTTTGTTCTCGCTCCCGACTATTGCATACGCAATAGGTAGAAGTTGATTATTTGCATCTGCAGCAATTGCCAGCAAGAGTGTGCCCTTGTACTTTCCAGTGAGAAATGTACCATCGATTGATAAAACCGGCCGACAATGCTTGAATACTTGTATAGTCTGGCCGAATGCCCAGAATAAGCGGTCCAGGATTAGCTCGTCCCGGTTCATTGGGTTTGGATGTTGTTTCCGGAAAACTTGAGTCCCCATGTTAGCAGTTGCTATCTGATGCAGCATTCTGGGGGCAAAAGAATACGCCTCCTCATAGGTTCCATACAACCTCTGGAATATCTTTTCCTTTGCATGCCTTGCCTTGCTGTAGTTGACAGTGAAGCCAATCTGATCAGCTGCAGTTGCTTGCAAATACCTAATACTAATATTAAGACTTTCCTGCACAGTCGTTTGCATGATCTGGGACACATATTCTGCAGTCACATTGCGGTGGTCTGGAAGAGTGCCGGTTTGCTCACAGCCATGTTCCACTATTTTTGTGACATGCCATGGCTGACATACCCCAGGCTTCCGGCGAGCAATAACTCTTCCGCGGCAACCATCTTCGCGATGGATGCATATGACCTTCAACTCCTTTTTATCAGACTGCATCGCTCTATGCTGCCGGTGTATGGCAATTGCTGTAGGAGATATGCCCTAGAGGCAATAATAAATGTTATTGATTCTCTCCCTGAAAATTCCCAGAACATTTCCGGTTTTTCTTCCGGAAAATTCCCAGAAGTTTCCAGAATGATTCTGGCACCCTCCAAGAATTAGCAGGCATGTGCCGAAACCAATTTGACTTAATGGTATCCCCTGAAACAACTTTTCAATTTTACCGAAACTGTTTCGGTGTTCTCTCTGCGGAACTTTTCCGGTGTCCGAAACTTTTCCGGTGTCTGAAAACTTTTTCGGTGATTTTCTCTCAGACTCCCTGTCTAGTATTCAGCAGATAGATGACCCTTAAGCGTGTGACCCTGTAGGTTCGGTGAAGCATAGACATGACCTGGAACCCCTTCCGATCAATGATCAACATCGGAGCCGTGGACACCCATATTGATCCCTATACCCACACGAATGAATATTCGAGTGAACCTCCAGTTGCCGTGTGCTATTCCTGTTGCTTCATGATATGTTACAAATACCCGAGGTGAGACATGTTGGCATCCCCGTGGATCAACACCTTGTCCACTATGCCAGTTACCTCGTTACCGGTATTGTTCTCTTTTCTCGTTCCCGTGTTCCGGCATCCCCGTGATCAAATCACAAAGTGTCTGGCCAGACGATGATGGATACCGTAACACCGAGAGGGCCCAGAGATATCTCTCCATCGTCGGAGGAGCAAATCCCAATCTTGAGCTATCAAGTTACTTAACACACTTTTCCATGAACCCGTAAGCCGCCGTAATAGCCACCCATTTACGGATGACGTTTAACAAACCCCAAAGTTCATGAAGCAAGCATGAAGAAACTCGACACTCTCATGGTCTAAGGAATCATGCAAACGTTAACCATCTCTGTGTTATTAACCATTAACTTATGACGAATGTATCTCATAGCATAACATCAATTCGAGTCGATTCAACACAAATGTTCTTCTAACATTGTGCCCTCAAAATTGCCGGCATAGCCATGCCCATGATCAGGAAAACAAGATCATCATGCAATACTTGAGCCAGTCTTAGAGGCCAGACTAGGAATACATTTTACCGTTTATTATTCCACACGTGCATATGAGTCTTCCTCCGAGCCTTTGTGGTTATTGCAGACTCGAGAACCATAGCAGTTATAGCATGGAACATAAACCTAATTATGAATAGGGAGATAATCAATAACATTTATTATTGCCTCTAGGGCATATCTCCTACAGACTCCCACTTGAACTAGAGTCAATAATCTAGTCAATGCTAATGCACTTTACACCTATGGCATACTGGTGTAAAATATTCTTCGCTTGTGATATAGCCTGATGTCCAACGGATCTGACGACTTTAGCTCCGTGTGTAACTTTGCATATCCTCGCGTTTTCACGCTTTCACAAAATTCATATTTTGTGTGGACTTGGCTTTGCATATGTGTGAATCATTGGTCGAAACCTGATTCCTCAGACTGAGCTATGGAGCAACTATCTGCAATAGTGTCCCATAGACCCAAGCCATCTTGGAACCATACTAAGTTCATGAATGAACTATATGATTCAACAACTTCTTTGTCGCTTCTTAAGCGTCAACATACTTAGCCTTTGTTATAGAATTCGCCACAGTATCTTGTTTGGAACAATTTCCAACTACCGTGCCACTATGTTGTGTATTACACAAAACCCTTAACTTAAATCGAAAATCACATGGAGCATAGATGAAGACTGTATCGATGTAATTACTTACAACGAGCACTTCATAATCTCTGCTTGCGAGAAAACATGTCATCACTACTACTCTAGTACTTTAATGACATCTTTCACTGTTGTCCTATGATCTGTACTTTGATCACTTTGGTATCCATACTCGCAACAACTTTGGAGTATCGGACATATCTGGTTGTTTTACATACCATGGAATACATGATTAATCCAAACACAAGAATGTGTGGAATCTCCATCATGTATTTCGCTCATCAGTGTTTTGGGACACTGAGTCTTGCAAAAACTCTTTCCATGTGACTTCGGCAAGAATTACTCCTTGGCGTTTTAAATGCTAAAAGGTTTTAGCATCTTGTCAATATGTATTCATTGCTTAGCCCTATTAGGTAAATCTATCTCCATAGATCATCATGCCTAATATTGAGGCTATTTAGCCCAAGCACTTCATCAAAAAACTATTTTCAAATGAAGTCCTTAATTCGTGTCAAGAAATTTATTTTCAATTAACAATGTGTCAAGTACACAAGGTTTTTAGAAATATTATTATGCTCCCACTTACTTTCTTGAATCACAAGCATCTTCGATACCCATTTGATGAAGTCAAAACCCCTTTGACCATTCCTTCAAAAACGAAGATTCCAACTCCACTTTGCTTTCTTTTGTCCATCGCTGGAACTCTGAAGTTTGCATACTTACTAGCATCCTCTGGATCGACAAATTACTTTGGACAGTATCACATACAAGTCCTAGGTTTCATTTCCATCAGATGGAAGTCCTTTTGTCATCCATGTTTCATATCTCATGATTGAAATATGTATTAATTGCTAGTTCAACCCGAACCGACTTCAAGCCTCGCTATGGTGAGACAATCTCATCGTAGTCAACTCCTTGAATTTGTTATTGCAACAAGTCGAGCTTTATGGATAAAACATTTTATCCGTATCAGTTTTTAGTTTCATAAATATTCGTTAGACTCTAAGTCTTCCGAAAAGTGTATCAAGATTTTAATCTTGAAATATTTATATGGAAACTATCTCGGATTGTATTGGCATTTAGCCAATTCCGGAGTCAGGGCCCATCACCGCTTCCTTGTGTATCGTAGGTATACTGTTGTCCAACAACAATATCTCGTTTGCGCACCTGAGAGGTTTGCACGAGCCTTGCCTACGAGGTTCAGCTGGAAGTTCGACCGAAGTCCATACATTTTATTGTAGAGACTTCCGTATTAGTCACAGTAGGAAACCCTGGAATCACTTCCAAGGTTCCTTTCCTTTGATCTGATGACGAAGATACTGTTTATCTCGTCGAGTTGCACTGTTCTCCCACTTACCTTTTGAAGAACTATTCTCTTTAAAAGCATACCGTTTTGTGGCAAAACCCTTTGCCTTGGTATAGTGGTGGGGGAATACCCAATGACTTGGGATAACCTACAAAGTAGCACTTGTCTGATTTGGAATAGGTTTGTAACCTTTTGCACAAGCCCCATATTCCAAATGTTAAGAAAAGATATAACATGGTTGGGCGTACCATACCATGGCGTCATTTCAACAGACCTGATGGATCTCTTTTCAGTGTAAAAGCCGCAGTCTCTAAAGCATCACTCTTTAAAAGGGATAATGGCAAATTTATTTATGTCATCTTTGATCTTACCATGTCATAAATGGTTCGATTATATCTACACGGACTCTTCACTTGCAGTGGTGTTCCGGGAGGTGCAAGTTATGAAACCCCTTTCACAACTCATCAGACATTCGCTAAACTTGTAACTCAAATATTCCTTTCTGCAATCGAATTGTAGAAACATAATTTTCTTGTTACAACAACTTCTACTTCATTTTTGAAAACCTTTCAAATGATTTCAAAAGATCCAGACTTACGTCTCATCAAGTAAATATCCACATATCTACTTGAGTCATTTCTGAAGATAGATAAATTCACTACTTGCAATAACATTTATTGGACTACACACATCATAATGTATGATCACCAATATGTTCTTTGCTCGTTCCTTATGGCCTGTGAACGGTATTTCAGTCACTTCACTTTTCAGAGGAAAGTTGCAAGTGTCAGATGATTCAAAATCAAATGACTTCAAAATCCATCATAATGGAATTTCCATGCGGGTTTCTCCAATGTGACTAAATGCAGTGCCACACTTGTGTGGTATTCTTTTAGTCTTGCGACATTTAGCGTCAGTGTTATGGATGTATCATATTTCCATCAATATTCATAACATACATCTCATCTTGGATGGAAGTATGGCCCTTCATTTTATTCATAATACTGAACAACAATTGTTGTTTTATGAACAACTCTTTTGCAACAAACATTGTGCAATGGGCTAGAGTGTATGAAACTCTAAAATGAATTATGAAAGTAAACCCCAGAGGTAATGTATTATTATCAATATTCATAACATACATCTCATTCATAATGAAAGTATGGCCCTTATGTTATTCATAACACCGAACATCAAAAGTTCTCTTATGAACAACCTTCTTGCAAGATACCTTATGCAAAAGGCTAGAGTGTGAAACTCTAAAATGAATTATGAAAATAAATACATAGGGAATACACCGATGGAAGGCATAGTAACATTTACTATGTTCCCTACGTGTATCTAAACCTCATTCCTGGCTAGTCTTTTTAGGCCATAGTAGTTCTTGCATCGAGTCGCAACAGAATGCAATCGAGCGGGTATCTTTGTGATAACTCACAATACCCAAGAATTTAGTGATTAACATGTTTAACTATAATTCCCAAGAACTATATTTTTGACCAGCCTTCTATACATCAAAAACTTGTATGCCATTCATACATGAGCTGGATATTCCAGTCTTCTTTCTTTCTGCCATTATACTTCTAACAGTTTAACTTTCAGTATTTCTCCTACTCTCAGAAGAAGCACCCAACTTAAGAGTGGCATTAGCCCCGGACTTCCTAGGCGTGAAAGTTTCACTAACACCCTTCGGACACTTCCTTTCTCTTTAAGTTGTTGTTTTATTCACCATCATCATATGACAGGCGTTCTTCTGGATCCCTCTCTTATCAGTCTAATGCATAGTAAACTCCTTTACTAACAGTTCGCAAACAAACATTGCTTTGGATATCTCATATCTTTTAGTCTTTGTCTGTCTCTGAAAATTATTTTCAGATTCCATGAATATCACATAACTATCCAAACTTTCGAAGTTCGGGTCTCATGGATGCAAACATATTGCACTTTGACTGAAAAGGAATTCTAGCTTTTGGATCGAAGGACGATAGTCACATGATCCATAGCATTAGCGGGAGAATACCGAAAGCACGCGATAGGACAAAGTCCTTCTCGGCACTCTTGAGGACAATCCTCACATTATGTTACCAACCGTAAAGTTTTAACCAGATATTTAACAGCTATTCAATTTAATAGGGAAGGTGGAAACGCGAGCCATTATTCTACAACTATTTTGCAAATCACACTTAGACAGTGTTCAAAATTAATTGAATTGAGAATTAAAAGAAGTTAATTCAACAGTGCACTCCCACTCAAATCAATATCTCTCATAATTGATTGTGAGTGATACAAGATCCGCATTTCAATTCGACGCCATTGACCGGTTCATCACTGATGACGCGAATTTCAATCGGTAGGCCAACTTGCCAATCACATCTCTATGTGACTCTTGTTCATCTTTCGATGCGAGTGTTCCAAGCTCAGGACTGTCCTGCCTGAACGTCAAGACAACCAAGTGATCTTGCTGCGAGGTCTGACCTCACCCGCCTCACACATCCCTAATCGTTCGTACTCATGTGTACATGTCGTACCCCGAAGAGTTAGGTGCCGTGACGGTGCTACACTTGGGAGAACACTAACTACTTGATATTTTTGTGAGAGATCACCCTAATAAAAAGCGACTACCGCGCAATCAAGAAGGGTGCATCATAAGGGATAAACATCTCAGGCAATTCATAATAGCATGATATGGTATGGCCCTTTCTGACGGAGAAGTCTTTCATTTCTTCGTCTTCGGCATTCGCGTTGGTGTTCACCTTCGCGAAGATTGCCACCACCTTGTCGATGCACCAGATAATATTGCTATCTCTATAGCTAATAAAATAAGTGCATTACTTAAGGTTGACACGCAGGTCATTAAAGTGCAATCATATGGCTCCAGCCATCATGCCGAATCATGACACGCAGGTCATGTTAATTACATCATATAGTCATCTCATACATAATCAAATTATTATGAGCACTACTATACCACATCATATGCACATGCAAACCATCCTGCAAAACCAAGTTAGACGCCTCTAATCGGTTCATGCAAAATTTTATTTTACGTGGCTTCTAAGGTTTCGAAACAAACCGAAGCTACCAACGTCCATCATCAAGCATGATAATCCAAGTCGCTAGATTAACATTGCGGGGTGTATGAAACACGAGATAATAAAATCTCGAGCCCCATACTGAACTTCGTCATACGCGTGACCCCCGTGCAGATCATATCTGCATTGCCCTTTCGTCTGCGAAACATCCATCTTTCTCAACTATGGTGGAACCCAAAGAACTGTTAGCACTTCGTTGATCTGTCAATCAGCATACTCAGGAGCAGCATGAAAGGATCACGGATTGCCAGAACTTTGTGAGATTCCACCATGCCGTCAAGATCAGGACTACGCAAATTCCAGGGAAGCAACAAGAACATCGGGAACCGCTTCAGATGCTTTTCGCAGATGAAAATCACTAAACCGGAATTGTTCCGGATCGCATTGAAAATTATTTTAGTGGGGTACTGGAATTGTTCTAAGCCCACATAAATATTTTCAGTTCGACCGGACGCTGAGAAATGTCGTCGTGAATAGTGAAAGTGCTTTTTGGATATTTATGGAAAAGCACCTTTTTGGATATTTCCAAAAAGGCTTCTAGAAGGGATTGGGGAGCAAGTAAGCCCCTCATGGGGGGCCCCCCAAGGGGTGGCCGGCCAAGGGTGGAGCTCCTCCACGGAGCTCCACATGGCACCCCTTTTCCTTCTTATGGTTTTTTATGTGTGACATAAAGTGGGGGTAGTTTGGTATTTTCAAGTGCAAACCCTACCCCTTGGTTTTCCTATAAATAGAGGAGATGTGGGCTGCCATCTCTTCATCCTTTTCTCACATACAAGTGCCATTGCAATGATCTGGCTTCTTCTCTCCCTCCCAGCGGAGGCTGTCTGGGTTCCGGCAGGAACTAGTTCTGGACGGCGAAGCCCTGCCGGATAGATGACACCGTACGTGTGCAACTCTGTAGAGAGATCGTAGTTTCGGTCTTAGTTCGAGAGTGCCTCCCGAAGGGCTGTCCGTGTGGCCGTCCGAGTTTCGAAGGTCCTCCCGAAGGGCTATCCGAGTGACAGTCCAAGTTTTGGAGGTCCTCTCGAAGGGCTGTCAGCGACACCGTCCGGGGGACTGTGTGACCGCCTCCCGAAGGGCTGTCTGAGGGGCAGATGAGGGTATACATCCTCGCGGTTGGGAGGTTGTAAATCCTAGCTGCGGGGATCTGCACCGCCGATCGTCATCGACTCTACTTCCGCTGCGCTACGAGTCGGTAACGAAAATGATCAAACCTTGTATGCAGTCTCCATAGTGGTCCTGGGCTGGTGCGTAGGTCGGAAATTTTTTGTTTTCTGCTGCGTTACCCTACAATTGCATAGCTATTCATTGCTTGGTAAGCAGATTTCTTATCTGGGAAAATCTGCCCAACGGCCAGACTTCCCGCTTCCAGGCCCGAAACAGAGTGAAATTCATTGGTGATGCTCATAACCTGTAAAAACTCTGGGTTCATTGGTGGAGCGACCGCCTTCTCAGGAGGAACAACTTCATCATCATCTGATTCCGAAGAGGCAGAAGAATGACCATCATCGTCATCATCTAGCGCCTCCGGCAATCCCTCCACGTGTTCGCTCATGTCAATGACCGCAAACCAATATCCTGTGTCATACACTTGTTGGCCGCCTATTGGTTCCGATGGACCGGCGCTGGGGGCTACAGTGATTGCCAACTCGGCTTCACCGCCCCCACTACTGCACTCGGCGACATCAGTGACAGAAATGAACTCCACATACACCATGGGCTGTCCAAACATGGAGTTATTGGGATTACTTGCAAACCCCATGTACGACGCCCAGGCTTTTTCACCAGTAACCCGCCACAGACCCCAACAGGATACTGTCCCATCATTTCCTCCGTCAACCACGAAAGCCTCCATGGTCATTTTTTTTCCATCCATCGCTGAACCAAACACCGATCGGATGCACCTTCTAACTGCCGCATACCCTACATTAACCATGTCTCTCACTACAACCGTAGTCATCTCGCACCTAGACACATCCACACCGGAAGGACCGTCGCGTACGATGTCCCCATAGAACACTAACAAATTTTCCATAGTACCTAACGAGCAGCCATATTTACATCGTTAGTCGATTAAAAACTTTTTTTAAAATAAAACGAGCATATTTTTATACTTGCAAATAGCAGTTGCATGCATGAACATATCACCAGTAATATATCAACGGAGTCGCCCTATTATCACATGAACAAAAATATTATACACACAAATTTTTTTTGCTGCCAAAAGTTTTAAAATGGCAGTTGCATGCATTAACATATCACCACTAATATATCAACGGAGTCGCCCTATTATCACATGAACAAAACTATTACACACACAATTTTTTTTTTGCTACCAAAAGTTTCAAAATGGCAGTTGCATGCATGAACATATCACCAGTAATATATCAACGGAGTCGCCCTATTATCACATGAACAAAAATATTACACACACAATTATTTTTTGCTGTCAAAAGTTTTAAAATGGCAGTTGCATGCATTAACATATCACCAGTAATATATCAATGCAGTCGCCCTATTATCACATGAACAAAAATATTACACACACAATTTTTTTTGCTGCCAAAAGTTTCAAAATGGCAGTTGCATGCATGAACATATCACCACTAATATATCACCGGAGTCGTCCTATTATCACATGAACAAAAATATTACACACACAATTTTTTTTCCTGCCAAAAGTTTCAAAATGGCAGTTGCATGCATGAACATATCACCAGTAATATATCAACGGAATCGCCCTATTTTGAATTTTAACGTTAAACGGAAGTACTAATTAGGACTTAATGTCAAAAATAACATCATCTTGCATGTAAAAAATAATAGTACTAATGGACACAGCTAATAATGATCTAAGACATCTTCAACATACATTTATAAAAATTAAGATATTGCAAAGATCATACCTTGATCTTCAACTTAATAGTTCACATAGCCCGACAAAGCATACTCCTGAAGCTCCAAATTACTAAACAAAGTGATGAATTATAGTCCTTAAATAAACAGAGAGTACATAATTAGAAACTAATCAAATAGAGTAAAAATATCGTGCATGCGAACATAACCTACAAAAATGAATAGATCTTACCTTGATCTATCTTTTGTTCAACTGCACCATATTTGAAATCCAACTCTACAGCATCATAAATAGTGAATCAAAGTGAAGAGAGGAGAGCTGTCTATGTGTGTTCTTCAGCTAGAAGAGAATAGAGAAGAGAAGAGAGCCAGAGAGGAGCACAACACGGAGGAGCAGCATCAGCCGGTATATAAGAAGCAACGAGCACTGTATTGTCGGTAGAAGATGATAAAAACAAACTACAGCTAAGACGCAACAACATCTCAAATGATAAAACACGCGCGCGTCCGCCGCAGCAACAGGCACCGCTGTCTCCAGCGTGCCCAGCAGCATCAACATCTTTTCAAACAAAAGCAGACAACAGCAACAGCAGGAATCATCATCTAGTAAAAAAAGCAGAAAGCAGCAGCATTTCAGCCGTTTCCCGCGCGGCTCGACTACCTCGGTTTCAGCGCCGTCAACATCGTTTTCAGCGCCGTCAGTGTGGAGTCCGCTAGCGACAGATGCCGCCTCGGCCGGTGGCGGTGGGGCCCGCGCTGCCGCCTCGGCTGGTGGCGGCAGGGCCCGCGCCTGGCAGTCCGTTCCGTCGCGGGGCGGGTGCAACGGGATTCGCGGCCGGCCGCCTGCGCTGGTGGCGGCAGGCCCCAGCCGCCTCCACTGGTGGCGGCAGGTGCCACGCGTCACCTGGCACGCCTGCCGCCAGGAGAGGTGGGGGTCTGATCCGGCAATTTGACTCGCAGGTGGTCTCTTTTAGCAATTCCACTCGGCAGGTGGTCCTTTTGGACAAAAATTCGCACTGAACAAGTGAACATGATACACGTATGCCGTTTTACATTCTACTCCCTCCGTCCCAAAATACGTGACTCAACTTTCTACTATTTTGAGACGGAGGGAGTACTATTGATGAAAGTATATCATTTTTTCTGCAAATTAATGATGCTATTTATTTCCATTTTTATGCCATATCGACATAAAAATGAGTACAAAGAAGCCTTTTTCCAGTTTATATACAATCTGCTTATAGAGGTCAAAATTAGTAAGCTGAATGAGCGATTACTACATAGAAGAATCCGGCCTCCCTGCAAGCTGTCACAGCTGCTACGGATTCAGGTTCAGTTAACTGAATCAGTAGCAGTGTGACAAAGGATGCAGGAGCCCAGTCACGGTTGGGTCGTTTTGGCCATGGGCCTTTGGCCACAGGCTTTGTAATTGTCATGGCCCATCTGGGCAGCTACTTATATCGCTGTAAGCCATTGTATCGACAGCAAGTAAATTATAGTGACTGAATTATCCCCTCATCCCTTCTCTTCTCGTTCTCACCTGCTTCCTCTCCCGTACCTACTCCGATCCCGATCCCCTTTCTCCCCCTAGGTGTTTCAATCTGGTAATCAGAGCCTCCCAAAAAAAAAAATCTTCCCCCTATTGCCGCTGCCGCCGATCTCATACCCTCTCGATCGAGCGGTAACATCCACCGAGTCAGGTGCGAGCCGCTCCGGTGCGCTCGCCCGAAATCCTGCTCGGGGTTCGTTCGATTTGGAGCGAGACGACGGCGCCGCCATCGAAACCATCGGCTCAGACCCAGCGCATCCTTGAAGTCATGGGAGAAACCACGGACAAGATGAAGGACCTGCTCGAGTTCGTCATCCGCCGTCTCGACGCAGGCCAAACCACCGCCGACGAGCGATTCCAGGCGCAGCTCTCGTTCAACGAGCAGGTGTCTCACGAATTGAAGCACCTCTCCAAGCAACTCGATCTGACGCAGAAGGACGTGGATGAGGCGCGTAAATCGACCCCGGCGACCGATCCGACCGCGGCGGCCTCTTCGGGCGCCATGGCCCCGTCAGGCGTCACGGCGACGATGGGCTCTTCCGGCCCCGCTCCCCAACCACCACCGGCAACAACCCGCCCACCACCTCCACCGCCGTTGTACACGAACGGTGCAGCCCAGTTGCCGTTCGCCCGGCTCGTCAATCACGGGCCACCACTGCTCCCATTGCGGTCACCGTCGCCTCCGGAGCACGATCGCCACGGCGAATACTTCACCAAGCCCCCCAAGCATGATTTTCCCCGTTTCGATGGCAACGCACCTCGTATCTGGCTCGAGCGCTGCTGCTCCTACTTCGAGTTATATCGGGTGCCGCAACACAATTGGGTCACCACGGCTGCACTATACATGGAGGGTTTGGCAGCCATGTGGCTGCAGGCGTATCGACAGACCCACCCCGGTCTCACTTGGCCAACATTCCGAGCTGCTGTGGAGGAGGAATTTGGGCCTGAAGAATTCGCGATGCAGATGCACAAGTTGGTTCAGTTACGACAGACAGCTACAGTCCAGGAGTATCGGCAGGAATTCGAGACAGCCATGTATCACTTGTTGTCGTTGGATCCATCATTGAGCACACAATTTTTCATCTCTCAATTTCTCCTGGGTCTGAAAGACGAGCTCAGGCTGGGTGTTCGTCTGCAGGCACCCACCAGCATCACACGTGCAGCAGTTTTTGCTCGGATTCAGGAGGAAGAGTTGGAGAAACAGCGTCTACATCGCCACCGCATCACCCCAGTGGGCAGACCTCCTCCGGCACCAGCTGCTGCAACTCCATCGCATCCGGCTGCCCCTCCTCGGCAGGGCAATGATGACTACACCCGTGAGCGGCAGCTGCGCGAGTTCCGACGAGCAAATGGGCTGTGTTTTCGGTGCGGTGACAAATACTCCAGGGACATCAGTGCAAGCGCACGGGACAGATTCTGATGATCGAGGTGGGTGACTATGGAGAAATTTTGTCTGATGACACCGTCCACGCGCTGCAACTGCTAGACACACCTGCAGCTGAAGAACCGGAGTGTTGTTCTCTCTCTCAACATGCAGTGTCCGGTGATGAAGCACCGTCGACCATTCGTTTGCGTGCCCATGTGGGCGATCAAGTGATGTTGCTGCTGGTCGATTCAGGCAGCACACATAGTTTTATCAGCGAGGCGTTTGCCACCAGACTGTCAGCCCCTACTGAAATTCTTCCCCCGGTGTCTGTGCGAGTGGCCAACGGTCAACGCCTTCACTGTGACAAGATCGTCCGATCGTTGGCATGGCAAGTACCTGGACATACTTTCCACACTGATCTCCGGGTGCTGCAGCTGAGCGCCTATGATGGAGTGCTTGGTATGGATTGGCTGTCACAACATAGCCCAATGAACTGTCATTGGCAGTTGAAAACCATTTCATTCGAGGCGGAGGGCAAAACAGTTCAGCTTCAAGGGGTCCGGGCCGCTGATCTTCCACCAATTTCCGAACTAGACGCCTATGAGCTACACAGGATGGAAGTAGCTAATGACATATGGACTGCTGCATTGGTCACGATCGAGCAGTCGGACAAAGATCACCGCGCGCCAGTACCTCCTAATATTCAGAAAGTTCTCCATGAGTTCGAAGATGTGTTTGCTGAACCAACAACACTTCCTCCCAAGCGTCAATACGACCATGGCATCCATCTTGAGCCGGGCACAACGCCGATCAACTGCAGACCATATCGGTACTCTCCAGCGCAGAAGGATGAAATCGAAAAACAAGTCCAGGCCATGCTCCAATCCGGCGTCATCGTCCGCAGCATGAGCCCGTACGCGGCGCCGGTCCTGCTGGTGAAAAAGAAGGATGGCAGTTGGCGTTTCTGCATCGATTTCCGCCGGCTCAACAAGATTACAGTGAAGAACAAATTTCCTCTTCCGGTCGTCGATGAGCTACTCGACGAACTAGCCGGTGCCACCTACTTTTCCAAGATCGATCTTCGCGCGGGTTATCACCAAATTCGCATGAGGGAAGAGGACGAAGAAAAAACTGCATTCAAGACCCACCATGGCCATTTCCACTTCCGGGTGATGCCTTTTGGCCTCTGCAACGCCCCGGCCACGTTCCAATGCCTCATGAACATCATTTTCGACAAGTATACTCGTAAGTTTGTCATCATTTTCCTGGACGACATCTTGGTGTTCAGCGTTGACTTGCAGGAACATGAGGAGCACCTCGGGCTCGTCCTCACCACTTTGTGGGAACACGAACTCTACGCCAAGGCCTCCAAATGCTCCTTCGCGTAGCCCAGCATCGAGTATTTGGGGCATGTGATCTCGCGCGATGGGGTCGCTACGGATGCGAGCAAGACCAGCGTGATGCATGCTTGGCCCGTACCCTCAACAGCTACAGAGCTGCGGGGATTCCTTGGCCTTACCGGGTACTATCGCAAGTTCGTCAGCAACTACGGCATCCTTGCCAAACCACTCACACAATTGTTGACCAAGAAGGGATTTCATTGGGACACTCAAGCTCAGGAAGCATTCGACAAGCTCAAGCTCGCGATGACACAAACACCAGTGCTCGCTCTGCCCGATTTTGCCCGGCCCTTTGCAATTGAAACTGACGCGTGTGACTCGGGTGTCGGGGCAGTGCTTGTGCAGGACGGACATCCAGTGGCCTACATGAGCAAGGCACTTGGAGTCAAGAATCAGAAGTTATCCACATATGAAAAGGAGTTTTTGGTAGTCATGATGGCAGTGGACAAATGGCGCCAGTACCTGCAGCGTGGGCCGTTTGAAATCATCACTGACCACAAGAGTTTATGCGCGTTGGGCGAGCAACAACTAGAAACTGAACTTCAACGCAAGGCCATGGCGAAGCTCGTTGGATTGCAGTTCACATTCAGATACAAGAAAGGGACGAACAATGGCGCGGCAGACGCTCTCTCTCGAGTCGGCCACCGACTTGTGCTTGATGCTCTGTCAATCTGTCACCCCCAATGGCTCCAGGAAGTGGTAAATTCTTACGAGACTGATGCTTCAGCCCAAGACCTGCTCGCGCAGCTCGCAGTTCGGAGCCCAGACGATCAAGGCCGCGCACTACGACAAGGCATCATTCGCCAAGGCGACCGCCTATGGATCGGCGCCAACACTGCCATGCAAACCAAGATCATCTCAGCGCTGCACGATAGTGCAGTGGGGGGGGGCACTCCGGAGTGGCAGCCACTTATCAGCGAGTGCGGAAATTGTTCGCGTGGCCAGGCCTTAAGAGAGCAGTGGAGGATTTTGTCCAACAGTGCCTGACTTGTCAACAATCAAAGCATGAACTGCGCCATCCCTCCGGCAAGCTACAACCCCTTCCAATTCCAACTGAGCCATGGAAAGATCTAACGATGGATTTTGTGGAAGGGCTGCCCAAATCTGAAGGATTTGACACAATTATGGTCGTTGTCGATAAGTTCACCAAATTTGCTCACTTCGTAGCGCTGCATCATCCATTCACCGCGGTGCAGGTGGCACGGGCATTCTGGGACTCCATCATCAAGCTCCACGGCGTTCCACACTCCATCGTCTCTGACAGGGACAAAATTTTTACCAGCGCAATGTGGCGTGAGCTTCTCGCGGCCGCAGGCACCAAGCTGTTGTACACGACAGCGTACCATCCTCAAACCGACGGCCAAAGCGAGCGCATCAATCAATGCCTCGAAATGTACCTGCGGTGTGCAGTCCATGACCGTCCCAAGCAATGGCGAAAGTGGCTCCCCGCTGCGGAATTCTGGTACAATTCGACACATCACTCTTCCTTGCAGTGCTCGCCATTCAAGGCTCTCTATGGCCGGGAGCCCAATTTGGGGGAATTGCCCACCTTCAGTGACAAATTGCCGGCGGACGCGTTTTCCGGCGATCTCAAATGGGCGGCGCACACGGAGTTGCTGCGCGCGCGCCTCGTCCGCGCCCAGGACCGCTTCAAGCGCCAAGCGGACAAGAACCGCTCCGAGCGCACGTTCACCGTCGGCGAGCAAGTCCTCCTCAAGCTGCAACCGTATGTGCAGGTCTCCGTCGCCAGCCGCCCCTGTCGCAAATTGGCCTACAAGTACTTCGGACCCTTCACCATCACCGAACGGATCGGCACCCTCGCCTATCGCCTGGAGCTACCGCAAGACGCCCGCATCCACCCCGTCTTCCATGTCTCCCAATTGAAGCCGTTCACCCCCAACTACAGTCCGGTCTTCTCCGAGCTCCCCAAGATTCCGGACCTCACGGCGACGTCTCTGGCTCCGACAGCAATCCTGGAGCGCCGCCTCGTGAAGAAAGGCGCTGCGGCCATCACTCAACTCCGCGTCCAGTGGTCCACCTTGCCGGCGGACGCCACCACCTGGGAAGACTACGACACCCTCCGCCGCCGTTTTCCTGACGCCGTCATCTGGGACGATGCCGCTGCTCAAGAGGGGGCGAATGTCACAGCTGCTACGGATTCAGGTTCAGTTAACTGAATCAGTAGCAGTGTGACAAAGGATGCAGGAACACAGTCACGGTTGGGTCGTTTTGGCCATGGGCCTTTGGCCACAGGCTTTGTAATTGTCATGGCCCATCGGGCAGCTACTTATATCGCTGTAAGCCATTGTATCGACAGCAAGGAAATTATAGTGACTGAATTATCCCCTCATCCCTTCTCTTCTCGTTCTCACCTGCTTCCTCTCCCCTACCTACTCCGATCCCGATCCCCTTTCTCCCCCTGGGGTGTTACACAAGCATCGTCCAGCAAACCCTCGTCGTGGGTCATGGCAGGATCATCGATCTTCTCGACGAGCGGGCTGACATCTGATCATGCAAAGAGGAATAAACAAACAGTGCATCAGCTGTAGTATATCACTTGGCTAGAGCGCGAAATCTCCATAACACGACTGGCACGGAAAGAGACATTTCCAAGGATAAACATGTATCGATCAGCCGCATGTAATAAGGAGAACTACTTCTTCCGTCATTCTCGAACATCCGGTCTGCTGAGTTCAGAGAGGGTGAAGAATCTCTGAATAATAACTCGTGAATTCAGAGAAGACTGCAGCAACATATGTTCTGAATAACCATGAACGCACTGTAGAACTTCTCTTTCAGAAGGGATGGGAAATGAGCCCGTGACTGTCAGCAGTACATACATATTTTCGATGGAGCAGTCCGACAGCGCCCGACCGTGTCCACACGGCTCGTTCCCGGCAAAACACCAATCCAAGCGCAAATCATGCCGGTAATATGGCCTGCTTTGTTTAGGCCCACACAATAGCTGGCTCGGTGACACCGTCCGCGCTCCGCACCGCAGGCGCTTGCAGCTCCTTTAGTACCACCTCGCTCGGCGAGGAGGTGATGGGAGGGCGAGGAGGGGCAGGGCAACGGTTCAACTCATACCTTTCTCGGCCTTTTGGCTAAGATCAAGTGTAGTATTTGTTCTTATCAGTTTAATATTTGATATGTGGACCATCTGCTCATAATGATATTAAATTTATTTTTTATGGGGAGGGACCATCACAATGGCTTGTGATTGGGTCCCTCAGGTGTCGTAGGCGTGCCCCAACCGAAACAATTGGAAATTTTAATATCTTCAGTTGAAGATGCTTGGAAACTCTTATTTGTTTGAGGTAAAGTCATTTTGTTTCTGGAATTGGATGCTGTCTGAATTGTCGTTGTCTGACTTGCACAAATGCGCAACTTTTTTCTTGTGCATGTGTTTCTGAACTTGAAACATAGGCTCGGAGATTGAAAGCGTTTCAGGTTCATGATGAGCAGAGTGGAGTAATAACAAGACAGTGGCTGCATTTTCATTATCATCACAAAATTACACGAAAAAATGTGTGCTTATGTGCTGGACCGGATCTGGATTTATCTGTCTGCCTACAGATATACCTGCTACACACCACCATTAGCCTAGAGCATCTCCAGCAGCTTCAGAAAAACATTCCACCATAAGTGCTTATTGAGCTCTTTTAATAAATTAATTGTGCTTCGCGGGTGTGTTGATGTAGCACATCTCCAATACAAACTCCCCCTATACTCAGCCGGGCATATTGGCCCATCTATTGTGGCTAATCTCTCTTTCTCTCTCGCATGCACGGAAGACACTGACGGCTTCAGCGACCGGTGGCATGGTGACACGTGGGAAGAGCTAGCGTTCGGCGATCCGTCGGGGGTGAGACGGCCCTATGGAACCTTACAATGGCAAACAAGTGTTAGGTTGATCTCCTTCGATAGGCCCAACGGCCTGCTGGGCCCTTGGTCAATGCGCCCTGATCGGGGGCGCCCAACCTCCTCTGATTGGTGGGCCCATGTTGCCAGCGCTATATTAACAGAGGTGGGGGCCGGGGCACGGGACACGAAGTTCACCGCCGCCACAAACCCCACCGATACGACCAAAACCGATCTAGGTCTAGTGCTGTGCACGGGAAGCTCCGCCGACACCACCTCACCTCTCTCTCTGCCATCACCGCCGTCACCATCCCACCATGGCCACCGGCGGGAGCTCCTCAAGCCAAGGAGAAGGTAATACCCTATCACCACTACCGGAAATCTCAGATCGATCCGACCCAAGGGGTCTATCAATGGTTTCAGAGCCTGGAATGGCTTGATTTTCGGTAGCAAAGGAAGAAAATTTCCCTCCCTTCCCCGAAGAACCCTAGAACAGGGCAAAGAAACAAAAAAAATGAGGGGGAGAAAGACCACTGGAGAAGGGCCTCGGGTCCGCCGGCAAAGTGCGCCGCCGCAAGGCCGCGCCGTTCCTCTCGATCCGGACGGGCATCGGCAAGCCGAGCCGTCCGGAAGAAGAACCACCCCCCTGGAGGGGAAAAGCATCTCACCTGGGATGGGCCTAGGGCTCGCCGGGGAAAAGGCGCCGCCACCGAGCCGCTTGGCAGCGGCGCGCTCACCACCCAGTGCTCGCGCACGCCGGCAATAGGGCCAGGGAGGGCGCCGCCACTCCTCCAATGACGGGCGTTGATCTGCTAGGCAGAGAGAAGCTCGCGCGTTGGAGAAAAGGAAGGAAAAGGGGAAGGGGAAGGGGAGCCCGCGCGGCTCGCGCGACGCGGTGGCACGACGCCGCCGTCGGCGGCCGGCGTGGCTTTTCCCCGCCGTTCGGCCTGGCCACAGGCGCGAGAGAGAGAGCGAGAGCGGGCGAGCGGTGCGTGCGGGGGGAAATGAGCTAGAGCCGTTTTTTGTTCGCCCGATCGGCGCGCTGGTCCGTCGGATTCGATCCGACGGCCACGCCGCGATCCAGCCAGGCCACGGGCCCTTTGGGCCAGGATTGAAGGAAGGGCGCGCTGGGCCGGGCCCAGCAGCTGCACAGGCCGTGGGCCGGGGCACAGCCGCCACGGGCCGCCTTCTTCTTGTCCGTTTTTTGTTTTTTCTATGCAATTTTTTCGAACGAAAATTTGTTTAGAAAATAGAAAAGTTTCTGCAAAAGAAAATAGGAAAGTTTCAGAAAAAGAAAAATCCATGAATTTTATAAAGAAAATAATAAAGTTCATGAATTTTTTTCTTTAGTAAAAGAAAAGTTTCTCAAAAGACTAAAAAGTTCATGAATTTTATATTCACATTTTTTTTCCGCTGCAAAAATAAATAATAGTGCTCTTTTACAAAGAAAATAAAAGTTTAATGATAATTAAATTTTAAGAGCATATTAAAGTGATTATTGAAATATATATGATTATGTTATTTTTATGACCAACGTTGTTAATAACATGATCATGATTTATTATTGCTATAAAAGGTGCACTTATTTCTATTTTTTACCCAACGGTGATATAGATTTAATTGCATAAACAATTGTATGTTTTAATTTGACCAACGTTAGATTAATGCATGCAATTGTTGCCATGATCTCACTTCAATTGTGATTTCAGGAGGGTACTACTTGATGAGCTGCATCAAGGATGTTCCAACACTCAGAGGTGACAACTACACTGAGTGGGGGAAGAAAGTAGACCTGACATTTGTCTGTGCTGAGGTGGACTGGGTTGTGGACACTCCACAGCCGGTCAGACCTACTGAGCCAGTCAGAGAGGCAACCGATGATGATGCTGCGTGGGACAAAAAGAGGAGGGATTATGCTCCATTGGAGATGTCATATACCCTCAACAACCAAAAGTGGCTCACCGCCAACAAAAAGTGTATGTACTTCATAAAGAACACAATTGAGAACACCATTGTGGGCTCAATTGCAGAGTGCACTTCCGTAGGGGAGTTTCTTGCAAAGATAAAGAGCCAGTTCACTGGTTCTTCAAAGATATATGCCACCTAGTGGCTAAACCAACTGGTGACAGAAAACTACACAGGCGGTGGTCATGGCATAAGAGAGCACATCCTCAGGATGAGCAACATGGCAGCTAAGCTTAAGCCCATGGATGCGGATTTGGAGCTCAAACCTGCGCTCCTGGTCCACCAGGTTATGGCTTCACTACCAAAAGAGTTTGACACCTTTGTTGTCAACTACAACATGTCACTTGAAAAATGGGACATTGAAAAGACTATAGCCATGTGTGTCCAAGAAGAGGAAAGACTTAAAGCCTCACATGGTGGTTCTCTTAACTATGTGAAGGACAACAAGAAAAGGAACTACAATAAAAGTAGCAAGGGTTCCCCTTCAAAGGCACATGGAAAATCTCACATCCAGCATCAGCATCAGCAGAAGTCTTTTCCAGTGGACAAAGATACTTGCCTCCACTGTAAGAAGACTGGGCATTACAAGAAAGACTGCCCTGATTGGCTAAAGTCAATAATGGCAAAGAAAGGTAACAACATTGTTTCCTTTGTAAATGAATCCTTGTATACACAGTTTTTGAAATCTACTTGGTGGATTGACTCAGGAGCAACTGTCCATGTTGCAAATTCTTTACAGGGATTTCATTCGACGCGGACTATGCAAAGAAGTGAAAGATGCATTGAAGTTGCAAATGGAATTCAAGCAGAAGTTGAAGCTATCGGTGACATCTCCTTGGAGTTAGCTGATGGATTCAAGCTTCTACTTAGAGATGTTTTATATGTTCCTTCATGTCACAGAAACTTAATTAGTGTTTCATGTTTGGATAAAGATTATTATGAATGTCACTTTGGACATGGCAAATGTGCCATATGGTTTAATAATACTCATGTGGTGTTGCTTTCCTACACGATGAGCTTTATTTATTATCCTTCCGTGAAAAAGTGTATTCTGTGTGTAATGTGAATGAGCATATTTCCGCGTCGAATAAAGAACAAAAGAAAAGAAAAAGAACTCACGACTCATCGAAATTATGGCACTGTCGTTTGGGCCATATTTCCAAGGGGAGACTAGAAAGACTCGTTAAAAGTGAAATTCTTCCTCCGTTAGAGTTCTCTGACTTAGAACAATGCATAGATTGCATTAAAGGAAAGTATGTAAAACAAATCAAAAAGGGTGCAATCCATAGCACAGGAACACTAGAAATCATTCACACTGACATTTGTGGACCATTTCCGGTGAAAAGTGTGGATGGATATGACTCGTTCATAACATTCACAGATGATTACTCTCGCTATGGTTATATTTATCCAATCAAAGAAAGTCCTGAAGCGTTGGATAAATTTAAAATATTCAAAGCTGAAGTTGAGAATCAGCATGATAAAAGAATAAAGATAGTAAGATCTGACCGTGGGGGGAGTACTACGGTCGGCACACTCCATATGGCCAAGTCCCTGGACCTTTTGCAAAGTTCTTACAGGAGACTGGCATAGTAGCCCAGTATTCAATGCCGGGCGAGCCTCAGCAAAATGGAGTAGCTGAAAGGCGCAACTGTACACTTATGGATATGGTGCGCAGCATGATGAGTTACTCCACTTTGCCATTGGGATTATGGATGGAGGCGCTTAAAACCGCCATTCACATTCTCAATAGAGTGCCAAGCAAGTCGGTGCCCAAAACACCGTACGAGCTGTGGACAGGACGAGTGCCCTCCCTACAACACTTCAGGGTGTCGGGGTGCCCTGCTGAGGCCAAAATGTTTAATCCAAACATTGCAAAGTTAGATCCCAAAACAGTGAGTTGCCACTTCATTGGCTATCCAGACAGATCAAAGGGTTTTCGTTTCTACTGTCCAGACAGATATACAAAGTTTGTAGAAACAAGACATGCAATCTTCTTAGACGATGAAATGATGAGGGGGAACATGGTAGCTCGGAAAATTGATCTTGAGAAGAAGAGGGTGCATGCACCTAATCCGATGATTCAGGAGCCATTTTTCTCACTACCAGCTGTAACTCCACCCATGACAACTATGGGAGTAGACCCGGAACCTGTCCGTCAGGAGCCGACTGAACCTGTTGTTGAGCATGAAAGGGAGGTGCAGCAGGCAATTGTAGAAGATGTGCCGGAAGTTGAGGCACAGAACGTGCCAGAAACTAAGGCTCTTAGAAGATCTAATAGAACAAGAAGATCAGCTATTTCTACTGATTATAAAGTTTATAACACAGCAATGGTTCACATGGAAGGTGATCCCACTACATATGAAGAAGCCATTAGAAGCCCTCACTCATCAAAATGGCTAGAGGCAATGGAAGATGAAATGAAATCGATGAGTTCCAAAGATGTTTGGGACTTAGAGGAAATTCCTAAAGGAGCCAAAACAGTAGGCTGTAAATGGGTCTATAAAACTAAGTATGACCCTAATGGGAATGTAGAAAAGTATAAAGCCCGACTTGTGGCAAAATGATTTACACAAAGAGACGGGATAGATTACAATGAGACTTTTCCCCCAGTCTCATGTAAGGACTCCTTCAGAATCATAATGGCATTAGTTGCACATTTTGATTTAGAGTTACATCAAATGGATGTAAAGACGACATTTCTGAACAGGGATTTAAAAGAAAAGGTCTACATGAAACAACCCAAGGGTTTTATCATGGAAGGCAAGGAAAATATGGGATGCCGCCTGAAGAAATCTATTTATGGATTAAGGCAAGCCTCTAGACAGTGGTATCTAAAGTTTAATCAAACGATTAAAAATTTTGGATTTAAAGAAAATATTGAGGATAACTGCATTTATGCAAGGTTTAAAAATGGGAAATATATTTTCCTAATCTTGTATGTGGATGATATCTTGCTTGCTAGCAGTGATGTTAGTCTACTACAAGAAACAAAGAAGTACTTGTCCTCAAATTTTGACATAACGGACCTTGGTGAAGCATCATATGTTTTGGGCATAGAAATTCACCGAGATAGGAACAATGGAGTCTTAGGACTATCGCAGAAGGCATATTTAGAAAAGGTTCTTCAAAAGTATAATATGCATGCGAGTAAAGCCACACCTGCTCCTATAGTCAAGGGCGACAATTTTGGGAGATTCCAATGTCCCAAGAACCAGTACGAGATCGATCTAATGAAAGCAGTACCATATGCTTCGGCTGTTGGAAGCTTACAGTATGCACAAGTGTGCACTCGCCCTGACTTAGCTTTTGCCGCCGGGGTACTCGGTAGATATCAAGAGAATCCAGGCATGGAGCACTGGAAGATGGTAAAGAAGGCATTGCGTTATGCGCAAGGCACGAAGGACTACATGCTAACATACAGGAGATCTGATTCCCTAGAGATAAGAGGGTATTCAGACGCAGATTTTGTGGGGGACAGAGATGATAGAAAATCCACGGCAGGACACGTGTTCACTCTCGCTGGAGGGGCTATTTCGTGGAGAAGCTCCAAACAGTCAATAGTTGCATCGTCCACGATGTATGCAGAATTTATAGCATGTTTCGAGGCCACGGGGCAGGTGATATGGCTAAAGAAATTTGTACCCGACTTGAAAGTGGTAGATTGTATTCACAAACCACTAAAGATGTACTGTGACAACCAGCCCGCAGTATTCTATGCTCACAACAACAAGTCGAGTAATGCTGCAAAAACAATAGAGATAAAGTATTATGATGTGAAAGATAAAATCCAGGATCACACTATAAGTCTCGAGCATATAAGGACAAAGGATATACTTGCGGATCCACTTACGAATGGCTTACCACCCAATGTGTTCAAGGAACACTTTGCTGTCATGGGTTTAAGGGAAAGCCTTATGATTCCTGGATCATGAGAGGCCCAAAAGGAACATAATTTGTTTCAAAACAGAGAGGTATGTTGTAGCTGTCTGATTCTATCGGCAATTGAGCTGTGACGATGAAACATGCTCTATGTATTGATCTGCGATGAAACGAGTAAAGTCAAAAGTATATGGTTAAAAGTAAAGTTGAGATCAAGGGGGAGAATGTTAGGTTGATCTCCTCCGATAGGCCCAACGGCCTGTTGGGCCCTTGGTCAATGCGCCCTGATCGGGGGCGACCAACCTCCTCTGGTTGGTGGGCCCCTGTTGCCAGCGCTATATTAACAGAGGTGGGGGCCGGGGCACGGGACACGAAGTTCACCGCCACCACAAACCCCACCGATACGACCAAACCCGATCTAGGTCTAGCGCTGTGCACGGGAAGCTCCGCCGACACCACCTAACCTCTCTCTCTGCCATCACCGCCGTCACCATCCCACCATGGCCACCGGCGGGAGCTCCTCAAGCCAAGGAGAAGGTAATACCCTATCACCACTACCGGAAATCTCAGATCGATCCGACCCAAGGGGTCTATCAACAAGGCCACACTGTTATATGCCAATTAGAAATCTAGTTCTTGAGATCCCTAGAGATGGGGGAACTCGGTGTTTTTCCGTTTGTAGGTCGGCAAAGGACCGAGACACCCCGAGCCTCAAGCCGGCACAATCATGTTCTATGGAAGAACTGGTGGAGCTTCTAGCTTTTTCATTGGAAAAAAGATCTCTACATGTAAGCATAACAAATAGAGTGATTGTTCATTGTGCCTGCAAAGTGAACGCTTGCCAATGGCATACTTTTGCAAGGTTGAAGCAGGCATGTAGCTTCAAATTACATCCCATGTACCCCCTTTGCCTGGTCACAACACACCGCGACAGTTTGTCCGACTAGAAAGGACACCGGTTTGTCAACATGTTTTATTGATGGAGCACCGTGGCCGGTCCCCAGCGTTTTCAGTACATGCTACATAAACTGTTACATGACGAAATTGGTGAGAACTTTCTGCACCAAGTGCTCCCCATACACCACCTTCTCATACTTGGCAACGCCTCCCGTTTTCTCCCTGCAGAACTCCACAGGCTCCACCGCAGCATCAAAGTTCGACTGCACTACTGGGCTTGGCGTATATCCACTCACCAGACTGGTTTCTGATCTGATACCAAATTTACCAAAGAGTTTCAGCAGATCAATCTCCCTGCTTCATGACAAAGGAAACATAGGGCATAGATGGATAATACAAGATATGTGTGCTAGTGAAGGAATAAGTACCTCAAGACTCAAGAGCACAGATATCATCGTCTTGATTCACTAGTGTCAAAAGGCCTGCAGTCTAACAAAATGAGGAAAATTATTCCCCCAAGGATTTTTGGTTTACTTTTCTTAAAAATACCATATGTGTTTTTCCTAAAAAAGCAAACATCACTACTGGAATCAGGAGATTTGCCGTCTGCCATGGCAGACGGCAAAGGGCAAAAGGCGGACGGCACAATTTCGGGCCCAACGGACTCCGGCAAAGGGGTTCTTTGCCGTCTGCTTCGGCCTAGCAGACGGCAAAGATTCTTTGCCGTCAGCTTGCAGACGACAAAGGACCTGGACGGCGTAGTACTGACGGCGTCACCGTTAGGTGGCTAACGGACCCCCACCCTTTGCCGTCTGCCTACCCCTACCCTTTGGCATCTGCCTCCGCCCCCCCCTTTGCCGTCTGCCTCCTGCCCCCCTTTGCCGTCTGCCTCTGCCCCCCCTTTGCCGTCTGCCTCCGCCCCCCCCCCCCTTTGCCGTCTGCCTCCCGGCCCCCTTTGCCGTCTGCCGCCGCCCCCCCTTTGCCGTCTGCCGCCTCCCCCTTTGCCGTCTGCCGTGGACGGCAAAGAGGCAAATTGGCCCCAGCCTTGTTTTCCCAGGTTTCACAGGTGGCCGCCACGTGGCATCTTTGCCGACGGTGGCTGTCGGCATAGCGCTCTTTGCCGTCCGGGGCACACGGCAAAAAGGCTGTATTGCCAAATTTTTTTGTTTTTGTTACATTCAACAATTTTCAAACAAACAATATATGATATATACATAAATAATTCACAGAAACAATGTGCAACAGCCATATATGATCAACCAACAATTATACCAGATTAAAAGTATCAAATGCCACATTGTTCACCATATTACAATAGGTTCATCCATACATACATATAGTCTCATCGATACAAATGACTCAATACATGAAAACAGAAAGTAAACCTAGCACTACATCAAAGCAAGCTGCCATGAACTCGTCTCAAATCTGCAAAATTGGAAATAAGAAAGTTAGAAAAATAATACTAGAATTAAGAAGTAGAAGAAGATCTAGAATTAGAAGAAGATGAAGGGGCTGTTTGGTTTCAAGACACAACTAGCCACACTTTGCCACAACTCAACTTAGGCAAGTTTGACCATGTTAGGTGTGTGTTTGGTTCTTGCCACAACTAAGGCAAGATTTTTTTTTATTAGCAGTAAGACCCACATGTCATAGATAGAAAAAGTGTGGCAAGATTCCCTTAGGCAAGCCAAAGTGTGGTAACTATTTGAGCACCTCAAGTAAGGCAAGTGTGGTAAAATTGTGGCAAGCCAAAGTGTGGTAAAATGGCGGCAAGCCAAATTGTGGCTAACTATTTGAGCACCTAAAGCCAAAGTGTGGCAAGCCAAAGTGTGGCAAGATTCTTTCTCTGTCTCCTCTTGTTTTTCTTCTTCTTATTGCTTATTTGTGTCATTTTAGAGCTAACCTAGGTATTTTTCACATTTTTTTACCTAACTAAGCTTATTGTGTCATTTTGCAAGAAAATAAGCTAAGTCTATGGCATCTATGAGGTTACCAAGTCTATTATGTCATTTTTGAGTTAACTAAGCTTATTATGTCAGTGTGGAGGAAACAATGCTAAGTATGTGTCATTTTAGAGCTAACTTAGGTACAATATGTCATTTTGGAGGTAAGTAAGCTTACTATGTCATTTTATAGGAAACAAAGCTAACTTAGGTAAAATATGACATCTGTCTAAGTGCTAAGTTTGTCATTGTGCTAAGTTTGTCTAAGTGCTATGTTTGTATTTGTTTGAGAAAATGAGCCAAGTAAGTGGCATATTAAGGCTTACCGTCCTCGTCATCACGGAGGTGAAGCACTGGGGTTGCTCGGGTCGTGCGATGCGGCTCGGGAGTTATGCTGTACCAAAGATCATTTGCGTTAGCATGATGACGCTGAAATGTTAAGACTAGTAACTAATGAACATTGAAATAAAACTCACCGTTCCAGCCGTGGTAATGACTGGCATCGGCGGAGGGGTCTGGCCGTTCTTCTCGCACAAAGTCTGCACATTTGGTTTTGCCAAGTCAATCATATTGGTTATTAATGAAAAGAACATGTAGTGCATGATTTGGCTAATATGAAGAAGAAACTTACCACGATGAGCTCGTACATGGCCCGGTTAGATGCATCGTTCCGTGCCCTCTCCTCCTCCAACAACCTAGCCATCCTCTCCTCCAGATCCCTCTTCTCCTCCGCCGCCTGCCGGGCCTATTCCGCCAGAAGCGCCTGGGTTGTCTCTCTCTCTTTCTGTAGAGCAGCCTGCAACACAACTCCTTGTTAGCATTGTAATCATCTTTGTTCGCACACACAATGTAATGGAGGAAACCTATCTGAGTCCGTATGACTAACCTCGATGGCGAGCTGGACTGGCCGTGGACGAGGCGGCATCTCAGGACAGGAGCTCGTTTGGCGCGCCTTGATCTGCCAGAGAGTGCTCGAAGACCGTATATGTCCATCTCCAATGGCTATCGGGCCATGGGGCCTCCCGTGGCCAGCTATCATCACCAGGTCTGGATCAAGTGGATGCTGGCTCGGGTTGAAGTCCTCCCCATTCACCGCCTTCCCCACATCTCTGTACCTCACGAGCTTGTGGTGGGAGGAGATATTGGTGAAGTTGTCGGGATTATCGAGGTCAGACTCAGAGAATGCCTTGACCTTCTTGTATGAGGCAGTATGGGCCATGGCATAGAGGTCGTACACCGCTGGCACCTCCGTCTTATTGTGATGAGCCTACAAGAGAGGAACAAAGTATTAATAATGGGTAAACCTAGCACTACAAGAATGAATTGCAGGAATCATGAAGCAAACCACATACCCAGTTCCGCCCGAACTGATAAATGTTGGCGCTGCCTTGATGGTGTGGCACACCTTCCATTTGGGCACGTCGTGCCTTGGCATCGTCGTGGACGACTCGCCATTGGTCAGAGCACCATTCATTCACCAACGCCTCCCAACAACCCATCTTATCTGCACACCATCTAGGGGGCACCTAAGTTAATAAAGAGAAATTTGAGAGCTACGCCTACGAATCAAAGCAAAGGAAACTAAGTACAAGGTGTTAAGAATAGGTAATTACCTTCATGTACTGCTCCTTGTCCAGAAACTTTCGGCGGGACGACGACTTGGCCTTCTTAATACGCTGCGAGGCGTAGTAGTCTCGAACAACCTGTACCCAAGCCTCGTGCCGTAAGTTCTGTAGTAGGCGCCTGCACTCGTAATCGATAAGCTTTGCCGCGGCCTCCTCGTATCCCTCCTCACACCTGTAGAAGGTCTGCAATCAAAAGAGACAACACTGATTAGTACAATAACTAGCTATTATTGATTTTTAATTGTGTAAAGGAGAAATTACCCAGAACTTCCTGATGACCATGTCGGCCCTCGTGTGGCACAACACACCGTCGATCATCTCCTCCGGCGGTGCAGGGGCAGCCAAGTAGTGCTCCCATTTCAATCCTACCTCTTCTTACTGACCCTCACCGGGCAACGTGACAAACCCCGGGAAGTTATGCCGTAAAATCACACCAAGGATGGAGTTGGGCCTGCGGACATCCTTGGTGTGCATCCAACCCCTGCAGTATGACAAAGCCAACGCATTAGATATGTGAAGAAACATGAAGGCAAAAGGTTTAAAAAGAGTAAATGCACTTACTTCAGCGACTCGGGCTTAATCAGCCACCTCTGCTCGCGGGTCGCCGGCACGGGCGGGAGCCGTGTACACCCACGCTGGTTGACGGTGCCCTCAACCACCTCGTCCCCACTATCAGAAAGCCGATCCCCGCCACCATCAGCATGGCCACTCGGCTCCGGCTGATGCAGATCCGTCCAGGTATCCCATCCGGTGGAAGCCTGTGGAGTCTCGTAGGACGAAGCGTCTGGCACAGGAGTCTCGCGGGACGAAGCGTCTGGCACAGGAGTCTCGCGGGTGGCCGCGTCTGAGACAGAAGGATCGTCGACCCGAGGCTCGTGGACAGGAGTCCTTGTAGCCTCCACCTCAGACGGGTCCACCGTAGCAGTCCTGTGCTCGGGTGAATCAGCTGGGGGTGGCGGCGAGGAAGGCGTAGCAGCCTTCCTACCTCTCCCGCGGCCACCACGTGTAACTTTAGGAGCCTTCCTACCTCTCCCCCGACCTCCTCTCCCGGTCGGCAACTTCGCCGACGAAGAAGCGCCCTCGGGTGTCCCAATACTGTCGTACAACGCTCTCCGGAGAGTTTGGGGTGGAATGGAAGTACCCCTCCCACCACGCGCCGACGAAGGATCCTCGGATCGCTCTCGACCCGCGCCCACCATATTTCAACACCTGCCATGACAAAGAGTAAACGAAATTAGTACAACATAAAAAAATTGAATACGGACATGAATAATAATATGTATATATATAATTTGAGTGTATCATCATCATGTATACCTGACATGAACTAATAATAATCTTCATCGTCTATATATGCTCCGGGATCAATAAATGCATCATCATCATCACTATCATTAATAAATGCATCATCATCACTATCGGGAGCAACATGTGGAAGGCCTCCTTTATGTAATCGGTCAAGCATTGAGAGATCATCCGCAGCAGTAACCTCTTCTTCTTCCGTCTCTTCTTGTTCCGGCTCAGGGGTGAAGTCGGATTCACTGTCGCTGTCTACCTCAATGTTCTGGGGTGAAGTAGAGCGGTTCTTGAAACGTTTTTTGGAAAGACGTGTTTCTTGGAAGAATTCTCCTTCATATGTGTATGGGTTAATGTGAGGTTCATAATCATCTTCATTGAGGGGAGGTGGTCTAAAATGTGGCGGCACATCATAAACGACATCCCAACCATTCAGATTTGGATCAGTTTGGCAGGCCCACGGTAGATAGAAAACATGGGTCGCCTGTTGAGCCGTAATATAGAGATCGGGAACATCTAAATGGGTGCTTTGTTTGATTTCAACTAGCCCTATATGTTCATGAGTCCTTCTAGTCTCCTTCGGCTAGAACCAATAACATTTGAAGACTACGACGTTTGGTTGGTTTTCACCAAAGAATATAAGTTCATAAATTGCTTCAACTCTTCCATAATACTCGACACCTCCTTCGCCGACAGCGGAGACACAACAATTTGTAGACTTTCGGTCGGCCATAGATAGCTCTTTGCCAAAAGTACGAAAGCGATACCCGTTGATGTCATATTTGTCAAATGAACGGACCTTATAGTCAAAACCATTAGCGACTTGCCTCAATTCGGAGTCCATAGACTCTGCATTAGCCTACAAGTTTAATACGAAAGGATTGTTGCATTAGCCGCAAACTAGACGAAGAAATGAAATGGTCTAATGGAAATTACCGTTTGTTTGAACCAAGAGATGAAACCGGGATAGCCGCCTCCATGCTTTGCCAGAAGCTCATACTCTTTGATGGAATCCTTTTGGATCACCGCTCCATCCGAGAATTTGGCGACGTATCGACTGTATCACATATCCGGGAATAAGAGCATTTCAAAGGAATTAAAAGTTGCGAAACAATGTACCGAGAACTTACTCGATGTACGGCCGCACTTCTGTTAGGTTGTTGAAGATATACAACGAAATGGTCCGCCATTCTTCGACATCCAACGCTATTGCTTTCGAAGCACCGGCTGGTGCGAGCTTCCCTTTGAATAGGCTGAGGTTGGATCGACCTTTTTCACGGTCGCCATCATTGTACCGAGGCTTCGGATTATGCAAATGACGATTCTTGGCTTCGTAGTGTGCTGTCACGAAGTTTGCCGCCTCCTCAGTAATGAATGCCTCGGCCATCGATGCTTCAATTCTACGTTTATTTTTACATTTTGCTCGAAGCGTCTTCTGCATCCTCTCAGTTGCAAAGCACCAACGATTTTGCACGGCCCCCCCAATCTTGCCTCGGTCGGGAGATGCAAAATCAAATGATGCATTGGATTAAAGAATCCCGGTGGAAAGATCTTTTCTAACTTGCAGATCAACTCTGGCGCCAACTCTTCCAGTTCGTCTAGCACGTCAGGCGATAGTTCTTTCGTACAAAGAGGACGGAAGAAATAGCTCAGCTCTGCCAGTACTAGCCATTCATCCTCAGGGATAAAGCCACGCAACATCACCGGCATTACCCGCTCAAGCCATATGTGCCAATCATGACTCTTGAGACCAAATATTTTCAATGTGTCAAGACTCGCTCCCCTCTTTAGATTCGCTGCATACCCATCGGGGAACATCAACTGCATTTTCACCCACAAGATCATTTCCCTCATAGCTGGCCTTCCAAGATTGAACCATGCCTTTGGCTTCCTCCAGTTCTTCTTTCCTTTCGGTTGTCGCATGTTTTGTAACGGTCTATCACATAGAGCCTCCTGATCGACTCTAGCCTTAGGATTATCCTTCGACTTCCCCTCTATGCCGAACAATGTACCAAAAAGGGCCTTGGCGATATTCTTTTCAGTGTGCATCACGTCGATGTTGTGTGGGCAAAGGAGGTCTTTAAAGTAAGGCAGATTCCACAAGCATATCTTGTGAGTCCAGGCGTGTTTCGAATTATACCCTTTGAAATACCCTGGACGATTTGGATCCGGCTCGAGAGCGTTTATCTGATCCAGGGTCTGTTGGCCTGTCAATGCAGGTGGTGCAGAGTTTTTGACAACTCTACCTTTCATGAAATTCTTCTTGTCTTTTCTGAACTTATGGCGAGGATCCAGGAACTGTCTATGCAAGTCGAAGCTAGAATACTTGCGACCCACCTGCAGCCAACAGAACTCAAGAGCTGCCTTGCATGTGGGGCACGGGAACCTTCCATGCACACACCAGCCAATGAATAGCGCATCCGCCGGCAAGTCATGCGACGAGTTTTTTTTGTAGTTTTTTTTGTAGCGGCGTCATATGTCTTGATCCCATTATCCCAAGCTTCTTGCAATTCATCCTTAAGCGGCTGCATGTACACATTCATATTCTTCCCCGGATAGTTGGGCCCTGGAATTATCAACGTCAAGAAAATGTTCTTTCTTTTCATAATCTCTCCGGGGGGAAGATTGAGTGGAATGACAAATACAGGCCAGCAACTGTATTGGGTTGCCGTCATACCAAACACATTGAACCCATCCGTGCTGATGGCGACTCGAGGATGCCTTGGATCTGCCGCTTTATCCTTATGTAATGCATCGAAGTGCTTCCAGGCAAAAGCGTTTGAAGTGTGTCCCAACATCGGATTCCCATCTGCATCTAGTTCGGTTCTTTTGCCCAATTTATGCCACGTCATCTGTCTGGCCGTCTCTTCGACCATGAAAAGACGTTGAAGTCTTGGTATGATTGGCATATACCGAAGAACATTAACTGGGATTTTGGTCTGACTCTTCTCACCCATACCGTTGTCTACCACAACATACCTGGAAGACTTGCAAATGGGACAATAGTTCAAGCCCGCATATTCAAGCCTAAATAAGGCACATCCATTCTCACATGCATCTATCTTCTCATAGGGCATCTTAAGCGCACATAGGATTTTGTCTGACTGGTACAGGTTTGCTGGCAATACATGGCCTTTGGGTAGAAAGCGTCCAAATATCGTCATCATCGCGTCGTAGCATTCTCTGCCCAGGTTGAACTGAGCCTTCAGAGCCATTACTTGCGCGATGGTATCCAGCTGACAAAGCTCAGTGTGCTCGTGGAGAGGACGTTTTGAAGACTCCAACATTTCTTAGAAGGCCTTTGCAGATTCCTCCATCTCATCGTCCGAATCCCGAGCATCATCAAAGTCTTGCACCATGTCTTCGATCCCGGTACCATGCTCGTCGGTGCGACGACGAACCACCTCAGCTCTGGCACGTTGGGCAGACTCACCATGAAATCTCCACACCGTATAATCAGTCGTAAAACCCCACTTCTGCAAGTGTTTACCCATTTCATCTCGTGTCCACTTTTTATGGTTGTCGCACCGGACACAGGGGCACCAGGTTATTTCCTGGCCATTTGCAAATGCGGCGCTCAAAAACCCCTTGGTTTTTGTTAACCATTCAATGGTCATTTCTTTCTGACTATGGTGACCGGTGTACATCCAAGCACGATCACTCATCTTGCCTACCTACTAAACACACAAGAAATATATATATATATATATATATATATATATATATATATATATATATATATATATATATATATAATTCATCATCTATATTCATCCGTTAATCAAGTTTGTCAGTTTTATTACGTCCATGCAACCTACACGCTAATAGGTAGAGATAGGTCCTAATCCCACCCGAGTATGTGTAGATTGGGTTCGTTTTCCCATGCTCTGCTCCGGATCCGACGCAGAATTTCGGCAGCACCTCCCCGCTGTTCTCCTGATACACGTCTTGGCAATAAGCAGAGAGGATGTGTACCCGGAGAACAACAGGGAGGCACTGACGAAATTCCGCATCGGATCTGGAGCAGAGCATACGGGAAAACGAACCCAATCTACACATACTCGGGCTGTCCATGGATAACGTTGGACAATTCGAAAGGATGGCGGTTATAAATATGCAAAGACATGCATATTTATAGATGCCACCCTTTCGAACGGGAGACGCATACTGGTCACGCATACTGATGATTGAAGACACCTATAGCTAGCAAGTTTCATCGGCACGAAGACCGGAACCGAGCAAATTAAGGGGGCCGGGGGAGGAGATGTCATTTGTGCTCACCCACGAACGCAGCAGGGGAGCTCGTCCAACGCACGGGGAGGTCGTCGAACAACTGCACATTGAAATTCACCCGATCAACACAAATATGATGTTTTTTATAACAAAATCAGAAAATATGTGACCTAACTCATAATTTACAAAACTATGTCCTCCTCGGCCTCTGGAAGCCCGAAGAGCACCTTTTCGGTCAACAGCAGGCAGAATAGGTGTCTTCTTCTTCTTCTTCTTCTTTCCCTTCTTCTTCTTCTTCCTTCTTTTCCTTTTTCCTCTTCTTCTACTTATTCTTATTTTCTTCTTCATTTTTTTCTAACCTAACCTACCACTAACCTAATTGAACTAACCTAATTAACCCAGCCTATTCATCTCTAACAGCAAAAATTAAATGAATACAAAAAAAATACAAAGAAAAGGAAAAAAAAAAGCTCACCGGAGGGAGGGAGGTTGCCGGGCGGCGAGGGCGGCGGGGCGGTCGGGCGACGGGGCGGCGGGGAGGTGGGGCGTCGGGGCGGCGGCGGGGCGGCGTGTCCGCGGGGCGGCGGCGGGCAGTGTAGCCACGGGGCGGTGGCGGGGCGGCGGGAGGTGGGGCGGCGGGGCGGTGGTCGCGACGGGCGGGGGCGGTGGTGCGCGGAGGGGGCGGCGTTGCGGGGAGGAGGTGGTGGGAGGGGGCGGAGGTGCGGGGAGGGGGCGGCGGCGACGAGGCGGCGGGGAGGAGGCGGCGGCCGGAGGGGGCGGGAGGGGGCGTCGGCGGGGCTCTGCTACGGGGCGGCGACGGCGGGGCCGGGGCGGGAGGGGGCGGCGGCGGCCGGGGCGGGAGGGGCCAACGGGGGGAGAGGGAGAGGGAGTCGAGGGAGGGAGAGATCGAGAGAGAGGAGTGGGTGGGGGCTGGGGGCTTACCGTTAGCCAGGCGTCTTCTTTGCCGTCCGCTAGCGGACGGCAAAGACAATGAGGACGGCATACCTCCTTGCCAGTGGACCAAGGTCCAGTGGGACCTACCTAGCCTCTTTGCCGTCTGCCTTTACGGTCTTTGCCGTCTGCTGGCAGACGGCAAAGGACCAGCAGATGGCAAACATAACCGTTGCCGTCAGCCAGATCTTTGCCGTCTGCTTTATGGCAGCAGACGGCAAAGACCTTCTGTGCCATCCGCCAGCAGACGGCAAATAACTGAATTCCAGTAGTGCATATTATTCTAGTATTAACTTTTAAAGAATACAATACAGTGATGCACAACCAAGAGAGGTGTGCTAATCATAATCTGTGTGAGCTCTACTGAATTGACCATACGTTGTATGGAGTACAGAAGAAAAGCAGTCAGATGTATCCACCCAAGTAAGCATAATATATTTCAAGACATGCCACAAGCAAAATATGTTTTTTGGGGTGCTTACCATCCAATATCAGTGCGTTCTTCTTATGGGATGTCAGCTGAGATTGGATAGCCAATCAACCTGAGAACCCAGAAAGCATCTCATGCCATTCCGCCTTCGAAAGCATCCAACGACGCACCCAGTGCCAAGGCTATGCCTCGCATGATCTTCTTTGAAAGATCTGAATGAAAAATGGCATGATAAACACTGTCAGATACGATCGACGAACATAAAAGAATAAGTAATTCAGATAAGTGGACCTCGTGGAAGGCTTGTATAGTTTTCCAGCATATTAAATATCGATAGGTGTATAATAATGTTACAAGATTTTCAGAAGCACAAAAGAAAAAGGCAACGAAGTAATTCAGATAAGTGGACCTCGTGGAAGGCTTGTATAGTTTTCCAGCAGCGCATCAAAATTTGATGGATTGTCTGGCCTGCACGAAGATAAACAATTCATTACTTTAAATCATATTAAGTACTAAAATAGCATTCTGTAAATTGTACATAATCCCTCCATTCCATAATATAGTGCATATAGATATTTTAAAAAGTCAAACTTCATCAACTTTGACCAAATTTGTGGAAAAAAAAACAATTACATCTAGAATGGCTAACATACCATAAGACGTAGTTTCATATTATATATATTTGGTATTATAGATATAAATAGTTTTGTATATAAACTTGATCAAAGTTGGCAAAGTTTGACTTTAAAAAAAATTTATATGCACTACATTATGAAACGGAGGGAGTATTAAATATCGATAGGTGTATAATAATGTTACAGGATTCCGCCTTCGAAAGCATCCAACGGCGCACCCAGTGCAAAGGTATGCCTCGCATGATCTTCTTTCAAAGATCTGAATGAAAAATGGCATGATAAACATTGTCAGGTACGATCGACGAACATAAAAGAATAAGTAATTCAGATAAGTGGACCTCGTGGAAGGCTTGTATGGTTTTCCAGCGGCGCATCAAAATTTGATGGATTGTCTGGCCTGCACGATGATAAACAATTTATTACTTTAAATCATATTAAGTACTAAAAGAGCATTCTGTAAATTGTTACATATTAAATATCGATAGGTGTATAATAATGTTACAGGCTTTTCAGAAGCACAAAAAAAATAGGCAACGAAGTAATTCAGATAAGTGGACCTCGTGGAAGGCTTGTATAGTTTTCCAGCAACGCATCAAAATTTGATGGATTGTCTGGCCTGCACGAAGATAAACAATTCATTACTTTAAATCATATTAAGTACTAAAAGAGCATTCTGTAAATTTTTACATATTAAATATCAATAGGTGTATAATTATGTTACAGGATTTTCAGAAGCACAAAAAAAAGGCAACGAACCGTTTTCTAAAAAATGCGATAATGGCACTCTAAGATATATCTTCAGAGCAAAGAACAAAGAAGGGATCCCTAAAGAAAAATAAAGAAGGGAAGTTGAAAACTTACCACAAATTAGATCCTTCCATTGGTTTAGCAAGATAACCATATCTGTCCTGTTCGATAGGTGTGCAGCACTGTTATGTTTGTTCTCATGGTTTAGCTCAGAACACAGAACAACTTAAACAAGCATGACAAGAAAATTCAGAGACAGAGGTATACTTACATGAATTGCTTCATGCATATCAGGCTTACCCTTGGTAACATTTTCTCCCACTCTCTGATACCCTCTGACAATATACCATTAGAAAGTTCATTTGCATATGTATGTTAGGAGCCCTCAGACCTACAGGTGTACATGGGCTGCCCCTACGACAGCACATGGGCCAGGCCCGACCATGTGCCACCCTGAGCGCTGCCTGCTACAAGTAGCTGGAGGGAGACAACGAACAGATCATCCAGTGGATCACGGCACGGCTTCGGCAACGGCGGCTCTGTTCTTCGTCTACCTCTAGTTCCTCTATTCTTGTAATCCAAATCTCTGACTGCACCTACTGCCTGTACTCCCAACCTTCCTGAGAGAGTGATAGATCGCTAGAGATACTACTGGTACCTAACATCTGGTATACAGAGCCAGGCACCACCCTTCCCCAAATTTTTTTCACCGCCACCATCCGAGGGAATCGGCCATGGATCCATCGATCACGGAGTACCTCGAGCGACTCGACGCCAGGCTCGATGCCTACACCAACGCCATCAGATCCCTCGCCGAGAAAGTGGGCGCCCATGTCGTCAGTACACCCGCCATCGTCCACAATCCACCGCCGGCCACTTCGTCGGAGAGCACAACCGGTACGTCGGCGCCTGTCCCCGACGTCTCATGCTGCACCACCAAGGCCCAGGAGATCCCCACGGTCGCCCATGATGCATCCCCGGTGTGCATCGCTATGGTGCCCGTCACCTGTTCGACGGAGTGCTCGACCCAGGTCGACACCATCGCAACGTCGACGAGTTCCGTGACGCCACCACCGCCGCCCACCTCGAGCCCACGGTCGACCCCATCCACCAAGCAGTCGAGCAGCTCTCTTCAATGCAGGAGCTTGAGGCCCTCTGTGTCGACACCTCCACCCAAGTGATCAGCAAGGCAGACCACAACGTCGCCCCCATCACCATCCCCGTACCCGCAGTTGCCTTCCAGCCCGCCCTCGACACCACCGCCCACGTCATCAACGGTTTGAGATCCGACCCCGACGACACCAATGCAGTGCTCACGCATACGGTGACCCCCACCGAAATATCACCTGAGCTCGCTTCCCTGGAGGTGTGTGGCGCACGCCACGGTGTTGTCACCGTTAACATCAACATCCGCACCGCGTCGGCATTCACCGGGTCGCCGGTGTGGCCCAGCTCCAACTCCGACACCTCCGAATCTTCACCGCCATCCACACACAAAGATACTCAAGAGGTATTGGAGCTACTGCCTGGGTTGTTTGACAAGCCTGAAGCTGCGCTTGATGATGATGTGAAGGAGCACAAAGATGATGCAAAGCTGTCGGTAATTACGTTCGTCCTGAACTCACCAATCTGGTATGAACATTTCAGCCCCCGAGACCCATGTTTTGTTCTGTTGGATGCCCAACGGGTAATTGAGGAGCATACGAGGTCTGAACCGCGTCTGACATGGCCGCCACTAGTAGGAATTAATTCCAGTGAGTTATGTTCATCAGGGCAGTTTGATTCAGATAGTACATTATCCTTGTTCCCCTGAACCCAGGTGGTTACTTGCTCAAGCCTAGAAATCCGATGACCATGATGCTTATTACTGCTAGTAGTGGTTCACATTGGCATGTTACAGGTGTAATTGAGGAGTCCGATCTGTGCGATTTTGGTGTGATGTGGTACCGAGATCATGGGTCCTTGAGAATTAAGCAATGGTGGCTAGATACTCAATGTTTGCTACTAGTCAATGCAATTTTTGCAGCTTTCTTTTGGCATGAGGGACATATCTTTGGAAATTCTATGCAAGATTTGACCACGTGTTCTCAATTTCATTTGTTCCTGAGTGGCGTGACATCTTTATTTTGTATGGAAACTGGTGCAGCTAGCTGTTTGTGGGACATATCTGATTATTTGGAGAGGTTTGTTGCTTGCTGTTGCATCATAGTAGCAAGAGATATTCCTACCCTGCGTCAGCCAATAATGCACTTTATGGGCAATCTGTACCTGAGTGATTTGGAAGGGCAATCAGCTATCTGTTTTGTGCAGCCCTCCTGTCAATTTCATGCTCAAAATACAGAACAAATGTTCATATTCAGTCCAAAAAATGTTCAGCCGAAGCTCCAATATTTTGCCTGCGACTGTCGAGCAGTACGTGTGTGGTCTGAACTACTCAGAATTGAGCTCTCGGATAAATTTTGGAACTTGTCCGAGCATCACATTCTGGAGCATGCTGATGTATGTAGTGTTCCTATGGGTGTCAAATTGCAATGGAAAATTCAGCTTATTAGCTTGTCAGTGCACCGGAAAATTTTGAGTCAAGAGGATTGCAAGTGTGCGCTTTTGATGTTGCTCAGCAATGAAGAAGCACCGACGTCGTCTGTAATTCAACCCATGAACAGTCTTTTCAATGGGTTTGCAAGTTCTTGGTCGATGATACCTCTAGCACATGAATTCAGTTATATGATGTCCAGTGCGACAACTATCAAATGGGTTGCAAAGTTTGGAGCTGTTCTCTTGGGCAAGTTACCCTGCATATCCTTCTATTTACCATCAGCCACACCAAAACACCCATGGCCATTCCCTGTTGCAGCCATGTATACTCAACAGCTCTTATTTCCCATGAAGACTATTACTGGATTTGTGACTATACCGAAGATTTATTCAAGATTGTTTGAAGCTGGGATTGCTCATTTACTTGGCAGTAAGTCAGCTAGTGCGCGTCACCTTGAGCAGTCCTGGGATCCTGGCGCCAGCGACAAGACATTGTCAGTTCAAGTTTCTGACCCTTGGGAAGGCATTTCTCACTGTCGAATAAAGTTTCACGATAGCCAGCACATGGTTGATTCCATGCAGTTCTCTTCTGGCTGCAAGCAAGAATATTTTCAAGGAGGGAATGGTCCTGGTTTTGTGCCATCGTCTCAATTACAAGCACCGGCGATTCTAATGGTGAAGATAATCAGCAAGGGAGCACCGGCCATGAGTGGTGTGACATTCTCTACAGGCTACAATCAAGAGTGTTTTCAAGAAGGGAGGGGTATCATCATCGTCACGGCCGTCTTCCCACTAGGCTTCTTTGACAACGGATACTACCTCAGCTTCGACCACGATGGTGTGGACAACGGCTACGTCCTCGACGGGAATTCCATCCACCACAACTGCTGCTTCAACCTTATGGACGTCTACTCCAACTTTGACTACCACTAAGACTCCGACTACGTCTAGAAACATCGGGTGCACTGGATCCAGGTGGTTATTAGTGATGTCGGCTTGGGGTCAAGCCGAGTTTCAAGAAGGGAGGGATGTTTTTTTTTTTTGAGAAGAAGAGGGGAGGGATGTTAGAAGCCCTCAGACCTACAGGTGTACATGGGCTGCCCCTACAACAGCACATGGGCCAGGCCCGGCCATGTGCCACCCTGAGCGCTGCCTGCTACAAGTAGCTGGAGAGAGACAACGAACAAATCATCCAGTGGATCACGGCACGGCTTCGGCAACGGCGGCTCTGTTCTTCGTCTACCTCTAGTTCCTCTATTCTTGTAATCCAAATCTCTGACTGCACCTACTGCCTGTACTCCCAACCTTCCTGAGAGAGGCTGATATCCGACCATTTAAAGCGGAAAAGATAACCCATTTTTCAAATAAAAAAATAGTGCATCAGCTGTATCAGCTGCTTAGAGGGAGAAATCGCCGCAACACGATTGATACGTAAAAGAGAAATTTCCATGGATAAACATGTATCGATCAGCCGGATGTCCTCAAGGAGAACCACTTGTTCCGTCACACTCCAACATCCAGTCTGCTGAGTTCAGAGAGGGTGGAGAATCTCTGAATAATAACTCGTGAATTCAGAGAAGGCTGCATCAACATATGTTCTGAATAACTCACGAGCACACTGCAGAATCTCTCTTTCAGAAAGGATGAGGAATTGAGCCGGATTCAACCCGTGACTGTTGGCTGTACATACAATAGCTCCGCCTGTGTGCACGCTCGTTCTCCGCAGGCTGCCCTTCCGTGGCGTTCGCCAACTCTCTGATCGCAAAACAGCAATCCAGACGCGGATCAGGGTGGTGTAATACAGGCCTCCGCAAAAAGGCCTTCCTTGTTTTAGGCCCACGCAAGAGGCTTTGGCATTGTACCGCCTGCACTCCACACCGCCACCAAGCAACTCCTTTAGTACCACCTCGCTCGGTGAGGAGTCGATGGTGGGGGCGAGGAGACTACAAATAGAGGGGCAGGGCAACACTGCAAATCATACCTTTCTCGGCCTTTTGGCTAAGATCAAGTGTAGTATCTGTTCTTATCAGTTTAATATCTGATATGTGGACCATGTGTTCACAACGATATTAAATTTATTTTTTATGGGGGAAGGACCGTCACAATGGCTTGCCATTGGGTCCTTCAGGTGTCGCCCAGTGCGTTGCACTACTGCCTGGGCAGGCGCACCCCAACCAAAACAATTGAAAATTTTAATATCTTCAAATGAAGATGCTTGGAAACTCTTCTTTGTTTGTGTTAAAAGCATTCTGTTTATGAATAAGACATGCTTAACCATACGTTCCATGTGTACAATCTCGTCGTAGCTAGGACTCTGCCCTCTCCTTACGTACCCCTACCTTCTACTGTTAGGCTCGTTCCCACGACATGAGGGAGCTGAAAGAACTTGCGTGTGACCTCCCTGACTTCCGTCATTAGTGACTCCAAAATTCCATGGCCTCTCTGTTAATAACGCACAGACATGATTTACCTTAGTTCAAAACATCATCCGTTACCAGTATTTTAATTAGCACTCGACCGATTATTTAAACAGCAATCAGAACCAGTTTTTGTTCATGAAACTAAAGGGGAAAGACCAGATGCACAGAACAACTGAAGATGACACACACATGACATTTTACACTCTACACTATTGATGACAACACAACATTTTATCTGTAAATTAATGATGCTATTTATTTCCATTTTCAGTTGAGATGCCATAACAACATAAAAATTAGTAGAGAGAAGCCTTTTTCCAGTTTATACAATCTGGTTAGAGGTCTAAATTAATAAGTTGAATGAGTGATTATACCACACAGAAGAATCCAGCTTCCCCGCAAGCGTCGTCCAGCATCGGACGGCATCCAGCAAACCCTCATCGATCTTCTGGACGAGCGAGCTAATATCTGATCATGCAAAGAAGAAAAGAGAGTTCCTGTCAGATAAACAAACAATGCATCAACCATATCACCTGCCTAGAGCGAGAAATCCCCGTAGCACGACTGGCACCGAAAAGAGAAATTTCCATGGACAAACATGTATCGATCAGCCGTATGTCCTCAAGGAGAATGACTTCTTCCGTCACACTCCAACATATAGTCTGCTGGGCTCAGAGAGGGTGGAGAATCTCTGAATAACAACCCGTGAATTCAGAGAAGACAGCAGGAACCTATGTTCTGAATAACTCATGTACGCAGTGCAGAATTTCTCTTTCAGGGAGGATGGGGAATCGAGCCCGGATTCCGTCCGTGACTGTTAGCTGTACAAGATTAAGGCCGTGTGCACGCGGCTCGTTCTCCGCAGGCTGCCGTTCCGTGGCGTTCGTCAACACTCTGTAATCGCAAAACAGCAAGCCGGGCGCTAATCAGGCCGCTAATATAGGCCTTCTCTTTTTGAGGCCCACGCAAGAGGCTTTGGCATTGTACCGCCTGCACTCCACACCGCCAGCAAGCAACTCCTTTAGTACCACCTCGCTCGGTGAGGAGTCGATGGTGGGGGCGAGGAGACTACAAATAGAGGGGCAGGGCAACACTGCAAATCATACCTTTCTCGGCCTTTTGGCTAAGATCAAGTGTAGTATCTGTTCTTATCAGTTTAATATCTGATATGTGGACCATGTGTTCACAACGATATTAAATTTATTTTTTATGGGGGAAGGACCGTCACAATGGCTTGCCATTGGGTCCTTCAGGTGTCGCCCAGTGCGTTGCACTACTGCCTGGGCAGGCGCACCCCAACCAAAACAATTGAAAATTTTAATATCTTCAAATGAAGATGCTTGGAAACTCTTCTTTGTTTGTGTTAAAAGCATTCTGTTTATGAATAAGACATGCTTAACCACACGTTCCATGAGTCGCTGCAAGCTGGCCTGCTACTGTACCTTGTTCATGTCAAATGTGGTGGTTGGTCTGCAGCACGATGGTCACCACCCATACTGCAGCCAAAGCCCATCTGTTGGTCACCAGCAAATAAAACAGAATTGGATGCTGTCTGAATTCTCATCATCTGACTGGCACAAAATGCACAACCATTTTCTTATGCATACCTCCATGCGATTTGGTTCTGAACTTGTTTCTGAACTCGAAACATAGCTCGGAGATTGAAAGCGTTTCAGGTTCATGATGAGCAGAGTGGAGTAATAACAAGACAAATTGCTGGCTGCATTTTCATTATCATCACAAAGTTACACAAAAAATTGTGTGCTTATGTGCTGGACCGGATCTTTATTTATCTGTCTGCCTACTGATATACCCGCTACACACCACCATTAGCCTAGAGCATCTCCAGCAGCTTCAGAAAAACATTCCACCATAAGTGCTTATCGAGCTGTTTTAATAAATTAATTGTGTTTCACGGGTGTGTTGATGTAGCACATCTCCAATACAAGTCCCCCTGTATTTATGCTGACATATGTGGCCCATCCGTTGTGGCTAATCTCTCTCTTTCTCTCTCGCGTGCACGGAAGACACTGACGGAGCTTCAGCGCCCGCCGGCATGGTGAGACGTGGGAAGAGCTAAGGGCCGGCGATCCGTCGGGGGTGCGACGGTCCTATGGAACCTTGCAATGGCAAACAAGGTCACACTCTTATATGTCAATTAGGAAACTAGCTCTTGAGATCCCTAGAGATGGGGAACTCGGTGTTTTCCGTTTGTAGGTTGGCAAAGGACGCCGGCATCCCGAGCCTCAAGCCGGCACAATCATCTTCTATGGAAGAACTGGTGGAGCTTCTAGCTTGTTCCTTGGAAAAAAGATCTCTACATATGAGCATAACAGATAGAGTAATTGTTCATTGTGCCTGCAAAGTGAACGCTTGCCAATGGCATTCTTTTGCAAGGTTGAAGCAGTCATGTAGCTTCAAATTGCATCCCATGTACCCCCTTTGCCCGGTCACAACACACCGGGACAGTTTGTCCGACCAGAAAGGACACTGGTTTGCCAACATGTTTTATTGATGGAGCGCCGGTCCCCAAAGTTTTCAGTACATGCTACAGAAACTGTTACATGACGAAGTTGATGAGAACTTTCTGCACCAGGTGCTCCCCGTACACCACCTTCTCATACTTGGCCATGCCGCCCGTTTTCTCCCGGCAGAACTCCACGGGCTCCACCGCAGCATCAAAGTTCGACTGCATATACGTGTCATTTGGTCCAGAAGAAACATTGAGTATAAGCAACTCAATCGATACAACCATACGTATCATAAATATGTTCGTCCGCGAGAGAGCTGCATATATACATACCTCATAGAAGAAGGCGACAGATACACGGTAGCGGGGGGAGTTGTTGACGACTCTATGGAGTGTGGGCTGGTATATCCCATTCGACCAAACCTGAAACCAAATAAGATGGTTTACGAGTGATAAGGTTGCTACAAGAAAAGACTGAATTAGGCTGCCAAAACAGATAAAATTCAGCGAAGTTGCAAACAAGGAAACCTTCAGCATGTCTCCGATGTTGCAAATGAAGGTCCCGGGGACGGGCTTGGCGTATATCCACTCACCAGACTGGTTTCTAACCTGATACAAAATTTACCAAAGAGTTTCAGCAGACCAACTCCTCCTCTGCTTCATTAAGAGGAAGCAGAGGGCATAAATGGATAATACAATTGCGGTTGTGTGCATCCTAGATATGCAGAGGCCGGGGTAATGCTTAAACCTTTTAAGTAATAAAGCGCCCTTTATCGAAAATAAATAAATGGATAATACAAGCTATGTATGCTAGTGAAGGAATAAATACCTCAAGAGCACAGGTACCATCATCCTGATTCACCAGGGTCAGAAGGCCTGCAGTTTAACAAAATGTGGAAAATCATTTCCAAGATATTTTGGTAAAATTTTCTTACGAATACAATATACAGTAATACTCGTTTTCCTACGAAGCAAACAGATTATACTAGTATTGGCTTTTGATGCAGAACCAAGAGAGATGTACTAACCATAATCTGTGTGAGCTTCACTGAATTGGTCATAGGATGCATGGAATACAAAAGAAAAACAGAGTGAGATGTGTCCACCCAAGTAATCAATGTTTTTTTGTGTGGACTATCAGTACATGTGCTTACCATCCAATATCAGTGCGTTCCTCTTGTGGGATGTCAGCTGAGACTGGATATCAACCTGAGAACCCAAAAAGCATCTCCCGCTATTCCGCCTTCGAAAGCATCCAACGGCGCACCCAGGGGCTGTTTGGTTTGCAGCCTGCGGACGCCATGCCAAAAAATCGGCGTTGACCAAAGGCAGGGTAGCTGTTTGGTTGGGAACCAATTAATTGGTCAGCCAGGGCTGCATGGGCTCGCGCAGTTCACTTTTTCGCCAACTCGAGGGCAGAACGCGGGCGGCTGGATTGTGCGCCAATTTTTTGGCGTGCCCCTGATTTGGTAGGGTTAGCATGGGCAGCATCCAAACAGCCCCCCAGTGCCAAGGCTATGCGTCTCATGATCCTCCTTGAAAGGTGTGAAATGCAAAATGGTATGATAAACACTGAGGGAGGACGTTTCAACAACACACCAAGATACAATTGACGAGCATAAAAAAAATGCAAAGTGATTCAATAAATGGAGCTCGTAGAAGGCTTATTACAAATATCTTTTTCATTTTTTGATGCACTAAAAAGAGCAGGTACCGTACCCATTTCTCAGGTGCTCTAAGATAAACCTTGAGAACACAAAACAGAGAAGGTAAGTTGGAAACATACCGCAAATTAAATCCCTCCATTGGTTTACCAAGATCTCCATATTTGCCCGGTTCGATAGGCGTGTAGCACTGCCATGTTTATTTTCATGGTTTAGCTCAGAACACAGAACAACTTTAACAAGCATAACCACAAAACACAGAGACAGAGGTAAACTTACATCAATTGGTTCATGTATATCAGGTTTACCCTTGGTAACAGTTTCTCCCACTCTCTGATACCCTCTGACGACAAACCATAAGAAAGTTCATTTCCACAAGTAGAAGGCTTCCAAGGACCAAATAACGAGCTACAAATGAATGAAACAAGACAAGGTGAACTTCTTTTAGCAATCATACCTATATGCACTCTGAGGTGTCACTTTAATCTTCAGTTTTCCCTCGTGAGGTGATGGGGATATGTACCTAGGGTAGGGTCATAGGCCTGACCTACATACCCTATCTAAGGACACTGCCCCAGAAAGCTTAAGGGTTACGAGGAAGTCTCCGACTGAAATCGCCAAGAAGCATGAATCACTCGACAATATACACTCGGAGGTACCTTTCACTCGACGCTTACCTTCTACTCGGAAGGACCAGAAGACAGTCGACCACAGAAGCCCAGAAGTCACCCCAGGGAGGCTAACGGGCAAGCATTCATCAAGACCTTTAATAGCATTTATGGTGTACGTTACCAGTAACGTACGTCTTTTATGACCATGATCTGACCCTTGGATGCCGGACACTTATGAGGGGCTGCGCACTCTATATAAGCCGCCCCTTCCCTCTGTCACAAGGGTTCGCACCCCCTGTAACTACACACATATTACACTCGACAAGAAGCTCCCGAGCACCTGAGACGTAGGGCTTTTACCTCCACGAGAGGGGCCTGAACTCATACATTCTTGTGTACAATCTCGCCGTAGCTAGGACTCTGCCCTCTCCTTACGTACCCCTACCTTCTACTGTCAGGCTCGTTCCCACGACAGTTGGCGCCCACCGTGGGGCAGGCGTCTAAGCGACTTCCGGCGAGGTTGCATTTGTTTCCCTTCGTCATGTCTTCCGGTGGTGATTTGTTCCTGGGCCGCGAGATCCGTCTCGGAGCGCTCACCTTCATCGCCGACGATTCGGCATGGCTCCAGGAAACGCCTCTAGATGTTGAGGCGCTCCCGATGCGTGGAGCGACACACTTCTGCGCAAGCTCCTGCGGCGTCCTTCTCCTTCAGCCGTCAACCCCGTATGTGTCAGCCCTCTGCGCTGTTCGACGCCGCAAGCGATCCGGTCGTTCGCGGCTACAGCGTTGGGTGCGACATGCGGCGGCCCGCCAGGCTTCGTCCCCGCAAATTGCAGCCATCGAGCCCGCCGAGTCACTTCGCGGCGTGTTCGACTCGGCGTCAGATCGGTCTGACGTTCCTTCCGAGTGCGAGAGCTGCGATCCTGCGGCTGAAGTTCTTATGGCTGGCTCTCATCAGAGTCCGCCACCTGGCTTCAACCACACCAGGCGCGAGATTGGTGGAACGTCGAATGAACAGCAGCGCCGGGATGAGGATGTTCTCCATACTCCCATCGTCGGTGCGACTGCTGAGGCCCAGGCCATGGAGGCCACTCGCCTTCGACTCAAAGAGATGCAAGAGGCACTCGACGAGCGTGCTCGACAGCGTCCACCACGTCCCAATCGGCATCAGCGACAGTTGTTTCCGAGTGGATCTCGAAATAACGTCGAGGTGTTCCGTACTCTAGTGTTGAATGTTGCAGCTGCAGCTAGGATTGCAGATTCTATCCAGCCGTCTCGGTCAGAGGCTGGGAGAGGCTTGCAGCAGATCAGAACGTTACTCGAGGCAGCGCAGCAGCAGAACGCTGTTGTTTCTCAGTCACAAAACAGGTTACATAGCAATTCTTCCAGGGCAGAAACAGTTCAGTCGGCCCATAGTCCGGGGTCACCTCCGCATCACAGGGGCGGAGGCTATCGTGACGATCGGTACAGAGATCAGTGGCGAGATCAGTTCGCTCCCCGTTATCACCGCGATGACCGCCGTCGAGTGCTTTCTCCTCCGCGGAGTGGTTCGTATGTGCCCCGGCACAATGATGAAAGGCGCCCGTTCGGTGATGAGCGGAATCCCGGATTTGACGCAAGAGATGTCCTTGCTCAAAGGCGGGTCGACAGAGGCAGAGCCCACAGAGATGGTTATAACGGAGACTATCCGAGTGGAAGCAGTGCTGTTGTTTCAGGGCCCGAGTGTTTTAGCAGAGCCATTCGTTCTGCAGAGATTCCCCCCAACTTCAGGTTGGCGGCTGGAATTAGCAAGTTTTCTGGCGAGTCAAAGCCCGAGACATGGTTGGATGATTACCGAGTGGCTGTGCAGATTGGTGGAGGTAACGACAACATAGCCATGAAGCATTTGTCCCTGATGTTAGATGGTTCGGCCAGAGCTTGGTTGAATCGTCTGGCTCCCTCTAGCATCTATTGCTGGGAGGATTTGGCCCGAGTGTTTATCAGAACCTTTGAAGGCACCTGTAAACGTCCGGCTGGTTTGATTGATTTGCAGCACTGCGTTCAGAAGCCCAATGAGACCTTGCGAGACTACATTCAGCGCTGGTCCACCTTACACCACACGGTGGAGAATGTTTCTGAACATCAGGTTGTTTGTGCCTTCAAGGCTGGTGTTAGATACAGAGAGCTCTATCTGAAGTTTGGTCGCACGGGTGATATTTCTCTGAGCAAGATGATGGAGATTGCCACTCGGTACGCCAATGGAGAAGAAGAAGACCGCCTCCGAAGCGGTAAAGCAAGAATAGTCGACAATGATGCAGGTGGAAATTCCAGTCGGAAACAGAAGCGCAAAGCTGATCCTCCTGCTCAGGCAGAAGCGGCTGCCCTGGCGGCACAAAGCAAGAATAAAGGAAAGTCCAAAGCTAAGTTCATCCCCAAGAAGTCAAAGAATCAGTCGGGTACAGATGTTATGGATTTACCGTGTGCAATCCACACGAGGAAAGATGAAGAGGGCAATTTAATATTGCCTAAGCATACCACTCGACAGTGCCGTTTGTTGATCCAGTCATTCAAAGAGAGCCAGTCGAGTGAGAAAGACCCTGAAAAGGAAGATGAAGAAGAGAAAGAAGAGTTCCCTGAAGTCAATGCCACTCTGTTGATTTTTGCTGACGTTGAGAGCAAGAGTCGACTAAAGGTTATCAACAGAGAGGTTAACATGGCGGTTCCCTCTGCCCCCACATATCTCAAGTGGTCTCAGACTGCTATCACATTTGATCAGTCAGATCACCCTGCGCATATCGCTACCCCCGGGCGGCAGGCGCTGGTGGTAGACCCAGTTGTGGGGGGCACTCGACTCCGCAAGGTTTTGATGGATGGTGGGAGCGGGCTGAACATCCTATATGCAGATACCCTCAAGGGGATGGGCATTCCGATGTCCCGACTCAGTGAAAGCAACATGCAATTCCATGGAGTAATCCCTGGGAAGAAGGCCCGTTCACTCGGCCAGATAGCGTTGGACGTGGTGTTTGGTGACGATAAGCATTTTCGCAAGGAAAAACTGACGTTTGAAGTGGTGGACTTCCAAAGCGCGTACCACGCCATCCTTGGTCGTCCGGCTTATGTCCGTTTCATGGCCCGACCATGTTACGTGTATCTCAAGCTGAAGATGCCCGGACCCAAGGGTGTAATCACAATCATTGGCAATCGACAGAGGGCTGAGGAGTGCCTCCAGCAGGGCTCCAAGATCGCCGATCATCAGATGGCTATGGTTGAATTGGAAGAATACAAGAAAAACGCTGATCCTTCCGACCTGTTGCGTGCTAAGAAGCCCGCTTCTGAGTCAGCTTTTCAGTCGGCAGGAGAAGTGAAGAAAGTGAATATTCACCCGACAGATCCAACTGCTGCCCCGACCAACATCTCGACGACACTCGACAGCAAATAGGAAGCCGAGCTCATCCAGTTCCTCCGTGAGAACTGGGACATCTTCGCATGGAAGCCTGCTGACATGCCTGGTGTACCTAGGGAACTGGCTGAGCACAGATTGAGAGTTGATCCGAAGGCCAAGCCTGTGAAAGAGCACTTGCGTCGGTCGGCAACAGAGAAGCGAAAAGCAATCGGAGAGGAAGTGGCTCGTCTCTTGACGGCCAAATTCATACGTGAGATTTACCACTCCGAGTGGTTATCGAACGTCGTCATGGTCCCTAAGAAGGACAAATCACTTCGCATGTGTATTGACTTCAAACATATCAATCGGGTCTGCCCGAAAGATCATTTTCCGCTCCCCCGCATTGATCAGATTGTCGACTCAACTGCGGGGTGCGAGCGTCTATCTTTTCTTGATGCTTACTCTGTCTACCACCAGATCCGTCTATTTGGTCCAGATGAAATAAAGACAGCCTTCATCACCCCTTTCGGGTGTTTCTGTTATATCACCATGCCTTTTGGTTTGAAGAACGCTGGCGCTACTTTCATGCGCATGATTCAAAAATGTTTACTCGACCAGATCCCTCGGAATGTTGAAGCGTACATGGATGACATTGTTGTCAAGTCTCACAAAGGTTCCGACCTGTTGTCTAACTTAGCTGAAACATTCGCCAATCTGAGGAGATATGACATCAAGCTAAATCCGACTAAGTGCACTTTCGGTGTTCCTGGTGGCAAATTACTCGGTTTTCTCGTTTCTGAAAAAGGAATCGACGTTAACCCTGAAAAGATCGGTGCCATCACCCGAATGAAAAGCCCCGAGCGTGTGCACGACGTCCAGAAGCTCACAGGTTGCTTGGCAGCATTGAGTCGATTCATTTCTCGTCTCGGTGAGAAGGCACTGCCTTTATACCGACTGATGAAGAAGTCCGATACATTTGAGTGGACTCCGGAAGCTGAAGCAGCGTTTGTCGAGCTCAAAGCCCTGCTTTCCACCCAGCCGGTGCTTGCTGCTCCGCACAGCAAAGAGCCATTGCTATTGTACATCGCGGCCACTAATCAGGTCGTCAGTACAGTACCAACTGTCGAACGGGAAGAGGAAGGCAAGGCTTACAAAGTTGAACGTCCAGTCTACTATATTTCTGAAGTGTTGACTGCTTCGAAGCAAAGATATCCACATTACCAGAAGCTCGTATATGGTATATATTTGACAACAAAGAAGGTAGCACACTATTTTCAAGATCACTCAATTTCAGTCGTCAGTGATGCTCCGTTATCTGAAATTCTCAACAATCGAGACACGACTGGTCGAGTGGCCAAATGGGCTATCGAGCTCCTTTATCTTGATATCAAATTTGAAGCGAAGAAAGCGATCAAGTCTCAAGCTCTGGCTGATTTCCTTGCCGAATGGACCGAGCAGCAGCAGCCAATCCAACTTCACTCGGCACACTAGACCATGTTCTTTGACGGCTCCAAGATGCTGAATGGGTCTGGTGCTGGTGTAGTATTGGTGTCTCCAAAAGGCGACAGACTCAGTTATGTGTTGCAGATTCACTTTGATTCCTCCAATAACGAAGCCGAATATGAAGCACTCCTGTACGGGTTGCGTATGGCCATTTCACTCGGCGTCCGGCGCCTGATGGTATATGGCAACTCTGATTTGGTGGTTAACCAAGTGATGAAAGAGTGGGATGTCAGGAACCCCGCTATGACTGGATACTGCAATGCAGTAAGGAAACTCGAGAAGAAATTCGAGGGGTTGGAACTTCATCATGTTCCCCGAGTGAAGAACCAAGCAACAGATGAGCTGGCAAAGATTGGATCCACTCGGAAGCCTGTCCCCAGCAATGTATTTCTCGAGCACCTTCATTCTCCTTCGGTGCAAGAAGATCCCTTCACTGAAGAGCCCCCGCAAGCGAAAAGCGCCTCTGATCCGAATGAAGTCGATGTCCCCGCTGTCATTGATTTGGTCATGGAGATTTTGGTGATTACGCCCGACTGGACTATACCTTATATTGCGTACATTCTTAGGAAAGAACTCCCGGATGATGAATATGAGGCTCGACAGATAGTCCGCAGATCCAAGGCTTTTACCGTTATGGATGGGCAACTCTATAGGGAAAGTGTGACTGGCGTGACTCAGCGGTGTATTTCTCCTGAAGAAGGTCGATTGATTCTGGAAAAGATTCACTCGGGAACTTGTGGTCATCATGTGTCCTCTAGGACGATTGTTGCCAAAGCATACAGAGCTGGTTTCTTCTGGCCGCGCGCCAATGAGATGGCTAAAGATATTGTCGATCACTGCGAAGGGTGCCAGTTTTATTCGAACCTGTCACACAAACCTGCGTCTGCCTTGAAGACTATTCCACTCGTCTGGCCGTTTGCTGTGTGGGGGCTTGGATATGGTTGGACCCCTTAGAACAGGCCAGAGTGGATTTACTCATTTACTGGTTGCAGTCGACAAGTTCACTAAGTGGATTGAAGCTAAACCCATCAAGAAGCTGAACGCCCGCACTGCTATCAAGTTCATGAAAGAGATAACGTTCCGGTATGGAGTACCCCATAGTATCATTACAGACAATGGCTCCAACTTTGACTCGGAAGAGTTCAGATACTTCTGTTCTTCTCAAGGCACTCGGGTGGATTACGCATCCGTTGCGCACCCCCAGTCCAACGGTCAAGCTGAGCGAGCTAATCGCCTTATCCTCCAAGGATTAAAACCTCGGCTCATGCGAGATCTTGATCATGCTGCTAGAGCCTGTGTCACAGAATTACCGTCTGTTCTGTGGGGCTTGAGGACGACTCCTAACCGGTCGACTGGGCGCACTCCTTTCTTCCTTGTGTATGGAGCTGAAGCCGTTTTGCCAAGTGACGTCCTTCACAATTCTCCCCGAGTGGATCTTTACTCTGAAGACGAAGCTGAACAAGCAAGACAAGATGGAGTGGATCTCCTAGAGGAGGAACGAGAGATGGCCCTGATCCGGTCGACTGTATATCAACAAGACCTACGCCGCTTCCATGCTAGACACGTCAAGAGCCGTTCGTTCCACGAAGGTGATCTGGTGCTCTGAGTGGATCAGCAGCGACCCCACAAGTTGGCCCCAGCATGGGAAGGCCCATTCGTCGTCACCAAGGTGCTGAACAACGGAGCGTACCATCTTTTCAACTTGAACAAGAATATTGATGAGCCACGCACTTGGAACGCAGATTTGCTTCGACGCTTTTATACCTGATGACCGAGCCGTTTTGATGTAATAAGAGTACTCCAGACAATGCCGTTTGTTAAGTTATGACTTCCGCAGCTTATTGTCGATTCCGATCACACAATTTTGCATTCAGAAATTACTCCGAGTGAAGAGCAATCCTCTCTCTCGGGGGCTTAGCTGCAAATCCGTTTCGCCTAAGTTAAAAACCCTTCCGAGTGTATAGCATTCAATACACTCGGAGACTTAGCCGCGAACCAGTCTTCGCCTAAGTCTAAAACTTCTCCGAGTGAAGAGCAATCCTCTCTCTCGGGGGCTTAGCTGCGAATCCGTTTCGCCTAAGTTAAAAACCCTTCCGAGTGTATAGCATTTAATACACTCGGAGACTTAGCCGCGAACCAGTCTTCGCCTAAGTCTAAAACTTATCCGAGTGAAGAGCAATCCTCTCTCTCGGGGGCTTGGCTGCGAATCCGTTTCGCCTAAGTTAAAAACCCTTCCGAGTGTATAGCATTCAATACACTCGGAGACTTAGCCGCGAACCAGTCTTCGCCTAAGTCTAAAACTTCTCCGAGTGAAGAGCAATCCTCTCTCTCTCGGAGGCTTAGCTGCGAATCCGTTTCGCCTAAGTTAAAAACCCTCCCGAGTGTATACATTTAATACACTCGGAGACTTAGCCGCGAACCAGTCTTCGCCTAAGTCTAAAACTTCTCCGAGTGAAGAGCAATCCTCTCTCTTGGGGGCTTAGCTGCGAATCCGTTTCGCCTAAGTTAAAAACCCTTCCGAGTGTATAACATTCAATACACTCGGAGACTTAGCCGCGAACCAATCTTCGCCTAAGTCAAAAACTTCTCCGAGTGAAGAGCAATCCTCTCTCTCGGGGGCTTAGCTGCGAATCCGTTTCGCCTAAGTTAAAAACCCTTCCGAGTGTATAGCATTCAATACACTCGGAGACTTAGCCGCGAACCAGTCTTCACCTAAGTCTAAAACTTCTCCGAGTGAAGAGCAATCCTCTCTCTCGGGGGCTTAGCTGCGAATCCGTTTCGCCTAAGTTAAAAACCCTTCCGAGTGTATAGCATTCAATACACTCGGAGACTTAGCCGCGAACCAGTCTTCGCCTAAGTCTAAAACTTCTCCGAGTGAAGAGCAATCCTCTCTCTTGGGGGCTTAGCTGCGAATCCGTTTCGCCTAAGTTAAAAACCCTTCCGAGTGTATAGCATTCAATACACTCAGAGACTTAGCCGCGAACAAGTCTTCGCCTAAGTCTAAAACTTCTCCGAGTGAAGAGTAATCCTCTCTCTCGGGGGCTTAGCTGCGAATCCGTTTCGCCTAAGTTAAAAACCCTTCCGAGTGTATAGCATTCAATACACTCGGAGACTTAGCCGCGAACCAGTCTTCGCCTAAGTCTAAAACTTCTCCGAGTGAAGAGCAATCCTCTCTCTCGGGGGCTTAGCTGCGAATCCGTTTCGCCTAAGTTAAAAACCCTTCCGAGTGTATACATTTAATACACTCGGAGACTTAGCCGCGAACCAGTCTTCGCCTAAGTCTAAAACTTCTCCGAGTGAAGAGCAATCCTCTCTCTCGGGGGCTTAGCTGCGAATCCGTTTCGCCTAAGTTAAAAACCCTTCCGAGTGTATAGCATTCAATACACTCGGAGACTTAGCCGCGAACCAGTCTTCGCCTAAGTCAAAAACTTCTCCGAGTGAAGAGCGATCCTCTCTCTCTCGAGCTTAGCCGTGAACCAGTTTTCACCTAAGTTAAAAACCCTTCCGAGTGTAGCATTCAACACACTCGGAAACTTAGCTGTGAACCAGCCTTCGCCTAACTCCTGAATTCTTACGAGTGCAGAACACCTGTTCCATTCGAGAATTAAATAAATTCAGCCAGGCAAAATGTCGGAAAGCAAAACGCGAGTAAGACTAGAATCTCCAGCGCAGCCAAAACTTGTTCGCGTGAAGGGAAGTTCTCAAGCTTAAGGCCTGAACGAAGTTTAACCGGTTACACCATCACTCGGCATACCGAGGCAAATAAAGTTTTTACTGAAAGCAAAGTACTTGTTCAAGCTCCAGTAGGGCTTGAGGGCTCGACAAAGGTGTCCAGGTCAATTCCATCGGCAATCCGGGTGGCAGCTTCGATGAAAGTCTCCATGAAATCTTCAAACTTCAGTTTCTTTGTGTTGGTCACTCGGAGATCCTTCAGTTTGTCCTCTCTGGCCTCCTTGCAATGAACCCTGACGAGTGAAAGTGCCACGTCAGCACCACAGCGGGCAGCAGATTTCTTCCACGCTTGCACTCGATTGGGAATTTCATTGAGGCGAGTCATCATAGACTCAAGGTCAGTCTGGAGGGAGTCTTCAGGCCACAGATCCTTGTCGATCTTCTCGAAAGCAGACCTCAACCGAATGATGTATCCTTGGACATTCTTGAGATGAGCTTCAAGACGAAACATATCCATGGCCACGGCGTCTCCGACAAGTGATTTTGTGGGGTCCAGATTGGGCTCGATCTCTTCAGTTTCTTTCTCAAAGTCTTGACAGAATTCTGCACGAAGAGAAAGTGAAAAGGTGATCACAATGCCACTCTGGAAAAATCAAAGAAATTCATTCGACAGCGGAAGGTTACCTTCGAGCATGCTGAACATTTTCCTTGCGAAGTCTCCCAAGTGTTTCTCCAGAGCAGTCTTACTCTTGGTCTGCACTTCAAGTTTTTTGATCCATTCGGATCGTTCCTGCTTGAGTTTGGTGTTCTCTTCTTCCAGTCTACTGGCTGCGGCAAGTTTTTTCTCAGCAGCTTTAGTTTTCTCCTTCGCTTCCTTCTGAGCATCAGCAAGTGATTTGTCCTTGTCCTCGAGTGCCTTCTTCATGGTATCTAAAGAAATAACATTGTTGAGTCGCGCTCGGAGACGACGGTTCTCATCACGTACGTCTGTTCGAGTGAATTCACTCGGTTCAAAGGATGGAGGGTGAAAGTGATAATGCAATTGATCGACAAAGATTACCTCCCAAAGTCTTCAACTCGGTCTGTGCACGGTCCAGGTTGTTGTTCGTCAGCTCCAGATCAAGCAGAAGTCGATTCTTTTCCTTCTCCAGCTCGATGTACTTGGTCCCAAGCCCACAGGCTTTCTGAAATCAGCAAAGAAGGGGGTTCAATCGACATAAATGTTTCTTTACTCCCGAGTGGGAAAATACAAGTGCGGCCCGCCGACTGAAAGGCGGCCCGCCGCCCCACCCTACAACCCTATACAGCGTCATATCATGGTTGATGGAAATGATGTCCATGAAACCTGCAGAATGGTTCTTAAGACTACTGCCCATCGTCAACGATCAACAGTAGTCTCGGGGACTACACCCAGTGGGTGCACTCAGCGTGCCCCCACTGGATACAAAAACACTCGACCAGGTCTGCCTGTCAGAGTATAAAAGAAGTAAGCAAGCAAGCGAACATTGTCTCTATCAGACCCCCGCCGATGCAAGCATTCGACGGCGGTCTCGGGGACTACACCCAGTGGGTGCACTCAGCGTGCCCCCACTGGACCTACATTTACTCGACAAGGTCTGTCCTGTCGAATGGAAACGGTTTTCAAAATGACTTTAAGACCCCTGCCGACGCCTTCGTCATTCGACAGCGGTCTCGGGGACTACACCCAGCGGGTGCACTCAGCGTGCCCCCACTGGACCAGAAATTACTTGATCTACTTGCGAAGAAAACACACAGTGGGTGTAAAATCAAGATGGACAAGAATTCAATCGGAAATTAACTTACAATAGCACTTACTCGGACGTTGGCTTGAAGCGAGGTGCTGGCATCATAAGCTAACTTGCTGGCTTCATACGCCTCCTTTGTTCGCAACATCATCTGCCCAGCTTGGATCATGGCCTCCTTGGTAGCTCCAGTTTGGTCCTCCGGGACGTGATATAAAGGGTATGCGGGCGTCGAGTGAGTTGGTGCTATCACTGAAGCAGCAGGTGGTACCTGAGATTGTCCAGCAGGTGCTGAAGCCACCAGAGTTGAAGTGGCTGGCGGAGCACTCGACAGCGGAGTTACAAAGGCTGGAGGTGTCGCAGCAGTCGTCACAAGGGGCGTCTGCCCAGATGATGTTCTCCGAGTGCGTATGCGTGGAGTCTCCAGAAGCACAGCTTCACCCTCCGCTCCCCGCTGTGGCTCCTCATCGTCTTCCAGTTCGATGATTTCGTCAGCTATCAGTCGGCAATTTTAATGAAGTCACTTGACGATTATTCTTCAGAAAACAGAGTAGTATGGGGATTTGGTATACCTCGTTGGGAGGTAGCCGCGTCAGGAGTGTCCACTTCCATACGGTCTCCGTCATCTCGCTGGGGCGACGTCACAGAGGTAGCAGCTCTGGCAGACAAATTTCACTCGGTCAGCATCAACATGAGGTTCTTCAACAGCAGAATAAGGAAAATAAACACTCACGTAGAGGCAACAGGCACAGCAATCTTGATACGGGGCAGGGCCTTCCGAGGTTTTGGCGCGTCCGGCTTGAGCTGTTTCGCAGCTTTTTCGGCCGACCCTGATGTTGCAGCGTGGTCACGCTTTGGGTTCCTTGTGCTCGACGCCACAGTTTTTCTCGGGGCGACCCCTGGGTCTTCCTGTTGCTTGGCACGGCGTTCGGTGCGCGAAGGGACCTGAGCTTCCACCTCGTCTTCCTCCGGGTCGTCATCGCTGCTCTCGCTGTCGGCGGCGTAATCGCCATCTACGCTGCCGTCCATGCTTCCTTCCTCTTCGTCGGTCTGCTCTCCATTTGGTACTGGCGAGTACATGTTTGTAAATTCCTGCAAGATACAAGCTTCAAAGTCAGTCGACTGAATATCCGGTTACTCGACAAAATATTAAAACAATCGACAGAGATGTAACTCACCAAGTTCTTCGGTGGGTTCAAAGCAGAGAAGGCCGGAATTCGTTTGGCTCCCTCTGGATTATCACAGGCTCCGGTGATGCTCCTGAGCCACTGAGAAACAGTCTCGTCGGAAACTTCCTCAGGATGAGTCCGAGTGGTATCCTCGGGGCCTGAATAATGCCACATGGTGTGATCCCGGGCTTGGAGGGGCTGGATTCGTCGACTGAGAAACGTTTCAAGGAGGTCCAAGCCAGTCACTCCGCCGCGGATCAGTTCAGTTACAGCGTTCACTAGGATCCCTACTTGGATTTTCTCTACCTTTGTCACGTACAGTGATTTGGGAGTGGTAGGTCGATCCAAGGTGAAAGGAGGAAGTCCAGTCGACATATTTGGCGATGCAACATCCTTGCAATAGAACCATGTCGACTGCCAACCCCGGATAGAATCAGGAAAGGTCATGGAGGGAAATGCACTCCTACCTCTCTTTTGGATCCCTAAGCCACCACACAGCTGGATTACATGAGTTTTGCTATCTTTGGGATTGGCTTTCTTAAAGATTGGGATCTAACAGAGAATATGTGTTTAAACAAACCCCAATGTGGAGGGCAACCCAGGAAGCATTCACACAAGGTTATGAAACAGGAAAGATAGACAATTGCATTCGGAGGGAAATGGTGGAGCTGCGCCCCGAAGTAGTTCAGGAAAGTACGGACGAATGGGTGGGGTGGCATGGAGAAACCTCGCTCGACGTGGGTGAGAAGCAGAACTCGCTCGCCATCGCGTGGCTCCGGCTCGGTTTCCCCCTTCGGCAATCTCCAGGACCCCGCAGTTATCAACCCGTCGTTGACGAGATTTTGCACATCCTCCGCCGTGACCGTCGATTGGAGGAAATCCCCCTGGATCCACCCCGGCGGCACCGTCGACCGAGCGCCCGACGGCTTCTTCGCCTTGGCTCCTCCCTTCTTGGCGCGCTCGAGCTTCTCCGTCTTGCCCTTTGTCATGGCGGCGGCGGCCATTAGGGCGGAGCTGAGCAGAGGAGGAGGAGAGGAAGAGCAGATTTGGGGGAAGAATACTGTGCCAGCACCGGCGTCGTCGCCTCTTATATCCGCCCGTGTGGGTCACTGACCTGCGGGCCCGCCAGAGATCTGGGTATCCCGAATTCAGAGGAGGAGCGATACGTGGCGATATGGGTGGCGCGATAATCGATGCGTCGTGCCTTCATTTGCCTTAGCAGTTACGCCATCTCCGCCCTGCGCGCACTTATCCAAATTTCAAATCCCGTGAAATCCGGACCCGACAGAACAAACCGTCGCATCCGAAGACTCTGCAGATCGTTCGAACCTGACTTCGAGCTCAGTTTCACTCGGACCAGTTTCGAGTTCAATTTCATTCGGATACATTTCAAGACAGAATTGATCAGGGTGATCGATAAAGGTTCCAATCGACGCAGATTTCTGAGAAGCTTCAAAATGTACTCGGAATTTTTGTGCCTTGTCTGAACCTGCATTGACACCTTCACGCTCGAACCCCGATCCATTCGGGGGCTAATGATGGGGATATGTACCTAGGGTAGGGTCATAGGCCTGACCTACATACCCTATCTAAGGACACTGCCCCAGAAAGCTTAAGGGTTACGAGGAAGTCTCCGACCGAAATCGCCAAGAAGCATGAATCACTCGACAATATACACTCGGAGGTACCTTTCACTCGACGCTTACCTTCTACTCGGAAGGACCAGAAGACAGTCGACCACAGAAGCCTAGAAGTCACCCCAGGGAGGCTAACGGGCAAGCATTCATCAAGACCTTTAATAGCATTTATGGTGTACGTTACCAGTAACGTACGTCTTTTATGACCATGATCTGACCCTTGGATGCCGGACACTTATGAGGGGCTGCGCACTCTATATAAGCCGCCCCTTCCCTCTGTCACAAGGGTTCGCACCCCCTGTAACTACACACATATTACACTCGACAAGAAGCTCCCGAGCACCTGAGACGTAGGGCTTTTACCTCCACGAGAGGGGCCTGAACTCATACATTCTTGTGTACAATCTCGCCGTAGCTAGGACTCTGCCCTCTCCTTACGTACCCCTACCTTCTACTGTTAGGCTCGTTCCCACGACATGAGGGAGCTGAAAGAACTTGCGTGTGACCTCCCTGACTTCCGTCATTAGTGACTCCAAAATTCCATGGCCTCTCTGTTAATAACGCACAGACATGATTTACCTTAGTTCAAAACATCATCCGTTACCAGTATTTTAATTAGCACTCGACCGATTATTTAAGCAGCAATCAGAACCAGTTTTTGTTCATGAAACTAAAGGGGAAAGACCAGATGCACAGAACAACTGAAGATGACACACACATGACATTTTACACTCTACACTATTGATGACAACACAACATTTTATCTGTAAATTAATGATGCTATTTATTTCCATTTTCAGTTGAGATGCCATAACAACATAAAAATTAGTAGAGAGAAGCCTTTTTCCAGTTTATACAATCTGGTTAGAGGTCTAAATTAATAAGTTGAATGAGTGATTATACCACACAGAAGAATCCAGCTTCCCCGCAAGCGTCGTCCAGCATCGGACGGCATCCAGCAAACCCTCATCGATCTTCTGGATGAGCGAGCTAATATCTGATCATGCAAAGAAGAAAAGAGAGTTCCTCTCAGATAAACAAACAATGCATCAACCATATCACCTGCCTAGAGCGAGAAATCCCCGTAGCACGACTGGCACCGAAAAGAGAAATTTCCATGGACAAACATGTATCGATCAGCCGTATGTCCTCAAGGAGAATGACTTCTTCCGTCACACTTAGCTTCTGGATTTCGGTTGTATTTGCTATACATAAAGAATATATACCTAGTATTCTAGTAAGCACTTGCATAGTTGTATTATATATACATGGTTTTCTTCTTCATAAACTCTGTCACACCTAAAAATTATTCCTGGCTCCGCCACTGTCCAACATATAGTCTGCTGGGCTCAGAGAGGGTGGAGAATCTCTGAATAACAACCCGTGAATTCAGAGAAGACAGCAGGAACCTATGTTCTGAATAACTCATGTACGCAGTGCAGAATTTCTCTTTCAGGGAGGATGGGGAATCGAGCCCGGATTCCGTCCGTGACTGTTAGCTGTACAAGATTAAGGCCGTGTGCACGCGGCTCGTTCTCCGCAGGCTGCCGTTCCGTGGCGTTCGTCAACACTCTGTAATCGCAAAACAGCAAGCCGGGCGCTAATCAGGCCGCTAATATAGGCCTTCTCTTTTTGAGGCCCACGCAAGAGGCTTTGGCATTGTACCGCCTGCACTCCACACCGCCAGCAAGCAACTCCTTTAGTACCACCTCGCTCGGTGAGGAGTCGATGGTGGGGGCGAGGAGACTACAAATAGAGGGGCAGGGCAACACTGCAAATCATACCTTTCTCGGCCTTTTGGCTAAGATCAAGTGTAGTATCTGTTCTTATCAGTTTAATATCTGATATGTGGACCATGTGTTCACAACGATATTAAATTTATTTTTTATGGGGGAAGGACCGTCACAATGGCTTGCCATTGGGTCCTTCAGGTGTCGCCCAGTGCGTTGCACTACTGCCTGGGCAGGCGCACCCCAACCAAAACAATTGAAAATTTTAATATCTTCAAATGAAGATGCTTGGAAACTCTTCTTTGTTTGTGTTAAAAGCATTCTGTTTATGAATAAGACATGCTTAACCACACGTTCCATGAGTCGCTGCAAGCTGGCCTGCTACTGTACCTTGTTCATGTCAAATGTGGTGGTTGGTCTGCAGCACGATGGTCACCACCCATACTGCAGCCAAAGCCCATCTGTTGGTCACCAGCAAATAAAACAGAATTGGATGCTGTCTGAATTCTCATCATCTGACTGGCACAAAATGCACAACCATTTTCTTATGCATACCTCCATGCGATTTGGTTCTGAACTTGTTTCTGAACTCGAAACATAGCTCGGAGATTGAAAGCGTTTCAGGTTCATGATGAGCAGAGTGGAGTAATAACAAGACAAATTGCTGGCTGCATTTTCATTATCATCACAAAGTTACACAAAAAATTGTGTGCTTATGTGCTGGACCGGATCTTTATTTATCTGTCTGCCTACTGATATACCCGCTACACACCACCATTAGCCTAGAGCATCTCCAGCAGCTTCAGAAAAACATTCCACCATAAGTGCTTATCGAGCTGTTTTAATAAATTAATTGTGTTTCACGGGTGTGTTGATGTAGCACATCTCCAATACAAGTCCCCCTGTATTTATGCTGACATATGTGGCCCATCCGTTGTGGCTAATCTCTCTCTTTCTCTCTCGCGTGCACGGAAGACACTGACGGAGCTTCAGCGCCCGCCGGCATGGTGAGACGTGGGAAGAGCTAAGGGCCGGCGATCCGTCGGGGGTGCGACGGTCCTATGGAACCTTGCAATGGCAAACAAGGTCACACTCTTATATGTCAATTAGGAAACTAGTTCTTGAGATCCCTAGAGATGGGGAACTCGGTGTTTTCCGTTTGTAGGTTGGCAAAGGACGCCGGCATCCCGAGCCTCAAGCCGGCACAATCATCTTCTATGGAAGAACTGGTGGAGCTTCTAGCTTGTTCCTTGGAAAAAAGATCTCTACATATGAGCATAACAGATAGAGTAATTGTTCATTGTGCCTGCAAAGTGAACGCTTGCCAATGGCATTCTTTTGCAAGGTTGAAGCAGTCATGTAGCTTCAAATTGCATCCCATGTACCCCCTTTGCCCGGTCACAACACACCGGGACAGTTTGTCCGACCAGAAAGGACACTGGTTTGCCAACATGTTTTATTGATGGAGCGCCGGTCCCCAAAGTTTTCAGTACATGCTACAGAAACTGTTACATGACGAAGTTGATGAGAACTTTCTGCACCAGGTGCTCCCCGTACACCACCTTCTCATACTTGGCCATGCCGCCCGTTTTCTCCCGGCAGAACTCCACGGGCTCCACCGCAGCATCAAAGTTCGACTGCATATACGTGTCATTTGGTCCAGAAGAAACATTGAGTATAAGCAACTCAATCGATACAACCATACGTATCATAAATATGTTCGTCCGCGAGAGAGCTGCATATATACATACCTCATAGAAGAAGGCGACAGATACACGGTAGCGGGGGGAGTTGTTGACGACTCTATGGAGTGTGGGCTGGTATATCCCATTCGACCAAACCTGAAACCAAATAAGATGGTTTACGAGTGATAAGGTTGCTACAAGAAAAGACTGAATTAGGCTGCCAAAACAGATAAAATTCAGCGAAGTTGCAAACAAGGAAACCTTCAGCATGTCTCCGATGTTGCAAATGAAGGTCCCGGGGACGGGCTTGGCGTATATCCACTCACCAGACTGGTTTCTAACCTGATACAAAATTTACCAAAGAGTTTCAGCAGACCAACTCCTCCTCTGCTTCATTAAGAGGAAGCAGAGGGCATAAATGGATAATACAATTGCGGCTGTGTGCATCCTAGATATGCAGAGGCCGGGGTAATGCTTAAACCTTTTAAGTAATAAAGCGCCCTTTATCGAAAATAAATAAATGGATAATACAAGCTATGTATGCTAGTGAAGGAATAAATACCTCAAGAGCACAGGTACCATCATCCTGATTCACCAGGGTCAGAAGGCCTGCAGTTTAACAAAATGTGGAAAATCATTTCCAAGATATTTTGGTAAAATTTTCTTACGAATACAATATACAGTAATACTCGTTTTCCTACGAAGCAAGCAGATTATACTAGTATTGGCTTTTGATGCAGAACCAAGAGAGATGTACTAACCATAATCTGTGTGAGCTTCACTGAATTGGTCATAGGATGCATGGAATACAAAAGAAAAACAGAGTGAGATGTGTCCACCCAAGTAATCAATGTTTTTTTGTGTGGACTATCAGTACATGTGCTTACCATCCAATATCAGTGCGTTCCTCTTGTGGGATGTCAGCTGAGACTGGATATCAACCTGAGAACCCAGAAAGCATCTCCCGCTATTCCGCCTTCGAAAGCATCCAACGGCGCACCCAGGGGCTGTTTGGTTTGCAGCCTGCGGACGCCATGCCAAAAAATCGGCGTTGACCAAAGGCAGGGTAGCTGTTTGGTTGGGAACCAATTAATTGGTCAGCCAGGGCTGCATGGGCTCGCGCAGTTCACTTTTTCGCCAACTCGAGGGCAGAACGCGGGCGGCTGGATTGTGCGCCAATTTTTTGGCGTGCCCCTGATTTGGTAGGGTTAGCATGGGCAGCATCCAAACAGCCCCCCAGTGCCAAGGCTATGCGTCTCATGATCCTCCTTGAAAGGTGTGAAATGCAAAATGGTATGATAAACACTGAGGGAGGACGTTTCAACAACACACCAAGATACAATTGACGAGCATAAAAAAAATGCAAAGTGATTCAATAAATGGAGCTCGTAGAAGGCTTATTACAAATATCTTTTTCATTTTTTGATGCACTAAAAAGAGCAGGTACCGTACCCATTTCTCAGGTGCTCTAAGATAAACCTTGAGAACACAAAACAGAGAAGGTAAGTTGGAAACATACCGCAAATTAAATCCCTCCATTGGTTTACCAAGATCTCCATATTTGCCCGGTTCGATAGGCGTGTAGCACTGCCATGTTTATTTTCATGGTTTAGCTCAGAACACAGAACAACTTTAACAAGCATAACCACAAAACACAGAGACAGAGGTAAACTTACATCAATTGGTTCATGTATATCAGGTTTACCCTTGGTAACAGTTTCTCCCACTCTCTGATACCCTCTGACGACAAACCATAAGAAAGTTCATTTCCACAAGTAGAAGGCTTCCAAGGACCAAATAACGAGCTACAAATGAATGAAACAAGACAAGGTGAACTTCTTTTAGCAATCATACCTATATGCACTCTGAGGTGTCACTTTAATCTTCAGTTTTCCCTCGTGAGGTGATGGGGATATGTACCTAGGGTAGGGTCATAGGCCTGACCTACATACCCTATCTAAGGACACTGCCCCAGAAAGCTTAAGGGTTACGAGGAAGTCTCCGACTGAAATCGCCAAGAAGCATGAATCACTCGACAATATACACTCGGAGGTACCTTTCACTCGACGCTTACCTTCTACTCGGAAGGACCAGAAGACAGTCGACCACAGAAGCCCAGAAGTCACCCCAGGGAGGCTAACGGGCAAGCATTCATCAAGACCTTTAATAGCATTTATGGTGTACGTTACCAGTAACGTACGTCTTTTATGACCATGATCTGACCCTTGGATGCCGGACACTTATGAGGGGCTGCGCACTCTATATAAGCCGCCCCTTCCCTCTGTCACAAGGGTTCGCACCCCCTGTAACTACACACATATTACACTCGACAAGAAGCTCCCGAGCACCTGAGACGTAGGGCTTTTACCTCCACGAGAGGGGCCTGAACTCATACATTCTTGTGTACAATCTCGCCGTAGCTAGGACTCTGCCCTCTCCTTACGTACCCCTACCTTCTACTGTCAGGCTCGTTCCCACGACAGTTGGCGCCCACCGTGGGGCAGGCGTCTAAGCGACTTCCGGCGAGGTTGCATTTGTTTCCCTTCGTCATGTCTTCCGGTGGTGATTTGTTCCTGGGCCGCGAGATCCGTCTCGGAGCGCTCACCTTCATCGCCGACGATTCGGCATGGCTCCAGGAAACGCCTCTAGATGTTGAGGCGCTCCCGATGCGTGGAGCGACACACTTCTGCGCAAGCTCCTGCGGCGTCCTTCTCCTTCAGCCGTCAACCCCGTATGTGTCAGCCCTCTGCGCTGTTCGACGCCGCAAGCGATCCGGTCGTTCGCGGCTACAGCGTTGGGTGCGACATGCGGCGGCCCGCCAGGCTTCGTCCCCGCAAATTGCAGCCATCGAGCCTGCCGAGTCACTTCGCGGCGTGTTCGACTCGGCGTCAGATCGGTCTGACGTTCCTTCCGAGTGCGAGAGCTGCGATCCTGCGGCTGAAGTTCTTATGGCTGGCTCTCATCAGAGTCCGCCACCTGGCTTCAACCACACCAGGCGCGAGATTGGTGGAACGTCGAATGAACAGCAGCGCCGGGATGAGGATGTTCTCCATACTCCCATCGTCGGTGCGACTGCTGAGGCCCAGGCCATGGAGGCCACTCGCCTTCGACTCAAAGAGATGCAAGAGGCACTCGACGAGCGTGCTCGACAGCGTCCACCACGTCCCAATCGGCATCAGCGACAGTTGTTTCCGAGTGGATCTCGAAATAACGTCGAGGTGTTCCGTACTCTAGTGTTGAATGTTGCAGCTGCAGCTAGGATTGCAGATTCTATCCAGCCGTCTCGGTCAGAGGCTGGGAGAGGCTTGCAGCAGATCAGAACGTTACTCGAGGCAGCGCAGCAGCAGAACGCTGTTGTTTCTCAGTCACAAAACAGGTTACATAGCAATTCTTCCAGGGCAGAAACAGTTCAGTCGGCCCATAGTCCGGGGTCACCTCCGCATCACAGGGGCGGAGGCTATCGTGACGATCGGTACAGAGATCAGTGGCGAGATCAGTTCGCTCCCCGTTATCACCGCGATGACCGCCGTCGAGTGCTTTCTCCTCCGCGGAGTGGTTCGTATGTGCCCCGGCACAATGATGAAAGGCGCCCGTTCGGTGATGAGCGGAATCCCGGATTTGACGCAAGAGATGTCCTTGCTCAAAGGCGGGTCGACAGAGGCAGAGCCCACAGAGATGGTTATAACGGAGACTATCCGAGTGGAAGCAGTGCTGTTGTTTCAGGGCCCGAGTGTTTTAGCAGAGCCATTCGTTCTGCAGAGATTCCCCCCAACTTCAGGTTGGCGGCTGGAATTAGCAAGTTTTCTGGCGAGTCAAAGCCCGAGACATGGTTTGATGATTACCGAGTGGCTGTGCAGATTGGTGGAGGTAACGACAACATAGCCATGAAGCATTTGTCCCTGATGTTAGATGGTTCGGCCAGAGCTTGGTTGAATCGTCTGGCTCCCTCTAGCATCTATTGCTGGGAGGATTTGGCCCGAGTGTTTATCAGAACCTTTGAAGGCACCTGTAAACGTCCGGCTGGTTTGATTGATTTGCAGCACTGCGTTCAGAAGCCCAATGAGACCTTGCGAGACTACATTCAGCGCTGGTCCACCTTACACCACACGGTGGAGAATGTTTCTGAACATCAGGTTGTTTGTGCCTTCAAGGCTGGTGTTAGATACAGAGAGCTCTATCTGAAGTTTGGTCGCACGGGTGATATTTCTCTGAGCAAGATGATGGAGATTGCCACTCGGTACGCCAATGGAGAAGAAGAAGACCGCCTCCGAAGCGGTAAAGCAAAAATAGTCGACAATGATGCAGGTGGAAATTCCAGTCGGAAACAGAAGCGCAAAGCTGATCCTCCTGCTCAGGCAGAAGCGGCTGCCCTGGCGGCACAAAGCAAGAATAAAGGAAAGTCCAAAGCTAAGTTCATCCCCAAGAAGTCAAAGAATCAGTCGGGTACAGATGTTATGGATTTACCGTGTGCAATCCACACGAGGAAAGATGAAGAGGGCAATTTAATATTGCCTAAGCATACCACTCGACAGTGCCGTTTGTTGATCCAGTCATTCAAAGAGAGCCAGTCGAGTGAGAAAGACCCTGAAAAGGAAGATGAAGAAGAGAAAGAAGAGTTCCCTGAAGTCAATGCCACTCTGTTGATTTTTGCTGACGTTGAGAGCAAGAGTCGACTAAAGGTTATCAACAGAGAGGTTAACATGGCGGTTCCCTCTGCCCCCACATATCTCAAGTGGTCTCAGACTGCTATCACATTTGATCAGTCAGATCACCCTGCGCATATCGCTACCCCCGGGCGGCAGGCGCTGGTGGTAGACCCAGTTGTGGGGGGCACTCGACTCCGCAAGGTTTTGATGGATGGTGGGAGCGGGCTGAACATCCTATATGCAGATACCCTCAAGGGGATGGGCATTCCGATGTCCCGACTCAGTGAAAGCAACATGCAATTCCATGGAGTAATCCCTGGGAAGAAGGCCCGTTCACTCGGCCAGATAGCGTTGGACGTGGTGTTTGGTGACGATAAGCATTTTCGCAAGGAAAAACTGACGTTTGAAGTGGTGGACTTCCAAAGCGCGTACCACGCCATCCTTGGTCGTCCGGCTTATGTCCGTTTCATGGCCCGACCATGTTACGTGTATCTCAAGCTGAAGATGCCCGGACCCAAGGGTGTAATCACAGTCATTGGCAATCGACAGAGGGCTGAGGAGTGCCTCCAGCAGGGCTCCAAGATCGCCGATCATCAGATGGCTATGGTTGAATTGGAAGAATACAAGAAAAACGCTGATCCTTCCGACCTGTTGCGTGCTAAGAAGCCCGCTTCTGAGTCAGCTTTTCAGTCGGCAGGAGAAGTGAAGAAAGTGAATATTCACCCGACAGATCCAACTGCTGCCCCGACCAACATCTCGACGACACTCGACAGCAAATAGGAAGCCGAGCTCATCCAGTTCCTCCGTGAGAACTGGGACATCTTCGCATGGAAGCCTGCTGACATGCCTGGTGTACCTAGGGAACTGGCTGAGCACAGATTGAGAGTTGATCCGAAGGCCAAGCCTGTGAAAGAGCACTTGCGTCGGTCGGCAACAGAGAAGCGAAAAGCAATCGGAGAGGAAGTGGCTCGTCTCTTGACGGCCAAATTCATACGTGAGATTTACCACTCCGAGTGGTTATCGAACGTCGTCATGGTCCCTAAGAAGGACAAATCACTTCGCATGTGTATTGACTTCAAACATATCAATCGGGTCTGCCCGAAAGATCATTTTCCGCTCCCCCGCATTGATCAGATTGTCGACTCAACTGCGGGGTGCGAGCGTCTATCTTTTCTTGATGCTTACTCTGTCTACCACCAGATCCGTCTATTTGGTCCAGATGAAATAAAGACAGCCTTCATCACCCCTTTCGGGTGTTTCTGTTATATCACCATGCCTTTTGGTTTGAAGAACGCTGGCGCTACTTTCATGCGCATGATTCAAAAATGTTTACTCGACCAGATCCCTCGGAATGTTGAAGCGTACATGGATGACATTGTTGTCAAGTCTCACAAAGGTTCCGACCTGTTGTCTAACTTAGCTGAAACATTCGCCAATCTGAGGAGATATGACATCAAGCTAAATCCGACTAAGTGCACTTTCGGTGTTCCTGGTGGCAAATTACTCGGTTTTCTCGTTTCTGAAAAAGGAATCGACGTTAACCCTGAAAAGATCGGTGCCATCACCCGAATGAAAAGCCCCGAGCGTGTGCACGACGTCCAGAAGCTCACAGGTTGCTTGGCAGCATTGAGTCGATTCATTTCTCGTCTCGGTGAGAAGGCACTGCCTTTATACCGACTGATGAAGAAGTCCGATACATTTGAGTGGACTCCGGAAGCTGAAGCAGCGTTTGTCGAGCTCAAAGCCCTGCTTTCCACCCAGCCGGTGCTTGCTGCTCCGCACAGCAAAGAGCCATTGCTATTGTACATCGCGGCCACTAATCAGGTCGTCAGTACAGTACCAACTGTCGAACGGGAAGAGGAAGGCAAGGCTTACAAAGTTGAACGTCCAGTCTACTATATTTCTGAAGTGTTGACTGCTTCGAAGCAAAGATATCCACATTACCAGAAGCTCGTATATGGTATATATTTGACAACAAAGAAGGTAGCACACTATTTTCAAGATCACTCAATTTCAGTCGTCAGTGATGCTCCGTTATCTGAAATTCTCAACAATCGAGACACGACTGGTCGAGTGGCCAAATGGGCTATCGAGCTCCTTTATCTTGATATCAAATTTGAAGCGAAGAAAGCGATCAAGTCTCAAGCTCTGGCTGATTTCCTTGCCGAATGGACCGAGCAGCAGCAGCCAATCCAACTTCACTCGGCACACTGGACCATGTTCTTTGACGGCTCCAAGATGCTGAATGGGTCTGGTGCTGGTGTAGTATTGGTGTCTCCAAAAGGCGACAGACTCAGTTATGTGTTGCAGATTCACTTTGATTCCTCCAATAACGAAGCCGAATATGAAGCACTCCTGTACGGGTTGCGTATGGCCATTTCACTCGGCGTCCGGCGCCTGATGGTATATGGCAACTCTGATTTGGTGGTTAACCAAGTGATGAAAGAGTGGGATGTCAGGAACCCCGCTATGACTGGATACTGCAATGCAGTAAGGAAACTCGAGAAGAAATTCGAGGGGTTGGAACTTCATCATGTTCCCCGAGTGAAGAACCAAGCAGCAGATGAGCTGGCAAAGATTGGATCCACTCGGAAGCCTGTCCCCAGCAATGTATTTCTCGAGCACCTTCATTCTCCTTCGGTGCAAGAAGATCCCTTCACTGAAGAGCCCCCGCAAGCGAAAAGCGCCTCTGATCCGAATGAAGTCGATGTCCCCGCTGTCATTGATTTGGTCATGGAGATTTTGGTGATTACGCCCGACTGGACTGTACCTTATATTGCGTACATTCTTAGGAAAGAACTCCCGGATGATGAAGATGAGGCTCGACAGATAGTCCGCAGATCCAAGGCTTTTACCGTTATGGATGGGCAACTCTATAGGGAAAGTGTGACTGGCGTGACTCAGCGGTGTATTTCTCCTGAAGAAGGTCGATTGATTCTGGAAAAGATTCACTCGGGAACTTGTGGTCATCATGTGTCCTCTAGGACGATTGTTGCCAAAGCATACAGAGCTGGTTTCTTCTGGCCGCGCGCCAATGAGATGGCTAAAGATATTGTCGATCACTGCGAAGGGTGACAATTTTATTCGAACCTGTCACACAAACCTGCGTCTGCCTTGAAGACTATTCCACTCGTCTGGCCGTTTGCTGTGTGGGGCTTGGATATGGTTGGACCCCTTAGAACAGGCCAGAGTGGATTTACTCATTTACTGGTTGCAGTCGACAAGTTCACTAAGTGGATTGAAGCTAAACCCATCAAGAAGCTGAACGCCCGCACTGCTATCAAGTTCATGAAAGAGATAACGTTCCGGTATGGAGTACCCCACAGTATCATTACAGACAATGGCTCCAACTTTGACTCGGAAGAGTTCAGATACTTCTGTTCTTCTCAAGGCACTCGGGTGGATTACGCATCCGTTGCGCACCCCCAGTCCAACGGTCAAGCTGAGCGAGCTAATCGCCTTATCCTCCAAGGATTAAAACCTCGGCTCATGCGAGATCTTGATCATGCTGCTAGAGCCTGTGTCACAGAATTACCGTCTGTTCTGTGGGGCTTGAGGACGACTCCTAACCGGTCGACTGGGCGCACTCCTTTCTTCCTTGTGTATGGAGCTGAAGCCGTTTTGCCAAGTGACGTCCTTCACAATTCTCCCCGAGTGGATCTTTACTCTGAAGACGAAGCTGAACAAGCAAGACAAGATGGAGTGGATCTCCTAGAGGAGGAACGAGAGATGGCCCTGATCCGGTCGACTGTATATCAACAAGACCTACGCCGCTTCCATGCTAGACACGTCAAGAGCCGTTCGTTCCACGAAGGTGATCTGGTGCTCTGAGTGGATCAGCAGCGACCCCACAAGTTGGCCCCAGCATGGGAAGGCCCATTCGTCGTCACCAAGGTGCTGAACAACAGAGCGTACCATCTTTTCAACTTGAACAAGAATATTGATGAGCCACGCGCTTGGAACGCAGATTTGCTTCGACGCTTTTATACCTGATGACCGAGCCGTTTTGATGTAATAAGAGTACTCCAGACAATGCCGTTTGTTAAGTTATGACTTCCGCAGCTTATTGTCGATTCCGATCACACAATTTTGCATTCAGAAATTACTCCGAGTGAAGAGCAATCCTCTCTCTCGGGGGCTTAGCTGCAAATCCGTTTCGCCTAAGTTAAAAACCCTTCCGAGTGTATAGCATTCAATACACTCGGAGACTTAGCCGCGAACCAGTCTTCGCCTAAGTCTAAAACTTCTCCGAGTGAAGAGCAATCCTCTCTCTCGGGGGCTTAGCTGCGAATCCGTTTCGCCTAAGTTAAAAACCCTTCCGAGTGTATAGCATTTAATACACTCGGAGACTTAGCCGCGAACCAGTCTTCGCCTAAGTCTAAAACTTATCCGAGTGAAGAGCAATCCTCTCTCTCGGGGGCTTGGCTGCGAATCCGTTTCGCCTAAGTTAAAAACCCTTCCGAGTGTATAGCATTCAATACACTCGGAGACTTAGCCGCGAACCAGTCTTCGCCTAAGTCTAAAACTTCTCCGAGTGAAGAGCAATCCTCTCTCTCTCGGAGGCTTAGCTGCGAATCCGTTTCGCCTAAGTTAAAAACCCTCCCGAGTGTATACATTTAATACACTCGGAGACTTAGCCGCGAACCAGTCTTCGCCTAAGTCTAAAACTTCTCCGAGTGAAGAGCAATCCTCTCTCTCGGGGGCTTAGCTGCGAATCCGTTTCGCCTAAGTTAAAAACCCTTCCGAGTGTATAGCATTCAATACACTCGGAGACTTAGCCGCGAACCAGTCTTCGCCTAAGTCAAAAACTTCTCCGAGTGAAGAGCAATCCTCTCTCTCGGGGGCTTAGCTGCGAATCCGTTTCGCCTAAGTTAAAAACCCTTCCGAGTGTATAGCATTCAATACACTCGGAGACTTAGCCGCGAACCAGTCTTCACCTAAGTCTAAAACTTCTCCGAGTGAAGAGCAATCCTCTCTCTCGGGGGCTTAGCTGCGAATCCGTTTCGCCTAAGTTAAAAACCCTTCCGAGTGTATAGCATTCAATACACTCGGAGACTTAGCCGCGAACCAGTCTTCGCCTAAGTCTAAAACTTCTCCGAGTGAAGAGCAATCCTCTCTCTTGGGGGCTTAGCTGCGAATCCGTTTCGCCTAAGTTAAAAACCCTTCCGAGTGTATAGCATTCAATACACTCAGAGACTTAGCCGCGAACCAGTCTTCGCCTAAGTCTAAAACTTCTCCGAGTGAAGAGTAATCCTCTCTCTCGGGGGCTTAGCTGCGAATCCGTTTCGCCTAAGTTAAAAACCCTTCCGAGTGTATATCATTCAATACACTCGGAGACTTAGCCGCGAACCAGTCTTCGCCTAAGTCTAAAACTTCTCCGAGTGAAGAGCAATCCTCTCTCTCGGGGGCTTAGCTGCGAATCCGTTTCGCCTAAGTTAAAAACCCTTCCGAGTGTATACATTTAATACACTCGGAGACTTAGCCGCGAACCAGTCTTCGCCTAAGTCTAAAACTTCTCCGAGTGAAGAGCAATCCTCTCTCTCGGGGGCTTAGCTGCGAATCCGTTTCGCCTAAGTTAAAAACCCTTCCGAGTGTATAGCATTCAATACACTCGGAGACTTAGCCGCGAACCAGTCTTCGCCTAAGTCAAAAACTTCTCCGAGTGAAGAGCGATCCTCTCTCTCGAGAGCTTAGCCGTGAACCAGTTTTCACCTAAGTTAAAAACCCTTCCGAGTGTAGCATTCAACACACTCGGAAACTTAGCTGTGAACCAGCCTTCGCCTAAGTCCTGAATTCTTACGAGTGCAGAACACCTGTTCCATTCGAGAATTAAATAAATTCAGCCAGGCAAAATGTCGGAAAGCAAAACGCGAGTAAGACTAGAATCTCCAGCGCAGCCAAAACTTGTTCGCGTGAAGGGAAGTTCTCAAGCTTAAGGCCTGAACGAAGTTTAACCGGTTACACCATCACTCGGCATACCGAGGCAAATAAAGTTTTTACTGAAAGCAAAGTACTTGTTCAAGCTCCAGTAGGGCTTGAGGGCTCGACAAAGGTGTCCAGGTCAATTCCGTCGGCAATCCGGGTGGCAGCTTCGATGAAAGTCTCCATGAAATCTTCAAACTTCAGTTTCTTTGTGTTGGTCACTCGGAGATCCTTCAGTTTGTCCTCTCTGGCCTCCTTGCAATGAACCCTGACGAGTGAAAGTGCCACGTCAGCACCACAGCGGGCAGCAGATTTCTTCCACGCTTGCACTCGATTGGGAATTTCATTGAGGCGAGTCATCATAGACTCAAGGTCAGTCTGGAGGGAGTCTTCAGGCCACAGATCCTTGTCGATCTTCTCGAAAGCAGACCTCAGCCGAATGATGTATCCTTGGACATTCTTGAGATGAGCTTCAAGACGAAACATATCCATGGACACGGCGTCTCCGACAAGTGATTTTGTGGGGTCCAGATTGGACTCGATCTCTTCAGTTTCTTTCTCAAAGTCTTGACAGAATTCTGCACGAAGAGAAAGTGAAAAGGTGATCACAATGCCACTCTGGAAAAATCAAAGAAATTCATTCGACAGCGGAAGGTTACCTTCGAGCATGCTGAACATTTTCCTTGCGAAGTCTCCCAAGTGTTTCTCCAGAGCAGTCTTACTCTTGGTCTGCACTTCAAGTTTTTTGATCCATTCGGATCGTTCCTGCTTGAGTTTGGTGTTCTCTTCTTCCAGTCTACTGGCTGCGGCAAGTTTTTTCTCAGCAGCTTCAGTTTTCTCCTTCGCTTCCTTCTGAGCATCAGCAAGTGATTTGTCCTTGTCCTCGAGTGCCTTCTTCATGGTATCTAAAGAAATAACATTGTTGAGTCGCGCTCGGAGACGACGGTTCTCATCACGTACGTCTGTTCGAGTGAATTCACTCGGTTCAAAGGATGGAGGGTGAAAGTGATAATGCAATTGATCGACAAAGATTACCTCCCAAAGTCTTCAACTCGGTCTGTGCACGGTCCAGGTTGTTGTTCGTCAGCTCCAGATCAAGCAGAAGTCGATTCTTTTCCTTCTCCAGCTCGATGTACTTGGTCCCAAGCCCACAGGCTTTCTGAAATCAGCAAAGAAGGGGGTTCAATCGACATAAATGTTTCTTTACTCCCGAGTGGGAAAATACAAGTGCGGCCCGCCGACTGAAAGGCGGCCCGCCGCCCCACCCTACAACCCTATACAGCGTCATATCATGGTTGATGGAAATGATGTCCATGAAACCTGCAGAATGGTTCTTAAGACTACTGCCCATCGTCAACGATCAACAGTAGTCTCGGGGACTACACCCAGTGGGTGCACTCAGCGTGCCCCCACTGGATACAAAAACACTCGACCAGGTCTGCCTGTCAGAGTATAAAAGAAGTAAGCAAGCAAGCGAACATTGTCTCTATCAGACCCCCGCCGATGCAAGCATTCGACGGCGGTCTCGGGGACTACACCCAGTGGGTGCACTCAGCGTGCCCCCACTGGACCTACATTTACTCGACAAGGTCTGTCCTGTCGAATGGAAACGGTTTTCAAAATGACTTTAAGACCCCTGCCGACGCCTTCGTCATTCGACAGCGGTCTCGGGGACTACACCCAGCGGGTGCACTCAGCGTGCCCCCACTGGACCAGAAATTACTTGATCTACTTGCGAAGAAAACACACAGTGGGTGTAAAATCAAGATGGACAAGAATTCAATCGGAAATTAACTTACAATAGCACTTACTCGGACGTTGGCTTGAAGCGAGGTGCTGGCATCATAAGCTAACTTGCTGGCTTCATACGCCTCCTTTGTTCGCAACATCATCTGCCCAGCTTGGATCATGGCCTCCTTGGTAGCTCCAGTTTGGTCCTCCGGGACGTGATATAAAGGGTATGCGGGCGTCGAGTGAGTTGGTGCTGTCACTGAAGCAGCAGGTGGTACCTGAGATTGTCCAGCAGGTGCTGAAGCCACCAGAGTTGAAGTGGCTGGCGGAGCACTCGACAGCGGAGTTACAAAGGCTGGAGGTGTCGCAGCAGTCGTCACAAGGGGCGTCTGCCCAGATGATGTTCTCCGAGTGCGTATGCGTGGAGTCTCCAGAAGCACAGCTTCACCCTCCGCTCCCCGCTGTGGCTCCTCATCGTCTTCCAGTTCGATGATTTCGTCAGCTATCAGTCAGCAATTTTAATGAAGTCACTTGACGATTATTCTTCAGAAAACAGAGTAGTATGGGGATTTGGTATACCTCGTTGGGAGGTAGCCGCGTCAGGAGTGTCCACTTCCATACGGTCTCCGTCATCTCGCTGGGGCGACGTCACAGAGGTAGCAGCTCTGGCAGACAAATTTCACTCGGTCAGCATCAACATGAGGTTCTTCAACAGCAGAATAAGGAAAATAAACACTCACGTAGAGGCAACAGGCACAACAATCTTGATACGGGGCAGGGCCTTCCGAGGTTTTGGCGCGTCCGGCTTGAGCTGTTTCGCAGCTTTTTCGGCCGACCCTGATGTTGCAGCGTGGTCACGCTTTGGGTTCCTTGTGCTCGACGCCACAGTTTTTCTCGGGGCGACCCCTGGGTCTTCCTGTTGCTTGGCACGGCGTTCGGTGCGCGAAGGGACCTGAGCTTCCACCTCGTCTTCCTCCGGGTCGTCATCGCTGCTCTCGCTGTCGGCGGCGTAATCGCCATCTACGCTGCCGTCCATGCTTCCTTCCTCTTCGTCGGTCTGCTCTCCATTTGGTACTGGCGAGTACATGTTTGTAAATTCCTGCAAGATACAAGCTTCAAAGTCAGTCGACTGAATATCCGGTTACTCGACAAAATATTAAAACAATCGACAGAGATGTAACTCACCAAGTTCTTCGGTGGGTTCAAAGCAGAGAAGGCCGGAATTCGTTTGGCTCCCTCTGGATTATCACAGGCTCCGGTGATGCTCCTGAGCCACTGAGAAACAGTCTCGTCGGAAACTTCCTCAGGATGAGTCCGAGTGGTATCCTCGGGGCCTGAATAATGCCACATGGTGTGATCCCGGGCTTGGAGGGGCTGGATTCGTCGACTGAGAAACGTTTCAAGGAGGTCCAAGCCAGTCACTCCGCCGCGGATCAGTTCAGTTACAGCGTTCACTAGGATCCCTACTTGGATTTTCTCTACCTTTGTCACGTACAGTGATTTGGGAGTGGTAGGTCGATCCAAGGTGAAAGGAGGAAGTCCAGTCGACATATTTGGCGATGCAACATCCTTGCAATAGAACCATGTCGACTGCCAACCCCGGATAGAATCAGGAAAGGTCATGGAGGGAAATGCACTCCTACCTCTCTTTTGGATCCCTAAGCCACCACACAGCTGGATTACATGAGTTTTGCTATCTTTGGGATTGGCTTTCTTAAAGATTGGGATCTAACAGAGAATATGTGTTTAAACAAACCCCAATGTGGAGGGCAACCCAGGAAGCATTCACACAAGGTTATGAAACAGGAAAGATAGACAATTGCATTCGGAGGGAAATGGTGGAGCTGCGCCCCGAAGTAGTTCAGGAAAGTACGGACGAATGGGTGGGGTGGCATGGAGAAACCTCGCTCGACGTGGGTGAGAAGCAGAACTCGCTCGCCATCGCGTGGCTCCGGCTCGGTTTCCCCCTTCGGCAATCTCCAGGACCCCGCAGTTATCAACCCGTCGTTGACGAGATTTTGCACATCCTCCGCCGTGACCGTCGATTGGAGGAAATCCCCCTGGATCCACCCCGGCGGCACCGTCGACCGAGCGCCCGACGGCTTCTTCGCCTTGGCTCCTCCCTTCTTGGCGCGCTCGAGCTTCTCCGTCTTGCCCTTTGTCATGGCGGCGGCGGCCATTAGGGCGGAGCTGAGCAGAGGAGGAGGAGAGGAAGAGCAGATTTGGGGGAAGAATACTGTGCCAGCACCGGCGTCGTCGCCTCTTATATCCGCCCGTGTGGGTCACTGACCTGCGGGCCCGCCAGAGATCTGGGTATCCCGAATTCAGAGGAGGAGCGATACGTGGCGATATGGGTGGCGCGATAATCGATGCGTCGTGCCTTCATTTGCCTTAGCAGTTACGCCATCTCCGCCCTGCGCGCACTTATCCAAATTTCAAATCCCGTGAAATCCGGACCCGACAGAACAAACCGTCGCATCCGAAGACTCTGCAGATCGTTCGAACCTGACTTCGAGCTCAGTTTCACTCGGACCAGTTTCGAGTTCAATTTCATTCGGATACATTTCAAGACAGAATTGATCAGGGTGATCGATAAAGGTTCCAATCGACGCAGATTTCTGAGAAGCTTCAAAATGTACTCGGAATTTTTGTGCCTTGTCTGAACCTGCATTGACACCTTCACGCTCGAACCCCGATCCATTCGGGGGCTAATGATGGGGATATGTACCTAGGGTAGGGTCATAGGCCTGACCTACATACCCTATCTAAGGACACTGCCCCAGAAAGCTTAAGGGTTACGAGGAAGTCTCCGACCGAAATCGCCAAGAAGCATGAATCACTCGACAATATACACTCGGAGGTACCTTTCACTCGACGCTTACCTTCTACTCGGAAGGACCAGAAGACAGTCGACCACAGAAGCCTAGAAGTCACCCCAGGGAGGCTAACGGGCAAGCATTCATCAAGACCTTTAATAGCATTTATGGTGTACGTTACCAGTAACGTACGTCTTTTATGACCATGATCTGACCCTTGGATGCCGGACACTTATGAGGGGCTGCGCACTCTATATAAGCCGCCCCTTCCCTCTGTCACAAGGGTTCGCACCCCCTGTAACTACACACATATTACACTCGACAAGAAGCTCCCGAGCACCTGAGACGTAGGGCTTTTACCTCCACGAGAGGGGCCTGAACTCATACATTCTTGTGTACAATCTCGCCGTAGCTAGGACTCTGCCCTCTCCTTACGTACCCCTACCTTCTACTGTTAGGCTCGTTCCCACGACATGAGGGAGCTGAAAGAACTTGCGTGTGACCTCCCTGACTTCCGTCATTAGTGACTCCAAAATTCCATGGCCTCTCTGTTAATAACGCACAGACATGATTTACCTTAGTTCAAAACATCATCCGTTACCAGTATTTTAATTAGCACTCGACCGATTATTTAAGCAGCAATCAGAACCAGTTTTTGTTCATGAAACTAAAGGGGAAAGACCAGATGCACAGAACAACTGAAGATGACACACACATGACATTTTACACTCTACACTATTGATGACAACACAACATTTTATCTGTAAATTAATGATGCTATTTATTTCCATTTTCAGTTGAGATGCCATAACAACATAAAAATTAGTAGAGAGAAGCCTTTTTCCAGTTTATACAATCTGGTTAGAGGTCTAAATTAATAAGTTGAATGAGTGATTATACCACACAGAAGAATCCAGCTTCCCCGCAAGCGTCGTCCAGCATCGGACGGCATCCAGCAAACCCTCATCGATCTTCTGGATGAGCGAGCTAATATCTGATCATGCAAAGAAGAAAAGAGAGTTCCTCTCAGATAAACAAACAATGCATCAACCATATCACCTGCCTAGAGCGAGAAATCCCCGTAGCACGACTGGCACCGAAAAGAGAAATTTCCATGGACAAACATGTATCGATCAGCCGTATGTCCTCAAGGAGAATGACTTCTTCCGTCACACTTAGCTTCTGGATTTCGGTTGTATTTGCTATACATAAAGAATATATACCTAGTATTCTAGTAAGCACTTGCATAGTTGTATTATATATACATGGTTTTCTTCTTCATAAACTCTGTCACACCTAAAAATTATTCCTGGCTCCGCCACTGTCCAACATATAGTCTGCTGGGCTCAGAGAGGGTGGAGAATCTCTGAATAACAACCCGTGAATTCAGAGAAGACAGCAGGAACCTATGTTCTGAATAACTCATGTACGCAGTGCAGAATTTCTCTTTCAGGGAGGATGGGGAATCGAGCCCGGATTCCGTCCGTGACTGTTAGCTGTACAAGATTAAGGCCGTGTGCACGCGGCTCGTTCTCCGCAGGCTGCCGTTCCGTGGCGTTCGTCAACACTCTGTAATCGCAAAACAGCAAGCCGGGCGCTAATCAGGCCGCTAATATAGGCCTTCTCTTTTTGAGGCCCACGCAAGAGGCTTTGGCATTGTACCGCCTGCACTCCACACCGCCAGCAAGCAACTCCTTTAGTACCACCTCGCTCGGTGAGGAGTCGATGGTGGGGGCGAGGAGACTACAAATAGAGGGGCAGGGCAACACTGCAAATCATACCTTTCTCGGCCTTTTGGCTAAGATCAAGTGTAGTATCTGTTCTTATCAGTTTAATATCTGATATGTGGACCATGTGTTCACAACGATATTAAATTTATTTTTTATGGGGGAAGGACCGTCACAATGGCTTGCCATTGGGTCCTTCAGGTGTCGCCCAGTGCGTTGCACTACTGCCTGGGCAGGCGCACCCCAACCAAAACAATTGAAAATTTTAATATCTTCAAATGAAGATGCTTGGAAACTCTTCTTTGTTTGTGTTAAAAGCATTCTGTTTATGAATAAGACATGCTTAACCACACGTTCCATGAGTCGCTGCAAGCTGGCCTGCTACTGTACCTTGTTCATGTCAAATGTGGTGGTTGGTCTGCAGCACGATGGTCACCACCCATACTGCAGCCAAAGCCCATCTGTTGGTCACCAGCAAATAAAACAGAATTGGATGCTGTCTGAATTCTCATCATCTGACTGGCACAAAATGCACAACCATTTTCTTATGCATACCTCCATGCGATTTGGTTCTGAACTTGTTTCTGAACTCGAAACATAACTCAGAGATTGAAAGCATTTCAGGATGAGCAGAGTGAAGTAATAACAAGACATATTGGTACCCGCATTTTCATCGTCGTCGCAAAATTACACGAATGATTGTGTGCTTACGGATTGTGACCCAGTTGTGAGGGTTCGATCCGCAGAACGCACGCAAAGGGGGAAAGCCAGATGAGAGGAAATTTCTCATGTGCTGCCTTGCCCGGTCACGATACACCCGGGCAGTTAGTTTGTCCGACCAGAAAGGAGGCTGATTTGTCGAAGGGTTTTATTGATGGATCATTTTCAGTACAGCTGCAGAAATTTGTTCCCTTTCAGGCTTTCACCTCCCCTCCCCCAAACTGTTACATGACAAAGTTGGTGAGGACTTTCTGCACCAGGTGCTCCCCATACACCACCTTCTCGTACTTGGCAACGCCGCCCGTTTTCTCCCGGCAGAACTCCACTGGCTCCACCGCAGCGTCGAAGTTCGACTACATATACATGTCGTTTATTTCAGAAAAAAGGGAAAAATTAAGTATAAGCAACTCAAAGTTCGGCTGCATATACCTCGTAGAAGAAGGCGACAGATACACGGTAGCGAGGGGAGTTGTTGATGACTCTGTGGAGCGTGGGCTGGTATATCCCATTCGACCAAACCTGAAACAAAATAAGATGATTTATAATTAATGAGGTTGCTAAAAGAAAAGAATGAATAAGGCTGCCAATATAGATAGTTGCAAAGAAAGAAACCTTTAGCATGTCTCCAATGTTACAAACGAAGGTTCCAGAGACCGGCTTGGCGTATATCCACTCGCCAGACTGGTTTCTGACCTGATACCAAATTACCAGAGAGTTTCAGTAGACCAACTCCTCTGCTTTTCATGACCGAGGAAGAGGAGGGCATAAATTGATAATACTACAAGATATAAGTGCTAGTGAAGGAAAATGTACCTCAAGAGCACAAATATCATCATCCTGATTCACCAATGTCAGAAGGCCTGTAGTTCAATAGAATGAGGAAATAATATTTCCAGGATTTATCGTATAATTTTCCTAAGAATACTATATATGGTTTTCCTAAGAAGCGGGCAGATTATAATGGTATTGACTTTTTTTATACACAAGAAAATGATGTAAAACCAAGAGAGGTGTACTCACCATAATCTGTATGAGCTCCACTGGAATAGAGAAGAAAAACAGAGTGAGATGTATCAACATGCCACAAGATAACTTCTGTTTTAGGGTGTATCTGTGCTTACCATCCAATATCAGTGCGTTCCTCTTGTGGGATGTCATCCGAGACTGGATAGCCAATTAACCTGAGAACCCAGAAAGCATCTCCCGCCACTCCACCTTCGAAAGCATCCAACGGCGCACCTAGTGCCAAGGCTATGCCTCGCATGATCTTCCTTGAAAGATCTGGAATGAAAAATGGCATGACAAACACTGTCATACACGATCGACGAGCATAATAGAATAAGTAATTCAGATAAGTGGACCTCGTAAAAGGCTTATATAGTTTTCCAGCAACGCGTCAAAATTTGATGGATAATCTGGCCTGCACGAAGATAAACAATTCATTACTTTAAATCATATTAAGTACTAAAAGAGAATTCTGTAAATTGTGACATATTAAACATCATTAAGTATCGACAGGTGTATAATGATACTACAGGATTTTCGGAAGCCCCCCCCCCCCCCCCCCCCCCCCCAAAAAAAAACAGACAATGAACCGTTTTCTCAAAAATGCGATAATGGCGTGCTAAGATACACCTTCAGAACAATGAACAGAGAAGGAATCCCTAAAGAAAAACAGAGAAGGGAAGTTGAAAACATACCATAAATTAGATCCTTCCATTGGTTTAGCAAGATCACCGTATCTGCCCGGTTCGATAGGCGTGTAGCACTGCAATGTTTGCTCTAATGGTTTAGCTAAACAAACATAACAGTATAAACAAGCATGACAAGAAATTCAGGGAAAGAGGTAAACTTACATCAATTGCTTCATGCATGTCAGGTTTGCCCTTGGTAACATTTTCTCCCACTCTCTGGTACCCTCTAACGTTAGACCATAAGAAAATTCATTTGCAATGTTGAGATTTTCCATGAACCAAACAACAAGCTACAAGAAAAGTTTAGTTTTTATGTAGACATCACACCTGTAACCACTCTGAGGTGTCATTTTGATCTTCAGTTTTTCCTCGTGGGGGAGCTGAAAGAACCTGCGTGTGACATTCCTGACTTCCGTCATTAGCGACTCTGAAATCCCATGGCCTTTCTGTTAACAACGCACAGCCATGATTTACCGTATAGTTCAGCAGCATTCGGAACCAGTTTTTGCTAATTAGCACTCGACCAATGATTTAAGCAGCATTCAGAAACAGTTTGTGTTCATAAAACAAAAGGGGAAACCTGTTGAGCTAACCAAAAAAAAAAAGGGGAAAGACCAGCTGCACAGAACAACTGAACATGATACACACACATGACGTTTTACATTCAAGTATTGATGACGGCACAGCATTTGTTCTGCAAACTACTGATACTGTTTACTTCAATTTTCCGTTGAGATATTCAGATATCACAACAACATAAATGAGTATAAACAAGCCTTTTCCAGTTTATATAGTCTGCTTATAGGTCCAAATTAATTGCCATCACAAAGTTGAATGAATGATTATTACCACATAGAAGAACCCGGCCTCCCTGCAAGCGTCGTCCAGCATCCGGACGACGTCCAGCAAACCCTCGTCGTTGGCCATGTCAGGATCATCGATCTTCTCGACCAGCGGGCCGATATCTGATCATGCAAAGAGGAGAGATCACATATGTTATGTAGATAAATAAACAGTGGGGTGGGGATCAGCTGTATCATCTGAGAACTCTCTGCAGCACGATTCATAGATAAAGGAGAAATCTCCATGGATAAACATAAAACATGTATCTATCGGACGTATGTCCTCGAGGAAAACTACTCCTTCCATCCCGCTCCAACGTCCAGTCTGCTAAATTCAGAGATGATGGAGAATTCTGAACAGCTCACGCTATTCAGAGGAGACTGCGGCCTGATTTACTCTGAATTCTAGCTCATGAACGCACTGCAGAATTTCCACTTTCTGAAGGGATGGGGAATCGAGCCCGGATTCTCAGAATCCGAATCTTGCATGCAGGTGGGATCGTATCCGCCAACGGATTATGGCACTAACAACTTCCCATGAATAAAAAAATTTAACAGCTGACATACCGATCAGGGGGATGGCCTTGAAGTCGGAACCCATGATGTCCGGCGAGAGATACGGAGGCGCCGGACCGGAGAGGGGGACTTGGGGGCCGGGATAAGGAGAGCGATGGCAGGTGAGGTGAGGTGAGTGGCGTGACGGCAGGATCAGCAATCATCCATCCATATCAGAGCACCTTTTCCTGTTTGGTTATGGTTTTGGTGTGTCGTGTTGTGCACTAATTCACTGTAGTGAGAGCGACACGATCGTCCTTCGCACCTGCCGCATCGATGGCGACGCGAGGCAGAGGAAGGTGGGTGCTTCAGGGCATTGTGATGGCGGCGACGGAATTGCCCAGGTTTTTTTTTTTAAATAAATAGGAATTGCCCTAGCTGAGCGGTGAAAATCGTCCGTGGTTCCTGCCCATTTTCTGAACAGTCTTCGAATCGACAAATATTTTTTGGAATTTGGAAACAATTTTTGAAAGTCATGATTGTTTTACTAACATTAGAAATGCCTGAACATTTTTCGAAATAATGAAAAGTAATAATGTTTTTTTCTAAAAACATTGCGAACATTTTTGAATACTTTTAAAAAATTCATGAATACTTTTAAAAAATTCATGATTTTTTTTCGAAATTCACAAACTTATTTTGAATACACGAGCATTTTTCTCCAAAACCATGAACATATTTTATTTCTCGAATATTTATATCACCTGCAAACATTTTATGAGTTCTTGAACATTTCATAATAAAGATTTTTTTTAGAATTCACGAAAATTTTATGATTTTATTGAAATTTCTTAAAACATCACAATTTTTTGAAATCCTGAATTAATTAAAAAAAAGTAAAACACATAAAACAGAAACAAAAGGGAAAACAAAATGAAAAAAAAACTAGGAGGCTTCCCCCCGCACATGGGCCGGCCAAAAAGGGTGTGCCCGAGGGGGCTGCGTGTTGGCAAAATATCTCGTGCACCTGTGTTTGTCTGCTAAACAACCTGTGGTTGGAACTGTGATATCCTCAGTACACCGGGGTTCAAGTCCCGGTGCTCGCATTTATTCCTGGATTTATTTCAGGATTTTCGGCGATGCGCATTCAGTGGGAGGAGACGTTCCCGTCGACGATGAGGCTCTCGGAGGTGCTCATAGGAGTAGGGTGTGCGTGTATGCGTTCATAGGGGTGAGTGTATGCGCATGTATATGAGAGCTTGCGTCTGTACTGTGTTAAAAAAAACATGTGCTTGTCTCAAAATAAAATCTGGTAATCCTCAAAAAAAAATAAAAAACTGGTGCACCGGTGCACTGAACTCACGTTGCGCATTTAAAAATGTTTATTTTTTTTTAAAAAAAATAGCACGTTCATACAACTCAATGTGAGTTGTCAGAAGTTTTCAAGTCAAAACTCGAAACATAGCTCAAGAAAAAAAAAGACAAATTCGACACTAAATAGTACAAAACATAAGTTGGAGTTTGGATTTGGCCCATCATTACATTGAAGTCAAATGTATCTTTTTTCTATCTCAAGAAATGTTATAAATATTGATACAATTTTTTTGTGGAAACATACATTGATGATGTGTCAATGTGCTAGTTTTTTTATTTCAGATTTTACAAAATATTCTATGGCATCCTGTGCACCGATAGCACCACAAGTGAGGGTGCACAAGATACATTCCCGTTGTGAGTTGGCTGGTTTCCCAACGCGCACCGCGCCAGATAGAAGTTCACGGTTGATCCTATAGAACAGAAGCCAATTTCCAAGTACAAAATTCCGTGATGATGTGCAAAAGGCTTACCTCCAAAGAGGCCCATTCCAACGTGAAATAAAGAGTGGTTCAAGACATACTAGCCGCGTTGATTTGGCTGAAGTACAGTATAAAGAAAAATGCAACATTTTGTCTTTGTCGCTACTTGTTTCAAAATGAAAGTCTAGGCCATGTGGTGGAGATGTATTTTCATCCAAGAGGTGAGAAAATTTGAATAACCTAAAGAGACTGGATGTTCACGCTGGTGGTCCTTCGAATACTCACAATAAAAAACACATGGAGGGATGTGCTGATCTAATGAACCCGAATACATCCATCGCAACTGATGTACGCAAGCAAACAAAAAAATACATCCAAGATAGAGTACCAAACTCTGTTAATTTTCATCTTCAAGGTTGCTTCTAATTTGGGTCTAGCCATTTTGAGGTCCTCATTAAAGTGAGTCTTTCTTGAGTAAGGGGTTTTTTCTCACTTTTTATGACTGGTATGTTGCGTCTTGTCCTAATGTGACTGATAGTGATTTGAAGAATACTCCTAAGAATTTAAAGTTGGTTTCTTCTACTCTCCATAAAGATATTATGGAAGCTTGTGCTTAAAAAACGGTCAAAGCAATCAAAGAAGACCTTGAAGATGAAGAGTTTGCTATATTGGTTGAGCAATTGGATACGCCTGAGTCCATTGCGTCGGTGGTACCCGTGGCTGATGATATTGAGGCGGTCTGTATGTTGGTGCGTGATACTTTGGGGCCTAGCCAGTTGCTCGCCTTTGTGGAGCGTGAAGATTTTGATATTGTGGTCACCCACTTCGGTCACTCGCACGAGGCCATTGGGAAGATTTCTATGCGTGATAAGGTCGATGAGATTCTCTTTTAGATAGAGATTCACAGCTTTCTCAAACGTTTGAAAGCGGCTATCCCTGGATCTGGCAAAGCGATTGTGGAGGAGGCTCTCCAAAGCAAAGGAAAGAAGAGTGGCGCCACATAAAAGACTCTGCAGTTACTTGATGGATGGTCATTAGTCTCTTTTCTTCATGGATTTGATGGTGTCCGTGGTCTTTGGCTGATTTATTCTAGGGATTTTTTTTGTGATGTAGCAGTAAGTGGGTTGGTGCTCGTTACGTGTTGGGTATGGTTGTCGATGGATCATGCAATTATGGAGTTGCATGCTCTATAAGTAGTCCACATGTTGTTGGTTTGTAACGGTTTTCATCCAGTTTTCCGTTAATTAACTGGACAATTATCTTCTGCTTAATTAATCGATGATGAAAATCTCTTGCCTTCGTTTAAAAAAAATTCCTAGAGGGCTAGCCAAAAATGTTACATATCTCAAGGACCAACAACACAGCCGGCACAAAAGGCCAACCACACTTGATTTAAATAAAGCGATCATCCTATGCATCAACCGTCTCGATGGCGATGCGAGGCAGACAAAGATGGATGTTCTCATGCCATTGTGATGGTGGGGACGGAATGCGCGAGCTGAGTCATGAAAATTCTCTACAGTTAATGTCGTCAACAATTTTAAATAGGATCAGGCCAGCCTTCATCATTTCGGATTTTTGGATGAGTTAGCAGGAGCATGAATTCAATAGGGTACCTCCTCCATCCATATATAGGACCTAATGCGTTTTTTGAGACTGCCTTCGACTATTGATAATTATTAATAATATACTTAGCACATTTAAAATTGTATCATTGGAAGCTCCTTTCGTGTACGAATTTCACAGTATGCTTTGTGTAACTTGCATGTCATACATTATTGCTCTAACATGTGATCAAATTTGCCTCAAAAAATGCATTAGGCCCTATATATATGGATAGAGGGAGTATCGGTTTAGCAGGTTCCCTCCTGCCCTAGCTTTCGCTCTCCTAGCCCCTTCTACAGCCGTCGCCGCCCCTCCCTACACCGCTACAGCCGCCGCCCTCCCGCCGCATCTACTCCTCTCTCCTCCTACCCAACATCCCTAGAGCTTCAACACCACCGCGACTCTCTCCCCCCTATAGCTGTCACCTATTTATAATCCTAACCTCATCACGCCGCCGTCATGGACTCCCCATCCTCCTCCCTCTCCGGTGCACCAAACCTCTTCGCTGGTCCCGATCCCCATCCGTTCCTGACAACCGTGATCTTAACATCATTGATCGCGTTCCTATCCGTATTGACCAATCCAACTCCACGTACTATGCGTGGAAGACTTATTTCTCCCTCGTCTTCCGCGACTACTTCCTCACCAAAGTTGTCAGAATCGAGATTATGAATCGGATCGAAGCTCCGTCGGTAGGATCGTGAATCGTAGAATCATAACTACCGGGATCATAGAAACTTAGATTCTATGAGTAAAATCGTAGAATCGCAGGGGCTAGTTTGGATCGTAAGGTCGTAAGATTCTAAGACTTGACTCGCAATTCTGGAAACTTTGTTCCTCACTGAGCACATTGACGGTTCCGTCGACACCGCGCTCATGAAGGGCGACCCCGGGTGGTCCGTCATCGAGGCTACGCTCATCCGATGGTTCTACCTCACCATCTCGAACGAGATCTTCCACACAGTTGTGTCCGAGGATGATGATGCATGCTGCATATGGAACAAGATCAACGTGCTCTTCACTAACAACAAACTCCAACGTCTTGTTTTTTTTTGCAGCAAGAATTCTTTGGGTGGCATCAAAACAACTCCTCCATTGACGATTATTGCATGCGCCTGAAGATGTTTGCTGACAAACTCCGTGTCATTGGCGGCAAGGTCTCCGACAAGCTTATGCTTAGCACCCTCACCGCTAGCCTCGATGAGGATTTCGGTAACGCGGCATCCAACCTAACCTTGCTGCCCTCGCCGACCTTTTCCACCGATGGTGAAGTCACGGGTGTAGTTTGGTCAAGTTGTTGTCGAGGGCGGTAGGTCGGTCAAGCTCCACAGCGGCGGCGATGATAGACCCTCTACAGCGTCGGCGGCGACCCTCTACAACGGCAGCTGCGGGAACCCAGGTCTGCTGCAGATGCAGCAGAGGCGGCGGCTGTTGGAACAGCCCAAGGGAGAAGAAGACTCTCTCACACACACAGGTGAAAGAACACACACAGAGGCTTGGCACCGCACACACTTGTGCCACTTTTCTGTATTTCTTCTCAACGCAAACGAACTTGTTACACAGCCTATTAGTAGTGCACGCACGCAAGCCAGCCACACACCATGACTAGCTCCACTAGCCGGTACAAACGGCCACTAGCAATCCCATGACTCAGCCACACGACTCGGCCATCTCCTCACTTCCTGGAGATCACGTCTGTTGCTAGGATCTCCTCTAAGCCAATCTACCAACTAACTCTATCTATGCATGTACGTGTGATTCACTCCTCCTACTATCTAGGCTTGCAACTAACTAACCTTTGGATGCAGACTCACACGCATACGTGGTGCCATACATGCACAACACCGAGCTGGCACCTCTTAACATGACATGACTAACAAGCTTTGCAATGTGTACACGTGACCACATCTCTAGGTGTTCACATGCCGCAGCTTGATCTACATGCAAACTCGGAAATAAAACCATGATGAAAATCTAAATAACAAGGTTAAGTCTAACAGCGGCGACATCCTCTCTGCAGCGGCAGCCGCGGGAGCCCAGGCCTGCAATGACAATGGCTTGAAGAGGGCACACGCGACACGACTATGGATGAGCTGTGTGGCAACTTTGGTACTATGTCGGCAGCGCTCTCACCGCTGGAGTGGGATTTGGGGAAAAATGTTCGTGTACACAGGGGAGAGCTTTCGGGAATAGGAGGGCTTCTCGCGCGTTCGGGGGAGAAGATTGGGAAACTTCGCGCATGTACGCGGGTCAGGGATACGTACAATTCTGCGCGGGATCGATACATGCCAAAAGACAATTCTGGGAGCGTGTATAGCCAATTTAGGCACTATTATTTTTCTGGGAAATAAGGCACTACTCAACTAGCATCTGGTCAAAAATATTTACTTGGCTATCATTTTCCATTTTGTATATTTAACCCTCAGAGAAAATTATGCACTTATTTCTGCCTATTTGACTAACACGCGTATATTTTTTCATCAAGTGTGTGCACAAAAAGTGATGGATCGACATATATTTCAGGAAAAGGTGACCAATCAGCCTATATTTTTCTTTTTGCACATGTTCATGTTATTTTTACGTGTATTTTCCCTGTAGATTTAAATTTTCTTGATGTTCTATACTTGGCTTAAGCATATTTAGAATATAACTCTTAGGTATAAAATACATATTTAAGTGTCTGCAAACCTTCATAGAGTTAACATTACAAACCCTAGGGATACTTTACGGCTGCATCATATGGTCAGTCCTTAGCGTTTTGTTTCTTCACCCTAGGTATAGACCTTTCTTCAAGGTTAATAAGATAACACATAGAGAAATTGGCTAGCATGGCTTCGGTATGGTCCCACGCATAACGTATCCATAGGTGCGGAATTAGACCCTAAGAAAACAATATGTTCCCTTGGGTTTTCAATGTGCAACCTAGGGAATTTGTGTCTGATTTAACTCTAGAAAAGCACTTCAGCCCTAGGGCTATTTGCAGATTCTAGAAGTGAAGATAAAACACACCTGGCTCTCTGAGTGTATATACTCAGGCTGCAGGGTGTCTCCGAAGCCAAGGTTAAGGCAGAAAACAGTGACAGTATTTAATTAGAACTTGTATCCAAACTAATTAATCCATGCAAAAATTTCTTCTAACTAAAAGCCATCAGTTTGTGGGCCACTTAGCCGAGGCGTGCCATGGATTTCACATTTGTATACATGCACAATCTGTGAGTAAAGCTATTGATAAAATCTTAGGGAATCTTCTGCCATGAAAGAAATGAGAATTTCACATTCCTTCTCGCTGATTACTGACACATGTTTCAGGATTCGTGCAAATAAAGTTTTGGAAAGCATACAAGAGAAATAAATAGAACACCGTACTTTACACAGGCAAGGAGATACTAAGAGCCTCTTTGGTCCGTTGGTTGATGACTAAACATTGCCACAAATAAAATAATACAACGCGTAGCCACCATAAAAAGTGTGGTGAACAGTAAAATTGAAAAATAAATAAAGAAAGAACATTAAAAAAATTCTGAATTTGTTTTTTATAACTTTATACTAAATCGGCGAGAATTAATATGAATCGGAGGGAGCAACAAACATTGACAAATGTTTTGATTGCTTTTATAGTTTCATCCTGAAATGACATTCGTGGAAGACGTGGCAAAACAAATAGATGCTCCGAAAAAGTTATTTTCAAAAGCATTTTGAAGTGATGTTTTTTTTTTTGCCATGACTTTCATGAATGTCATTTCGTGATGAAACTTTGCAGGCATTGAAATCATTTCTCAATGATTGCGATAAAAAAAGTCATTTTTTTGGATTTGACTTTTCATATCAAGCTCATACGAGCTCAAGCTGAGAACACTTTCGGTTTCTCAGCTAGGTTCAGTAAGAGCCATGAAACTGCCACATGCTTACCTTCCTAGAAAACAAATGAAGTCAAAGTTGAACTCAAAAGCCATCATCAGACACATTGTTCAAGTCCTATAAATAAATAGGTTTCCCTTCTCTACATTAAACTAGTACATGGACACACTCCCTCCTATCCTAGATCTGACATGTTACATGGATACGGGAGCTACTCATCATGTCACGCCCCGAAACAAAGCTCGGACGTAACAGCCGCCACAAAGCTCGGACGTAACAGCCGCCACGCGTTTATAAACCGGAGCTTATAGACGTGTGAGGCCTAAATCAAACATTTCACAATAATACACTGATATAGCATATATATATTCTTTATTCTGGGGATACAAAGTTTTTGCTGAAAATAAACTCCTAAGTACTTTTATTTATCCCCTCCCGGCGCGTGCTACGCCTACTACTCAAAGTCATGCTCAGGATCATTTCCGCTCAGGGCTGCAAAAATAGAAATTAAGCAAGGGTGAGTACGACAATTCATACTCAGCCAGTAGCATTTTATCAAAAGGACAGAAGAGAAAGTGTTAAGGGTTTTACAACGGTGACATTTAGTTTCAAGAACATGGTAGAGCAATAATGGAAGGATTTAGCAGTGGAAATAAAGTATTATGAAAGGCTGAATTTAAAGAGAATATCCAATGGAATTCATCGAGAATATTGAAATAAATTGTACAGAAGTGTATAAGGAAAAATATTGGTATCACACGTGACCAGCAAGCTTCCCAACCCGGGAGTCACAAGGGTGAAATTTCACACTTTTACACTCTTAAGAGGGGTACTCCGACATCGACAGCCTCGACCAGAACCACGTGGGTTCCAGAAGAGCAGAGTCCTTTGGTCCCCTATGGCGCGACAACTTGACTTACTAGTATGGGTCGTTCCCAAGGATCCATCACCGATACCCTGTTCGGAACAAGTGTCACCCCCAGCGGAGAACTCAGACAGTCCCATACCTGAACTGTGACCGGTACAATACGTTTGCGGTCATGACACCAATATATACACATGTGATAATGGAAAATAATGAGGTCAATGATATGATGAAGCTCATGTAGCAATTCTCACGTCTCCGCGTAAGCCCAAATAATCATGACGAGTACTTGCTTACTGGAACATATTTCTTCTCAACAGTACAGTGGCTAATGAACAGAAAACATTTACACAAGAACACATATATCACGGTACAGTGGCTAGCAAAGATATACTAGCAGCAGTATATCTGTAGATCAATGAATGGAGTGCAAGTCGCGGGACTAAACACAGCAACGGAGTATGGACAAAGGAACTGCTACTTGCCTGACCAGCAGCTCCGGACCACCGCACGACTGCTACCAACACAAGCGACACCAGCGAAAGTCTATGCTTCTGTTTCTGGTATGATTCTATCTGGGGTCCTACTCTACAGCACCTGGTCGCCTTTTATAGTGGCGAAGAGTAGCCAACTCCTGGTGAATGTATTAACCACTGCCAGCCGCAAATTTCCAGGGTCGTAACTCCTGCTCACTCCAAAGGATAGACCAGTACCCTTTTGCTTCAACCAACGGCTGGTTCAGTGCATCTGCTAACTCATGCATGCATACGTTTCTCTCCTCAAATGACACGTATACTTTAAACCCCGAAGAATAAGGCACGTAGCCATGCAACAGGCCTTCTCATCACTGCATGCAAAAAAATATCTACTGTCCTAGACGGTGGTACTGTGCATCACAAGAGCTGGCTGTCCTTCGGTGAAAAGAAAACGCAGCTACGCAAGAACTAGGGAGCAGGCTATGAACATGCATTCAATCGACTGGTTGACAAGACGAATGGCTACATGCATTGATGCATTCGGGTACACCCTATGAATGCTGTGCATGCCATGCGTTGATGCATGCATGTAAAAGTACGAGTGACTACTCCAGGCAATTGTAGTTCTCCAACGTTTCTAAAGTGAGCTTATGCAAAGAGAGTGTGCTAACAATTTTGCATGCATAAGATATTAAGAGAACAAAGTTTGTTAATAAATACTAGCATGCCTGAGCTCTAAAAATGATAAATAGGCCGAAATGTAATTATAATAAATAGAAATTAATTAATTTAATTATTCTTAGGTAATACACGGGTGTTACATCCTCTCTTCCTTATAAAAATTTCGTCCTCGAAATTTAATTACCGGTCGATAGAAGATGCAGAAAGTTTTTGTGAAGTTCGTCTTCTTTTTCCCATGTCGCTTCGTCCTCTGTGTGGTTACTCCACTGAACTTTGACAAATCGGATAGTCCTTTTCCTCATTACCCGGTCTTTGGCATCTAGTATTTTTACAGGATACTCCTCGTATGATAGATCTGGTCTGAGTTCCACAAGTGGTAATTGCGTTTCTTCTGGCGGTGTCTCGCATTTCTTCAATGTGGATACATGAAAAACATTATGTACTCCTGACAAATTTGGAGGTAACTCTAATAGGTATGCTACTGGTCCAACTCTGCCAATAATCGGAAAGGGTCCCACATACCTTGGACTCAACTTTCCTTTCAACCCAAAACGTCTCGTACCTTTTCGGGGTGAAACTTTTAGGTATACTAGATCTCCCGCTTCAAATTCAACTTCCCTTCGTTTGGTGTCCGCTTGTCTCTTCTGACGGTTCTGTGCTGCAGTTAAATGTTCGCGGATGACTCGTAGTTTTTCCTCTGCCTGTTGAACTAGCTCAGGGCCTATATATTTCCTCTCACCAATTTCTTCCCAGCATATAGGAGAACGACATCTCTTACCATATAAAGCTTCATACGGGGCCATCTTTATACTGGATTGATAACTATTGTTATATGCAAATTTGACTAAGGGAAGGGACTCATCCCATTTTTCCTTGAAGTCCAGTGTACTTGCTCGAAGCATATCTTCCAGTATCTGTATGACTCGCTCTGTTTGTCCATCGGACTGGGGATGATAAGCTGTACTAAAATTCAATTTTGTTCCCAAGGCCTTATGTAAGCTTTTCCAAAATCTTGAAACGAACCTCGGATCTCGGTCTGATGCAATGTTTGCAGGGACGCCATAGTTCGCAACTATCTCTCTAATATATAATCTTGTTAATTTCTCAAGGGTCATTGTCTTCTTGACCGGTATGAATTGTGCCACCTTGGTTAATCTGTCTACTATAACCCATATGGAATCATATCCTGCAGAAGTTTTTGGTAACCCGGTTACAAAATCCATACTGATATCTTCCCATTTCCAACTAGGAATTCTTAGCGGTTGTAGGAGGCCTGCTGCCTTCTGATGGTCGACCTTTACCTGTTGGCATATTGGACATTCCAGAACAAACTTTGCTATTTCTCGCTTCATATTTGGCCACCAAAAATTTCCTTTGATATCCCTATACATCTTTGTGCTTCCAGGATGTACGGTGTATGGGGTGGTGTGGGCTTCTTGCATGATCTCCAGTTTTAATTCTGCATTTCTTGGTACACAAATACGCTCTCTTAACCATATAGATCCATCCATCTTTATATGAAATTCTGATGGCTTTCCTTGCTCTATGCCTTCTCGGAGATTGACAAGAAAAGGATCTTCTAGTTGTTTTATCCGGATTCTTTCTTGAAGATCAGGTTTGACATGAAGTGCCATAATAGTGATCGATGGGTCACGTACATGCACCTCTATTCCCAGCTCGTCTAGGTCCTTAAAAATCTTCTTTTGTGAAGTAATTAAAGATGCTACGTTGCAATCAGCTTTTTGGCTTAGTGCATCGGCTACTGCATTTGCTTTACCCGGATGGTAATTGATATTGACATCATGGTCTTTAAATAGCTCTATCCATCTTCGCTGCCGCATATTTAACTCCTTTTGCATGAAGATATACTTTAAACTTTTGTGGTCAGTAAAAATTTCACAGTGTTCTCCATACAAATAATGTCTCCATATTTTTAGAGCAAAGATTATAGCACCCAATTCCAAATCATGAGTTGGATAGTTTTTCTCATATGGTCTAAGCTGTCGAGAGGCATATGCTATCACCTTGTTGTTCTGCATAAGGACGCAACCAAAACCAATTTTTGAGGCATCACAGAACATAGTAAATCCAATCCCACTTATTGGTACCGCCAGAACTGGAGCAGACACTAGTCGATGCTTAAATTCTTGAAAATTTTCTTCACACTTCTCTGTCCATTCAAATTTTACTCCTTTGCGGGTAAGTTGTGTCAGTGGCGCTGCAAGCTGAGCAAAGCCTTCAATAAATCTCCGGTAATATCCATCTAATCCAAGAAAACTTCGTATCTCAGTAATCGTGGTTGGCCTTTTCCAGTCTAATACCGCCTGAACTTTCATTGGGTCTGCAGAGATACCTTCCTCAGAAATAACGTGGCCGAGGAATGACACTTTGTCTAACCAAAAATCACATTTCTTGAGTTTTGCGTATAACCGGTGTTCCCTTAGTGTTTGAAGTACTGCTCTCAAATGTTCGGCATGCTCTTCCTCTGTCTTTGAATATATTAGAATATCATCAATAAATACCACAACAAACTGGTCCATGAATGGTTTGAAGACGCGATTCATTAAGTCCATGAAGGCTGCGGGTGCATTTGTTAGTCCGAACGGCATGACAATATATTCGTAGTGTCCGTATCTGGTACGAAAAGCTGTCTTTGGAATATCTCCTTCTTTAACTTTTAATTGATGATACCCTGATTGCAAATCTATTTTTGAAAATACTCGCGAGCCTTGTAACTGATCAAATAAATCATCGATCCTAGGCAAGGGGTATTTATTCTTAATAGTTACCTTATTAAGTTCTCGATAATCGATGCATAATCGCCAACTGCCATCCTTCTTTTTCACAAATAATACTGGAGCACCCCATGGTGACATGCTTGGACGAATAAATCTTTTTTCTTCCAATTCTTTGATCTGTATCCTGAGTTCCTTTAGTTCTGCTGGGGCCATTCTGTAAGGGGTCTTTGAAATGGGACTAGTGCCAGGGACTAAGTCTATGCAGAACTCGATTTCTCGGTCAGGTGGAATCCCAGGTAATTCTTTAGGAAAAACATCGGAAAATTCTCTAACCACAGGAATATCCTCTATACATTTCTCCTTTACTTCTAAGTTTTTCACGTGCACGTACCTTGTTTTCTTGTGACTTCCTTGATACACTATTTTGCGTTGACCTGGAACTAGAAGTATCACTTTCTTTCCATGACAATCAATAACCGCATGATTTGCAATCAACCAATCCATGCCCAGTATTATATCAAAATCATGCATATCTAGTACTATCAAATCCGCCCGAAATTCATGTCCCCTTATAATCATCGGACAATTAGTGCATACTCCTCTAGCTATCACCTCGACCATCGGGGATTCTACCACAAGCCTTTTCTTTAAAAGTGCACTTTGTATTCCATGAGTACCGATAAATTTAGAAGATATAAAAGAGTGGGTCGCACCAGAGTCAAATAAAACAACCGCATTGCGAGAGCATACTCGAAGCGTACCTGACACCACATTGCTATCGTCGTGCACTTCATTTTGAGTTAGATGATTCACTTTAGCACGAGTAGGCTATTGCTTCCTTCCATAGTTGTTTGTGTGCCGAGGAGCAATATTCGTCTTAGGAGGTGGTGCAGGTAGGTACAATGGTACTTTTGGTGCTGGCAAAACAACTAACTGATTAGGAGTAAGACTCTTGTTCCGGCACTGACTGATAACATGTCCTTCCTTGCCGCATCCGAAACATTTTTCATGTCGCTGCTCACACTGGGAAGCCCTATGATTTCCGTGACAAATAACACATTTATTTCCTATGGGCTGATATGTCGCTTGATTATTTGGGCGCCAATTTTGATGCATCTTCCTTTGCGTATTTCCTTGACCACGGTCGTCGACCCTCATCTTTTTATTTGGTTTCTCCACTTCTGCGCGTTCTTCGAGGTATGCTTGTTCCACTGTAAGAGCTTTGTTAGCCACATCACGAAATGATCTTAATTCGAACACCTCCACGCGCGCCTTGATAGGTTGACGTAAGCCTTGAGCGAACCGTCGCGCCTTGACTTCATCATTTTCGACGTATGCCATCGCATAGCGGGCAAGTCTAGAAAAATTGATTTCATATTCTGCCACACTTTTATCACCTTGCTTTAGCTGTAGAAATTCAAGCTCCATTTTCCTCTGAACACTTTCAGGAAAATATTTTCTCTGAAATTCTTGCTTAAATATCGCCCAAGTGACCATATAATCCTCTGGATATTTCTTTTTGTGCACATTCCACCATTCAAAAGCTCCACCTTGTAACATAAATGTAGCTAATGTCACCTTCTCTTGCTCTGGATAGTGTCTCACTTCAAATATTTTTTCTATCTCAGTTAACCAGTCGTCGGCGTCCATAAGATTAGCACTGCCGAGAAAGGCAGGCGGCTTCAGTCGCAGGAAGTGGCGCAAGTTGTCCTGTGTCCCACCATCATGAGAGTTCTCTGCTCGTGATGGTTGTTGTCCTAACTGTTCCAGGATTACGGTCTGTCGCATTTGAGTTTGTTCCTGACGGTGCAAAATCTCCAAGAGCAAATTACTTGGTGGAAGCTGATCTTCTGCGGTCCTCTGAGATCCACCACTACCTCTAGCGTGAGTGGTTGAAAAATCTCCATGGTCATTGTTAGCCATCTAATTATGAATGATAAAGAGCAAAATACATAAATAAATTGTTACCACATCATTGCATGCATCCGTACATAAAGTTGATTTTAATATATAAGAGGGGTTGACACGTACAACCAAAATTTGCACAACCTCACCAGGAGTGCTAGTGTCAACATCAAACTACATGCAAAGATTAGTAAAAGTGCAAGCAACCTTCTGCTACTAGGGTTGCTACAGGAGGCTACCACCACATGCAAACCGGATAGATCATATCATTACACACTAGATACTAGTAACACTGCCACTTCATTTATTTATGCTAGTACGTACTACCACTCAAGTAGTACCATCGCCTGCTAGTACGTCGCATGCATTTAGTTCTTTTCTTTCTCATTCTTCATTGCTGCCAGCAGATGTCGGAGGCACCAGTTTTCTGCCTTCAGATCCATCATCTCACTCTCCTGTTTGTTGTTGGCGTCTTCCGGCACGTCTCTTTCCTGCTTCAGCTTCTTGGTCTTGTGTCCCTCCTCCTCGATCCAACGGTCGCGGTCCTCCACCTCTATTTCATGGTCATGCTTGATTTCATAAAGTTGTGCCTGATGCTCCTGCTCTAACTCGTCTAGCTCTTGCTTCCTACGAATCTCATGGTACTGCTGGAGTTGTGCAATCTCCTCTTGGTGTTGCTGCTCAGAACGCGCCAAGTCCAGCAAGGTCTCCCAGTACTCATAGGTGTGTAAATCCACTAGACCAAAGTTTAAAGTGAAGTAAAGCGATTTAAGTGCTTCACGAGCTGCCGAGCACTTAGCTTCATGATCATCCTGACCATAGCCATAGAAGGTAGTGTATGCACCAGGGTCATGTGGAGTGACCTGCATGTGCACAGCTCCCTGTATTCCTCCATCCGAAAGAACACTGGTAGAGATCACTGGTGGCTCTAGGTGAAAATAATCAGCTACCTCGTCGAGGATTTTCACAAAGTCAAGATGGAAGATGGTTGGGCTATCCATCCCTGATTCCAACCATACACATTAGTGCCAACATAATTGCATGCATAATAAGTGGAATACTAAATTTCACGATAAAATATATAATGAAAATAGAACAGAATAAATGTTAGCTACACATATGATAAGCACAAAAATGAGCGTTTCAAACTTATGCGCACAAAATAATACCCTGGTTATCCCACATTAAATGCAACAATTTTAATTATTATTATTATTATTGTTAACCTGGCTCTGATACCACTAAAGCTTTCACGCCCCGAAACAAAGCTCGGTCGTAACAGCCGCCACGCGTTTATAAACCGGAGCTTATAGACGTGTGAGGCCTAAATCAAACATTTCACAATAATACACTGATATAGCATATATATATTCTTTATTCTGGGGATACAAAGTTCTTGCTGCAAATAAACTCCTAAGTACTTTTATTTATCCCCTCCCGGCGCGTGCTACGCCTACTACTCAAAGTCATGCTCAGGATCATTTCCGCTCAGGGCTGCAAAAATAGAAATTAAGCAAGGGTGAGTACGACAATTCATACTTAGCCAGTAGCATTTTATCAAAAGGACAGAAGAGAAAGTGTTAAGGGTTTTACAACGGTGACATTTAGTTTCAAGAACATGGTAGAGTAATAATGGAAGGATTTAGCAGTGAAAATAAAGTATTATGAAAGGCTGAATTTAAAGAGAATATCCAATGGAATTCATCGAGAATATTGAAATAAATTGTACAGAAGTGTATAAGGAAAAATATTGGTATCGCACGTGACCAGCAGGCTTCCCAACCCGGGAGTCACAGGGGTGAAATTTCACACTTTTACACTCTTAAGAGGGGTACTCCGACATCGACAGCCTCGACCAGAACCACGTGGGTTCCAGAAGAGCAGAGTCCTTTGGTCCCCTATGGCGCGACAACTTGACTTACTAGTATGGGTCGTTCCCAAGGATCCATCACCGATACCCTGTTCGGAACAAGTGTCACCCCCAGCGGAGAACTCAGACAGTCCCATACCTGAACTGTGACCGGTACAATACGTTTGCGGTCATGACACCAATATATACACATGTGATAATGGAAAATAATGAGGTCAATGATATGATGAAGCTCATGTAGCAATTCTCACGTCTCCGCGTAAGCCCAAATAATCATGACGATTACTTGCTTACTGGAACATATTTCTTCTCAACAGTACAGTGGCTAATGAACAGAAAACATTTACACAAGAACACATATATCACGGTGCAGTGGCTAGCAAAGATATACTAGCAGCAGTATATCTGTAGATCAATGAATGGAGTGCAAGTCGCGGGACTAAACACAGCAACGGAGTATGGACAAAGGAACTGCTACTTGCCTGACCAGCAGCTCCGGACCACCGCACGACTGCTACCAACACGAGCGACACCAGCGAAAGTCTATGCTTCTGTTTCTGGTATGATTCTATCTGGGGTCCTACTCTACAGCACCTGGTCGCCTTTTATAGTGGCGAAGAGTAGCCAACTTCTGGTGAATGTATTAACCACTGCCAGCCACAAATTTCGAGGGTCGTAACTCCTGCTCACTCCAAAGGATAGACCAGTACCCTTTTGCTTCAACCAATGGCTGGTTCACTGCATCTGCTAACTCATGCATGCATATGTTTCTCTCCTCAAATGACACGTATACTTTAAACCCCGAAGAATAAGGCACGTAGCCATGCAACAGGCCTTCTCATCACTGCGTGCAAAAAAATATCTACTGTCCTAGACGGTGGTACTGTGCATCACAAGAGTTGCCTGTCCTTCGGTGAAAAGAAAACGCAGCTACGCAAGAACTAGGGAGCAGGCTATGAACATGCATTCAATCGACTGGTTGACAAGACGAATGGCTACATGCATTGATGCATTCGGGTACACCCTATGGATGATGTGCATGCCATGCGTTGATGCATGCATGTAAAAGTACGAGTGACTACTCCAGGCAATTGTAGTTCTCCAACGTTTCTAAAGTGAGCTTATGCAAAGAGAGTGTGCTAACAATTTTGCATGCATAAGATATTAAGAGAACAAAGTTTGTTAATAAATACTAGCATGCGTGAGCTCTAAAAATGATAAATAAGCAGAAATGTAATTATAATAAATAGAAATTAATTAATTTAATTATTCTTAGGTAATACACGGGTGTTACACATCATCTCACGAGTGATATGGGCAAGCTCTCCACCTAGGATCCATATCGTGATCATGATCATGTTCACATCGCCAACGGAGCAGGTATGCACATCTCACATATTGGTCGGGCTTCGCTTCTAACTCATAAACATAAGTCACTACATCTCTTCAACGTTCTTAGAGTCCCTTCTGCTACTCGTAGTTTGTTGTCTGTTCCTCAACTTACTCGTGACAATAATGTCTTCACTGAGTTTCATCCTTTTTATTTCTTTATCAAGGACCGGGACACGAGGGATGTTCTACTTAGAGGCCGCCTGCGCCATGGACTCTATGGACTTGATATGCCGCCTGTTCCTCAGGTTTTCAGTGGTGTGCGTGTGTCGTCTACTCATTGGCACGCACGCCTTGGTCATCCTGCCACCCCCATACTCCGTAGTGTTCTCCATCGTGATCTTCCAGTTGTGTCTAATAAAGATGCTGCCACAATTTGTGATGCCTGTCAGCAAGGCAAGAGTCATCAACTTTCATTTTTAGAGTTGAGTCGTGTCGTCAACACTCCACTTGAGCTTGTGTTTTCTGATGTATTGGAGCATGCCTAAACTTCTATCAGTGGACATAATTATTATGTCAGTTTTATTGATGCTTATAGTCGGTTTACTTGGCTTTATCTTATCAAGCGCAAATCTGATGTGTTCGATGTTTTTATGCAATTCCAAGCTCATGTTGAGCGTCTCCTTAAGCATAAAATTATTCATGTCCAATCCGATTGGGGGGGGGGGGGTGAGTATCACAAACTCAATGCATTCTTTAACAAGCTTGGGATTTCGCACCGTGTATCTTGTCCTCATACACATCAGCAGAATGACGCCGCCGAACGTAAGCATCGTCATATTGTTGAAACTTGCCTCACTTTGTTAGCTCATGCCTCGGTTCCTTTTCTCTTTTGGAGTGATGCTTTTTCCACCGCCTGTTTCCTTATTAATAGGCTTCCTACACGACGACTTGGGATGAAAACATCACTTGAACTCTTGCTCAATGAAGCTCCAGATTATACGTTCCTAAAAGTGTTCGGATGTGCGTGTTGGCCTCACCTTCGACCCTATAATAAGCGTAAACTAGAGTTTCGTTCCAAACAGTATGTCTTCTTGGGCATACTTCCCTTCACAAAGGGTACAAGTGCCTTCATGTTCCATATAACCGTGTCTACATCTCACGTGACGTTGTGTTCGATGAGAATGTGTTCCCTTTTTCATCTTTTCCAACCACTCACACCACTCCTCAACCACATGTGTCTTCCATCTTACCGTCGCCTGATCAGTTTGTTGATGTTGCACACTCTCCCGCGTTGCTTCCTAACCATGCTGCATGTATCGGTCGTGGAGCTCGTCTCGAACTGCTAGAGGATCACGCGCCATCCCTTGGTCCGTCGAGGGACGTCGATCAGGTGCATGTGCCATGCACACCTGATCCGCCCTCGCCTCGGTCTCCTGCTCCGTTGCCTGGGCCGGTTTCGCCTGCCTCGCCGCTAGGCGGATCCTGGCCTGGCTCCTCTGGCCCATCGCCCGGCCGCGCGTCCATGGATGCCTCCCCGGGGCCCTCCGCCACGGCCCCTGCTGGGTCGTCTTCACCAAGCCATGCGCCCAACCTCCTGGAACACCCGAGTCGTCCGCCTGAACCACTCCGTCGACTGCATCCTCTGATGCGTCGTCCGCGGTGCCTTCGCCACCACCAGCTCCACCAGTGGCTGCCGCTCTGCGGCCTCGTACATGTAGTCAGTCTGGAATTGTTCGTCCAAAGGAACGCACGGATGGGATGGTTACATGGATTGCAGTTTGTGTGGCTCAGTTGGCTAAAGATCCGTGTGTTGAACGTCGAAATTTTCAGGTTGCTCTTGGGATTCCGCACTAGCATAATGCCATGGAGCAGGAATATCAGGCACTGTTGAAAAACGGTACTTGGCAGTTGGTTCCTCCAGTCTCTGGTGTCAATGTTATTGATTCCAAGTGGGTTTTCAAGGTCAAGAAGCATGCCGATGGCTCTACTGAATGCTACAAGGCACAACTGGTAGCTAAAGGCTTCAAACAACGGTATGGTCTTGACTACGAAGATACTTTCAGTCCCGTTGTTCAGCCAACTACCATCCGCCTGCTGCTTTCTTTGGCTATTACTAGAGGCTGGTGTAGGACCGAAAGTATGTCTAGAGGGGGGTGATTAGACTACTTGACCAAATAAAATCTACTTTTCCCAATTTTAAGTGTTAGCAGATTTTAGCATTCATAGCAAGTCAAGCACACCCTATACATGCATGTCTAAGAGTATAGTAGCGGAAAGTAACAACAAGCATGAGTAGAAAAGGAAGGGTAGGAAGATCAAACACAATTTGTAGACACGAAGATTTTTCCCGTGGTTCCGATAGGTGGTGATATCGTACGTCCACGTTTATGGAGTCTTCAACCCACGGAGGGTAACGGTCGCGAGAGTCCATGGAGGGCTCCACCCATAAGGGTCCACGAAGTAGAAACCTTGACTATTCCATAACGGCTTCCGTCCACGAAGGACTAGCCTCACTATGGGTAGATCTTCACGAAGTAGGCGATCTCATTGCCCTTACAAACTTCTTGGTTCAACTCCACAACACGAAGTAGGAGGCTCCCAAGCGACACCTAACCAATCTAGGAGGCACCACCCTCCAAAAGGTAATAGGCTCGGCAATGTTGATGAAATCCTTGCTCTTGTGCTTTAAGATGATAGACTCCTCAACACACAATCACTCTCTCACAGATTTGGCTATGGTGGAAAGCAACTTGGGGAGGGTAGATATCAAGATTCATATGGATGGAGTGGAATAACTTGATCTCAACACATGAGTAGGTGGCTCTCTCTCAGAAAATAGGTTGGGGCAAGTATGGAATAGTTCTGAGTGCTTCTCTTACGAGTGGGTGGTGGTGAAGGGGTATATATAGGCATCTCCAAAAATCCAACCGTTACACCTAAAGTGACCAACTCGGTGACACCGATGTGTGAATCTCGCTGGGGCGACGTCACAGAGGTAGCAGCTCTGGCAGACAAATTTCACTCGGTCAGCATCAACATGAGGTTCTTCAACAGCAGAATAAGGAAAATAAACACTCACGTAGAGGCAACAGGCACAACAATCTTGATACGGGGCAGGGCCTTCCGAGGTTTTGGCGCGTCCGGCTTGAGCTGTTTCGCAGCTTTTTCGGCCGACCCTGATGTTGCAGCGTGGTCACGCTTTGGGTTCCTTGTGCTCGACGCCACAGTTTTTCTCGGGGCGACCCCTGGGTCTTCCTGTTGCTTGGCACGGCGTTCGGTGCGCGAAGGGACCTGAGCTTCCACCTCGTCTTCCTCCGGGTCGTCATCGCTGCTCTCGCTGTCGGCGGCGTAATCGCCATCTACGCTGCCGTCCATGCTTCCTTCCTCTTCGTCGGTCTGCTCTCCATTTGGTACTGGCGAGTACATGTTTGTAAATTCCTGCAAGATACAAGCTTCAAAGTCAGTCGACTGAATATCCGGTTACTCGACAAAATATTAAAACAATCGACAGAGATGTAACTCACCAAGTTCTTCGGTGGGTTCAAAGCAGAGAAGGCCGGAATTCGTTTGGCTCCCTCTGGATTATCACAGGCTCCGGTGATGCTCCTGAGCCACTGAGAAACAGTCTCGTCGGAAACTTCCTCAGGATGAGTCCGAGTGGTATCCTCGGGGCCTGAATAATGCCACATGGTGTGATCCCGGGCTTGGAGGGGCTGGATTCGTCGACTGAGAAACGTTTCAAGGAGGTCCAAGCCAGTCACTCCGCCGCGGATCAGTTCAGTTACAGCGTTCACTAGGATCCCTACTTGGATTTTCTCTACCTTTGTCACGTACAGTGATTTGGGAGTGGTAGGTCGATCCAAGGTGAAAGGAGGAAGTCCAGTCGACATATTTGGCGATGCAACATCCTTGCAATAGAACCATGTCGACTGCCAACCCCGGATAGAATCAGGAAAGGTCATGGAGGGAAATGCACTCCTACCTCTCTTTTGGATCCCTAAGCCACCACACAGCTGGATTACATGAGTTTTGCTATCTTTGGGATTGGCTTTCTTAAAGATTGGGATCTAACAGAGAATATGTGTTTAAACAAACCCCAATGTGGAGGGCAACCCAGGAAGCATTCACACAAGGTTATGAAACAGGAAAGATAGACAATTGCATTCGGAGGGAAATGGTGGAGCTGCGCCCCGAAGTAGTTCAGGAAAGTACGGACGAATGGGTGGGGTGGCATGGAGAAACCTCGCTCGACGTGGGTGAGAAGCAGAACTCGCTCGCCATCGCGTGGCTCCGGCTCGGTTTCCCCCTTCGGCAATCTCCAGGACCCCGCAGTTATCAACCCGTCGTTGACGAGATTTTGCACATCCTCCGCCGTGACCGTCGATTGGAGGAAATCCCCCTGGATCCACCCCGGCGGCACCGTCGACCGAGCGCCCGACGGCTTCTTCGCCTTGGCTCCTCCCTTCTTGGCGCGCTCGAGCTTCTCCGTCTTGCCCTTTGTCATGGCGGCGGCGGCCATTAGGGCGGAGCTGAGCAGAGGAGGAGGAGAGGAAGAGCAGATTTGGGGGAAGAATACTGTGCCAGCACCGGCGTCGTCGCCTCTTATATCCGCCCGTGTGGGTCACTGACCTGCGGGCCCGCCAGAGATCTGGGTATCCCGAATTCAGAGGAGGAGCGATACGTGGCGATATGGGTGGCGCGATAATCGATGCGTCGTGCCTTCATTTGCCTTAGCAGTTACGCCATCTCCGCCCTGCGCGCACTTATCCAAATTTCAAATCCCGTGAAATCCGGACCCGACAGAACAAACCGTCGCATCCGAAGACTCTGCAGATCGTTCGAACCTGACTTCGAGCTCAGTTTCACTCGGACCAGTTTCGAGTTCAATTTCATTCGGATACATTTCAAGACAGAATTGATCAGGGTGATCGATAAAGGTTCCAATCGACGCAGATTTCTGAGAAGCTTCAAAATGTACTCGGAATTTTTGTGCCTTGTCTGAACCTGCATTGACACCTTCACGCTCGAACCCCGATCCATTCGGGGGCTAATGATGGGGATATGTACCTAGGGTAGGGTCATAGGCCTGACCTACATACCCTATCTAAGGACACTGCCCCAGAAAGCTTAAGGGTTACGAGGAAGTCTCCGACCGAAATCGCCAAGAAGCATGAATCACTCGACAATATACACTCGGAGGTACCTTTCACTCGACGCTTACCTTCTACTCGGAAGGACCAGAAGACAGTCGACCACAGAAGCCTAGAAGTCACCCCAGGGAGGCTAACGGGCAAGCATTCATCAAGACCTTTAATAGCATTTATGGTGTACGTTACCAGTAACGTACGTCTTTTATGACCATGATCTGACCCTTGGATGCCGGACACTTATGAGGGGCTGCGCACTCTATATAAGCCGCCCCTTCCCTCTGTCACAAGGGTTCGCACCCCCTGTAACTACACACATATTACACTCGACAAGAAGCTCCCGAGCACCTGAGACGTAGGGCTTTTACCTCCACGAGAGGGGCCTGAACTCATACATTCTTGTGTACAATCTCGCCGTAGCTAGGACTCTGCCCTCTCCTTACGTACCCCTACCTTCTACTGTTAGGCTCGTTCCCACGACATGAGGGAGCTGAAAGAACTTGCGTGTGACCTCCCTGACTTCCGTCATTAGTGACTCCAAAATTCCATGGCCTCTCTGTTAATAACGCACAGACATGATTTACCTTAGTTCAAAACATCATCCGTTACCAGTATTTTAATTAGCACTCGACCGATTATTTAAGCAGCAATCAGAACCAGTTTTTGTTCATGAAACTAAAGGGGAAAGACCAGATGCACAGAACAACTGAAGATGACACACACATGACATTTTACACTCTACACTATTGATGACAACACAACATTTTATCTGTAAATTAATGATGCTATTTATTTCCATTTTCAGTTGAGATGCCATAACAACATAAAAATTAGTAGAGAGAAGCCTTTTTCCAGTTTATACAATCTGGTTAGAGGTCTAAATTAATAAGTTGAATGAGTGATTATACCACACAGAAGAATCCAGCTTCCCCGCAAGCGTCGTCCAGCATCGGACGGCATCCAGCAAACCCTCATCGATCTTCTGGATGAGCGAGCTAATATCTGATCATGCAAAGAAGAAAAGAGAGTTCCTCTCAGATAAACAAACAATGCATCAACCATATCACCTGCCTAGAGCGAGAAATCCCCGTAGCACGACTGGCACCGAAAAGAGAAATTTCCATGGACAAACATGTATCGATCAGCCGTATGTCCTCAAGGAGAATGACTTCTTCCGTCACACTTAGCTTCTGGATTTCGGTTGTATTTGCTATACATAAAGAATATATACCTAGTATTCTAGTAAGCACTTGCATAGTTGTATTATATATACATGGTTTTCTTCTTCATAAACTCTGTCACACCTAAAAATTATTCCTGGCTCCGCCACTGTCCAACATATAGTCTGCTGGGCTCAGAGAGGGTGGAGAATCTCTGAATAACAACCCGTGAATTCAGAGAAGACAGCAGGAACCTATGTTCTGAATAACTCATGTACGCAGTGCAGAATTTCTCTTTCAGGGAGGATGGGGAATCGAGCCCGGATTCCGTCCGTGACTGTTAGCTGTACAAGATTAAGGCCGTGTGCACGCGGCTCGTTCTCCGCAGGCTGCCGTTCCGTGGCGTTCGTCAACACTCTGTAATCGCAAAACAGCAAGCCGGGCGCTAATCAGGCCGCTAATATAGGCCTTCTCTTTTTGAGGCCCACGCAAGAGGCTTTGGCATTGTACCGCCTGCACTCCACACCGCCAGCAAGCAACTCCTTTAGTACCACCTCGCTCGGTGAGGAGTCGATGGTGGGGGCGAGGAGACTACAAATAGAGGGGCAGGGCAACACTGCAAATCATACCTTTCTCGGCCTTTTGGCTAAGATCAAGTGTAGTATCTGTTCTTATCAGTTTAATATCTGATATGTGGACCATGTGTTCACAACGATATTAAATTTATTTTTTATGGGGGAAGGACCGTCACAATGGCTTGCCATTGGGTCCTTCAGGTGTCGCCCAGTGCGTTGCACTACTGCCTGGGCAGGCGCACCCCAACCAAAACAATTGAAAATTTTAATATCTTCAAATGAAGATGCTTGGAAACTCTTCTTTGTTTGTGTTAAAAGCATTCTGTTTATGAATAAGACATGCTTAACCACACGTTCCATGAGTCGCTGCAAGCTGGCCTGCTACTGTACCTTGTTCATGTCAAATGTGGTGGTTGGTCTGCAGCACGATGGTCACCACCCATACTGCAGCCAAAGCCCATCTGTTGGTCACCAGCAAATAAAACAGAATTGGATGCTGTCTGAATTCTCATCATCTGACTGGCACAAAATGCACAACCATTTTCTTATGCATACCTCCATGCGATTTGGTTCTGAACTTGTTTCTGAACTCGAAACATAACTCAGAGATTGAAAGCATTTCAGGATGAGCAGAGTGAAGTAATAACAAGACATATTGGTACCCGCATTTTCATCGTCGTCGCAAAATTACACGAATGATTGTGTGCTTACGGATTGTGACCCAGTTGTGAGGGTTCGATCCGCAGAACGCACGCAAAGGGGGAAAGCCAGATGAGAGGAAATTTCTCATGTGCTGCCTTGCCCGGTCACGATACACCCGGGCAGTTAGTTTGTCCGACCAGAAAGGAGGCTGATTTGTCGAAGGGTTTTATTGATGGATCATTTTCAGTACAGCTGCAGAAATTTGTTCCCTTTCAGGCTTTCACCTCCCCTCCCCCAAACTGTTACATGACAAAGTTGGTGAGGACTTTCTGCACCAGGTGCTCCCCATACACCACCTTCTCGTACTTGGCAACGCCGCCCGTTTTCTCCCGGCAGAACTCCACTGGCTCCACCGCAGCGTCGAAGTTCGACTACATATACATGTCGTTTATTTCAGAAAAAAGGGAAAAATTAAGTATAAGCAACTCAAAGTTCGGCTGCATATACCTCGTAGAAGAAGGCGACAGATACACGGTAGCGAGGGGAGTTGTTGATGACTCTGTGGAGCGTGGGCTGGTATATCCCATTCGACCAAACCTGAAACAAAATAAGATGATTTATAATTAATGAGGTTGCTAAAAGAAAAGAATGAATAAGGCTGCCAATATAGATAGTTGCAAAGAAAGAAACCTTTAGCATGTCTCCAATGTTACAAACGAAGGTTCCAGAGACCGGCTTGGCGTATATCCACTCGCCAGACTGGTTTCTGACCTGATACCAAATTACCAGAGAGTTTCAGTAGACCAACTCCTCTGCTTTTCATGACCGAGGAAGAGGAGGGCATAAATTGATAATACTACAAGATATAAGTGCTAGTGAAGGAAAATGTACCTCAAGAGCACAAATATCATCATCCTGATTCACCAATGTCAGAAGGCCTGTAGTTCAATAGAATGAGGAAATAATATTTCCAGGATTTATCGTATAATTTTCCTAAGAATACTATATATGGTTTTCCTAAGAAGCGGGCAGATTATAATGGTATTGACTTTTTTTATACACAAGAAAATGATGTAAAACCAAGAGAGGTGTACTCACCATAATCTGTATGAGCTCCACTGGAATAGAGAAGAAAAACAGAGTGAGATGTATCAACATGCCACAAGATAACTTCTGTTTTAGGGTGTATCTGTGCTTACCATCCAATATCAGTGCGTTCCTCTTGTGGGATGTCATCCGAGACTGGATAGCCAATTAACCTGAGAACCCAGAAAGCATCTCCCGCCACTCCACCTTCGAAAGCATCCAACGGCGCACCTAGTGCCAAGGCTATGCCTCGCATGATCTTCCTTGAAAGATCTGGAATGAAAAATGGCATGACAAACACTGTCATACACGATCGACGAGCATAATAGAATAAGTAATTCAGATAAGTGGACCTCGTAAAAGGCTTATATAGTTTTCCAGCAACGCGTCAAAATTTGATGGATAATCTGGCCTGCACGAAGATAAACAATTCATTACTTTAAATCATATTAAGTACTAAAAGAGAATTCTGTAAATTGTGACATATTAAACATCATTAAGTATCGACAGGTGTATAATGATACTACAGGATTTTCGGAAGCCCCCCCCCCCCCCCCCCCCCCCCCCAAAAAAAAACAGACAATGAACCGTTTTCTCAAAAATGCGATAATGGCGTGCTAAGATACACCTTCAGAACAATGAACAGAGAAGGAATCCCTAAAGAAAAACAGAGAAGGGAAGTTGAAAACATACCATAAATTAGATCCTTCCATTGGTTTAGCAAGATCACCGTATCTGCCCGGTTCGATAGGCGTGTAGCACTGCAATGTTTGCTCTAATGGTTTAGCTAAACAAACATAACAGTATAAACAAGCATGACAAGAAATTCAGGGAAAGAGGTAAACTTACATCAATTGCTTCATGCATGTCAGGTTTGCCCTTGGTAACATTTTCTCCCACTCTCTGGTACCCTCTAACGTTAGACCATAAGAAAATTCATTTGCAATGTTGAGATTTTCCATGAACCAAACAACAAGCTACAAGAAAAGTTTAGTTTTTATGTAGACATCACACCTGTAACCACTCTGAGGTGTCATTTTGATCTTCAGTTTTTCCTCGTGGGGGAGCTGAAAGAACCTGCGTGTGACATTCCTGACTTCCGTCATTAGCGACTCTGAAATCCCATGGCCTTTCTGTTAACAACGCACAGCCATGATTTACCGTATAGTTCAGCAGCATTCGGAACCAGTTTTTGCTAATTAGCACTCGACCAATGATTTAAGCAGCATTCAGAAACAGTTTGTGTTCATAAAACAAAAGGGGAAACCTGTTGAGCTAACCAAAAAAAAAAAGGGGAAAGACCAGCTGCACAGAACAACTGAACATGATACACACACATGACGTTTTACATTCAAGTATTGATGACGGCACAGCATTTGTTCTGCAAACTACTGATACTGTTTACTTCAATTTTCCGTTGAGATATTCAGATATCACAACAACATAAATGAGTATAAACAAGCCTTTTCCAGTTTATATAGTCTGCTTATAGGTCCAAATTAATTGCCATCACAAAGTTGAATGAATGATTATTACCACATAGAAGAACCCGGCCTCCCTGCAAGCGTCGTCCAGCATCCGGACGACGTCCAGCAAACCCTCGTCGTTGGCCATGTCAGGATCATCGATCTTCTCGACCAGCGGGCCGATATCTGATCATGCAAAGAGGAGAGATCACATATGTTATGTAGATAAATAAACAGTGGGGTGGGGATCAGCTGTATCATCTGAGAACTCTCTGCAGCACGATTCATAGATAAAGGAGAAATCTCCATGGATAAACATAAAACATGTATCTATCGGACGTATGTCCTCGAGGAAAACTACTCCTTCCATCCCGCTCCAACGTCCAGTCTGCTAAATTCAGAGATGATGGAGAATTCTGAACAGCTCACGCTATTCAGAGGAGACTGCGGCCTGATTTACTCTGAATTCTAGCTCATGAACGCACTGCAGAATTTCCACTTTCTGAAGGGATGGGGAATCGAGCCCGGATTCTCAGAATCCGAATCTTGCATGCAGGTGGGATCGTATCCGCCAACGGATTATGGCACTAACAACTTCCCATGAATAAAAAAATTTAACAGCTGACATACCGATCAGGGGGATGGCCTTGAAGTCGGAACCCATGATGTCCGGCGAGAGATACGGAGGCGCCGGACCGGAGAGGGGGACTTGGGGGCCGGGATAAGGAGAGCGATGGCAGGTGAGGTGAGGTGAGTGGCGTGACGGCAGGATCAGCAATCATCCATCCATATCAGAGCACCTTTTCCTGTTTGGTTATGGTTTTGGTGTGTCGTGTTGTGCACTAATTCACTGTAGTGAGAGCGACACGATCGTCCTTCGCACCTGCCGCATCGATGGCGACGCGAGGCAGAGGAAGGTGGGTGCTTCAGGGCATTGTGATGGCGGCGACGGAATTGCCCAGGTTTTTTTTTTTAAATAAATAGGAATTGCCCTAGCTGAGCGGTGAAAATCGTCCGTGGTTCCTGCCCATTTTCTGAACAGTCTTCGAATCGACAAATATTTTTTGGAATTTGGAAACAATTTTTGAAAGTCATGATTGTTTTACTAACATTAGAAATGCCTGAACATTTTTCGAAATAATGAAAAGTAATAATGTTTTTTTCTAAAAACATTGCGAACATTTTTGAATACTTTTAAAAAATTCATGAATACTTTTAAAAAATTCATGATTTTTTTTCGAAATTCACAAACTTATTTTGAATACACGAGCATTTTTCTCCAAAATCATGAACATATTTTATTTCTCGAATATTTATATCACCTGCAAACATTTTATGAGTTCTTGAACATTTCATAATAAAGATTTTTTTTAGAATTCACGAAAATTTTATGATTTTATTGAAATTTCTTAAAACATCACAATTTTTTGAAATCCTGAATTAATTAAAAAAAAGTAAAACACATAAAACAGAAACAAAAGGGAAAACAAAATGAAAAAAAAACTAGGAGGCTTCCCCCCGCACATGGGCCGGCCAAAAAGGGTGTGCCCGAGGGGGCTGCGTGTTGGCAAAATATCTCGTGCACCTGTGTTTGTCTGCTAAACAACCTGTGGTTGGAACTGTGATATCCTCAGTACACCGGGGTTCAAGTCCCGGTGCTCGCATTTATTCCTGGATTTATTTCAGGATTTTCGGCGATGCGCATTCAGTGGGAGGAGACGTTCCCGTCGACGATGAGGCTCTCGGAGGTGCTCATAGGAGTAGGGTGTGCGTGTATGCGTTCATAGGGGTGAGTGTATGCGCATGTATATGAGAGCTTGCGTCTGTACTGTGTTAAAAAAAACATGTGCTTGTCTCAAAATAAAATCTGGTAATCCTCAAAAAAAAATAAAAAACTGGTGCACCGGTGCACTGAACTCACGTTGCGCATTTAAAAATGTTTATTTTTTTTTAAAAAAAATAGCACGTTCATACAACTCAATGTGAGTTGTCAGAAGTTTTCAAGTCAAAACTCGAAACATAGCTCAAGAAAAAAAAAGACAAATTCGACACTAAATAGTACAAAACATAAGTTGGAGTTTGGATTTGGCCCATCATTACATTGAAGTCAAATGTATCTTTTTTCTATCTCAAGAAATGTTATAAATATTGATACAATTTTTTTGTGGAAACATACATTGATGATGTGTCAATGTGCTAGTTTTTTTATTTCAGATTTTACAAAATATTCTATGGCATCCTGTGCACCGATAGCACCACAAGTGAGGGTGCACAAGATACATTCCCGTTGTGAGTTGGCTGGTTTCCCAACGCGCACCGCGCCAGATAGAAGTTCACGGTTGATCCTATAGAACAGAAGCCAATTTCCAAGTACAAAATTCCGTGATGATGTGCAAAAGGCTTACCTCCAAAGAGGCCCATTCCAACGTGAAATAAAGAGTGGTTCAAGACATACTAGCCGCGTTGATTTGGCTGAAGTACAGTATAAAGAAAAATGCAACATTTTGTCTTTGTCGCTACTTGTTTCAAAATGAAAGTCTAGGCCATGTGGTGGAGATGTATTTTCATCCAAGAGGTGAGAAAATTTGAATAACCTAAAGAGACTGGATGTTCACGCTGGTGGTCCTTCGAATACTCACAATAAAAAACACATGGAGGGATGTGCTGATCTAATGAACCCGAATACATCCATCGCAACTGATGTACGCAAGCAAACAAAAAAATACATCCAAGATAGAGTACCAAACTCTGTTAATTTTCATCTTCAAGGTTGCTTCTAATTTGGGTCTAGCCATTTTGAGGTCCTCATTAAAGTGAGTCTTTCTTGAGTAAGGGGTTTTTTCTCACTTTTTATGACTGGTATGTTGCGTCTTGTCCTAATGTGACTGATAGTGATTTGAAGAATACTCCTAAGAATTTAAAGTTGGTTTCTTCTACTCTCCATAAAGATATTATGGAAGCTTGTGCTTAAAAAACGGTCAAAGCAATCAAAGAAGACCTTGAAGATGAAGAGTTTGCTATATTGGTTGAGCAATTGGATACGCCTGAGTCCATTGCGTCGGTGGTACCCGTGGCTGATGATATTGAGGCGGTCTGTATGTTGGTGCGTGATACTTTGGGGCCTAGCCAGTTGCTCGCCTTTGTGGAGCGTGAAGATTTTGATATTGTGGTCACCCACTTCGGTCACTCGCACGAGGCCATTGGGAAGATTTCTATGTGTGATAAGGTCGATGAGATTCTCTTTTAGATAGAGATTCACAGCTTTCTCAAACGTTTGAAAGCGGCTATCCCTGGATCTGGCAAAGCGATTGTGGAGGAGGCTCTCCAAAGCAAAGGAAAGAAGAGTGGCGCCACATAAAAGACTCTGCAGTTACTTGATGGATGGTCATTAGTCTCTTTTCTTCATGGATTTGATGGTGTCCGTGGTCTTTGGCTGATTTATTCTAGGGATTTTTTTTGTGATGTAGCAGTAAGTGGGTTGGTGCTCGTTACGTGTTGGGTATGGTTGTCGATGGATCATGCAATTATGGAGTTGCATGCTCTATAAGTAGTCCACATGTTGTTGGTTTGTAACGGTTTTCATCCAGTTTTCCGTTAATTAACTGGACAATTATCTTCTGCTTAATTAATCGATGATGAAAATCTCTTGCCTTCGTTTAAAAAAAATTCCTAGAGGGCTAGCCAAAAATGTTACATATCTCAAGGACCAACAACACAGCCGGCACAAAAGGCCAACCACACTTGATTTAAATAAAGCGAGACGATCATCCTATGCATCAACCGTCTCGATGGCGATGCGAGGCAGACAAAGATGGATGTTCTCATGCCATTGTGATGGTGGGGACGGAATGCGCGAGCTGAGTCATGAAAATTCTCTACAGTTAATGTCGTCAACAATTTTAAATAGGATCAGGCCAGCCTTCATCATTTCGGATTTTTGGATGAGTTAGCAGGAGCATGAATTCAATAGGGTACCTCCTCCATCCATATATAGGACCTAATGCGTTTTTTGAGACTGCCTTCGACTATTGATAATTATTAATAATATACTTAGCACATTTAAAATTGTATCATTGGAAGCTCCTTTCGTGTACGAATTTCACAGTATGCTTTGTGTAACTTGCATGTCATACATTATTGCTCTAACATGTGATCAAATTTGCCTCAAAAAATGCATTAGGCCCTATATATATGGATAGAGGGAGTATCGGTTTAGCAGGTTCCCTCCTGCCCTAGCTTTCGCTCTCCTAGCCCCTTCTACAGCCGTCGCCGCCCCTCCCTACACCGCTACAGCCGCCGCCCTCCCGCCGCATCTACTCCTCTCTCCTCCTACCCAACATCCCTAGAGCTTCAACACCACCGCGACTCTCTCCCCCCTATAGCTGTCACCTATTTATAATCCTAACCTCATCACGCCGCCGTCATGGACTCCCCATCCTCCTCCCTCTCCGGTGCACCAAACCTCTTCGCTGGTCCCGATCCCCATCCGTTCCTGACAACCGTGATCTTAACATCATTGATCGCGTTCCTATCCGTATTGACCAATCCAACTCCACGTACTATGCGTGGAAGACTTATTTCTCCCTCGTCTTCCGCGACTACTTCCTCACCAAAGTTGTCAGAATCGAGATTATGAATCGGATCGAAGCTCCGTCGGTAGGATCGTGAATCGTAGAATCATAACTACCGGGATCATAGAAACTTAGATTCTATGAGTAAAATCGTAGAATCGCAGGGGCTAGTTTGGATCGTAAGGTCGTAAGATTCTAAGACTTGACTCGCAATTCTGGAAACTTTGTTCCTCACTGAGCACATTGACGGTTCCGTCGACACCGCGCTCATGAAGGGCGACCCCGGGTGGTCCGTCATCGAGGCTACGCTCATCCGATGGTTCTACCTCACCATCTCGAACGAGATCTTCCACACAGTTGTGTCCGAGGATGATGATGCATGCTGCATATGGAACAAGATCAACGTGCTCTTCACTAACAACAAACTCCAACGTCTTGTTTTTTTTTGCAGCAAGAATTCTTTGGGTGGCATCAAAACAACTCCTCCATTGACGATTATTGCATGCGCCTGAAGATGTTTGCTGACAAACTCCGTGTCATTGGCGGCAAGGTCTCCGACAAGCTTATGCTTAGCACCCTCACCGCTAGCCTCGATGAGGATTTCGGTAACGCGGCATCCAACCTAACCTTGCTGCCCTCGCCGACCTTTTCCACCGATGGTGAAGTCACGGGTGTAGTTTGGTCAAGTTGTTGTCGAGGGCGGTAGGTCGGTCAAGCTCCACAGCGGCGGCGATGATAGACCCTCTACAGCGTCGGCGGCGACCCTCTACAACGGCAGCTGCGGGAACCCAGGTCTGCTGCAGATGCAGCAGAGGCGGCGGCTGTTGGAACAGCCCAAGGGAGAAGAAGACTCTCTCACACACACAGGTGAAAGAACACACACAGAGGCTTGGCACCGCACACACTTGTGCCACTTTTCTGTATTTCTTCTCAACGCAAACGAACTTGTTACACAGCCTATTAGTAGTGCACGCACGCAAGCCAGCCACACACCATGACTAGCTCCACTAGCCGGTACAAACGGCCACTAGCAATCCCATGACTCAGCCACACGACTCGGCCATCTCCTCACTTCCTGGAGATCACGTCTGTTGCTAGGATCTCCTCTAAGCCAATCTACCAACTAACTCTATCTATGCATGTACGTGTGATTCACTCCTCCTACTATCTAGGCTTGCAACTAACTAACCTTTGGATGCAGACTCACACGCATACGTGGTGCCATACATGCACAACACCGAGCTGGCACCTCTTAACATGACATGACTAACAAGCTTTGCAATGTGTACACGTGACCACATCTCTAGGTGTTCACATGCCGCAGCTTGATCTACATGCAAACTCGGAAATAAAACCATGATGAAAATCTAAATAACAAGGTTAAGTCTAACAGCGGCGACATCCTCTCTGCAGCGGCAGCCGCGGGAGCCCAGGCCTGCAATGACAATGGCTTGAAGAGGGCACACGCGACACGACTATGGATGAGCTGTGTGGCAACTTTGGTACTATGTCGGCAGCGCTCTCACCGCTGGAGTGGGATTTGGGGAAAAATGTTCGTGTACACAGGGGAGAGCTTTCGGGAATAGGAGGGCTTCTCGCGCGTTCGGGGGAGAAGATTGGGAAACTTCGCGCATGTACGCGGGTCAGGGATACGTACAATTCTGCGCGGGATCGATACATGCCAAAAGACAATTCTGGGAGCGTGTATAGCCAATTTAGGCACTATTATTTTTCTGGGAAATAAGGCACTACTCAACTAGCATCTGGTCAAAAATATTTACTTGGCTATCATTTTCCATTTTGTATATTTAACCCTCAGAGAAAATTATGCACTTATTTCTGCCTATTTGACTAACACGCGTATATTTTTTCATCAAGTGTGTGCACAAAAAGTGATGGATCGACATATATTTCAGGAAAAGGTGACCAATCAGCCTATATTTTTCTTTTTGCACATGTTCATGTTATTTTTACGTGTATTTTCCCTGTAGATTTAAATTTTCTTGATGTTCTATACTTGGCTTAAGCATATTTAGAATATAACTCTTAGGTATAAAATACATATTTAAGTGTCTGCAAACCTTCATAGAGTTAACATTACAAACCCTAGGGATACTTTACGGCTGCATCATATGGTCAGTCCTTAGCGTTTTGTTTCTTCACCCTAGGTATAGACCTTTCTTCAAGGTTAATAAGATAACACATAGAGAAATTGGCTAGCATGGCTTCGGTATGGTCCCACGCATAACGTATCCATAGGTGCGGAATTAGACCCTAAGAAAACAATATGTTCCCTTGGGTTTTCAATGTGCAACCTAGGGAATTTGTGTCTGATTTAACTCTAGAAAAGCACTTCAGCCCTAGGGCTATTTGCAGATTCTAGAAGTGAAGATAAAACACACCTGGCTCTCTGAGTGTATATACTCAGGCTGCAGGGTGTCTCCGAAGCCAAGGTTAAGGCAGAAAACAGTGACAGTATTTAATTAGAACTTGTATCCAAACTAATTAATCCATGCAAAAATTTCTTCTAACTAAAAGCCATCAGTTTGTGGGCCACTTAGCCGAGGCGTGCCATGGATTTCACATTTGTATACATGCACAATCTGTGAGTAAAGCTATTGATAAAATCTTAGGGAATCTTCTGCCATGAAAGAAATGAGAATTTCACATTCCTTCTCGCTGATTACTGACACATGTTTCAGGATTCGTGCAAATAAAGTTTTGGAAAGCATACAAGAGAAATAAATAGAACACCGTACTTTACACAGGCAAGGAGATACTAAGAGCCTCTTTGGTCCGTTGGTTGATGACTAAACATTGCCACAAATAAAATAATACAACGCGTAGCCACCATAAAAAGTGTGGTGAACAGTAAAATTGAAAAATAAATAAAGAAAGAACATTAAAAAAATTCTGAATTTGTTTTTTATAACTTTATACTAAATCGGCGAGAATTAATATGAATCGGAGGGAGCAACAAACATTGACAAATGTTTTGATTGCTTTTATAGTTTCATCCTGAAATGACATTCGTGGAAGACGTGGCAAAACAAATAGATGCTCCGAAAAAGTTATTTTCAAAAGCATTTTGAAGTGATGTTTTTTTTTTTGCCATGACTTTCATGAATGTCATTTCGTGATGAAACTTTGCAGGCATTGAAATCATTTCTCAATGATTGCGATAAAAAAAGTCATTTTTTTGGATTTGACTTTTCATATCAAGCTCATACGAGCTCAAGCTGAGAACACTTTCGGTTTCTCAGCTAGGTTCAGTAAGAGCCATGAAACTGCCACATGCTTACCTTCCTAGAAAACAAATGAAGTCAAAGTTGAACTCAAAAGCCATCATCAGACACATTGTTCAAGTCCTATAAATAAATAGGTTTCCCTTCTCTACATTAAACTAGTACATGGACACACTCCCTCCTATCCTAGATCTGACATGTTACATGGATACGGGAGCTACTCATCATGTCACGCCCCGAAACAAAGCTCGGACGTAACAGCCGCCACAAAGCTCGGACGTAACAGCCGCCACGCGTTTATAAACCGGAGCTTATAGACGTGTGAGGCCTAAATCAAACATTTCACAATAATACACTGATATAGCATATATATATTCTTTATTCTGGGGATACAAAGTTTTTGCTGAAAATAAACTCCTAAGTACTTTTATTTATCCCCTCCCGGCGCGTGCTACGCCTACTACTCAAAGTCATGCTCAGGATCATTTCCGCTCAGGGCTGCAAAAATAGAAATTAAGCAAGGGTGAGTACGACAATTCATACTCAGCCAGTAGCATTTTATCAAAAGGACAGAAGAGAAAGTGTTAAGGGTTTTACAACGGTGACATTTAGTTTCAAGAACATGGTAGAGCAATAATGGAAGGATTTAGCAGTGGAAATAAAGTATTATGAAAGGCTGAATTTAAAGAGAATATCCAATGGAATTCATCGAGAATATTGAAATAAATTGTACAGAAGTGTATAAGGAAAAATATTGGTATCACACGTGACCAGCAAGCTTCCCAACCCGGGAGTCACAAGGGTGAAATTTCACACTTTTACACTCTTAAGAGGGGTACTCCGACATCGACAGCCTCGACCAGAACCACGTGGGTTCCAGAAGAGCAGAGTCCTTTGGTCCCCTATGGCGCGACAACTTGACTTACTAGTATGGGTCGTTCCCAAGGATCCATCACCGATACCCTGTTCGGAACAAGTGTCACCCCCAGCGGAGAACTCAGACAGTCCCATACCTGAACTGTGACCGGTACAATACGTTTGCGGTCATGACACCAATATATACACATGTGATAATGGAAAATAATGAGGTCAATGATATGATGAAGCTCATGTAGCAATTCTCACGTCTCCGCGTAAGCCCAAATAATCATGACGAGTACTTGCTTACTGGAACATATTTCTTCTCAACAGTACAGTGGCTAATGAACAGAAAACATTTACACAAGAACACATATATCACGGTACAGTGGCTAGCAAAGATATACTAGCAGCAGTATATCTGTAGATCAATGAATGGAGTGCAAGTCGCGGGACTAAACACAGCAACGGAGTATGGACAAAGGAACTGCTACTTGCCTGACCAGCAGCTCCGGACCACCGCACGACTGCTACCAACACAAGCGACACCAGCGAAAGTCTATGCTTCTGTTTCTGGTATGATTCTATCTGGGGTCCTACTCTACAGCACCTGGTCGCCTTTTATAGTGGCGAAGAGTAGCCAACTCCTGGTGAATGTATTAACCACTGCCAGCCGCAAATTTCCAGGGTCGTAACTCCTGCTCACTCCAAAGGATAGACCAGTACCCTTTTGCTTCAACCAACGGCTGGTTCAGTGCATCTGCTAACTCATGCATGCATACGTTTCTCTCCTCAAATGACACGTATACTTTAAACCCCGAAGAATAAGGCACGTAGCCATGCAACAGGCCTTCTCATCACTGCATGCAAAAAAATATCTACTGTCCTAGACGGTGGTACTGTGCATCACAAGAGCTGGCTGTCCTTCGGTGAAAAGAAAACGCAGCTACGCAAGAACTAGGGAGCAGGCTATGAACATGCATTCAATCGACTGGTTGACAAGACGAATGGCTACATGCATTGATGCATTCGGGTACACCCTATGAATGCTGTGCATGCCATGCGTTGATGCATGCATGTAAAAGTACGAGTGACTACTCCAGGCAATTGTAGTTCTCCAACGTTTCTAAAGTGAGCTTATGCAAAGAGAGTGTGCTAACAATTTTGCATGCATAAGATATTAAGAGAACAAAGTTTGTTAATAAATACTAGCATGCCTGAGCTCTAAAAATGATAAATAGGCCGAAATGTAATTATAATAAATAGAAATTAATTAATTTAATTATTCTTAGGTAATACACGGGTGTTACATCCTCTCTTCCTTATAAAAATTTCGTCCTCGAAATTTAATTACCGGTCGATAGAAGATGCAGAAAGTTTTTGTGAAGTTCGTCTTCTTTTTCCCATGTCGCTTCGTCCTCTGTGTGGTTACTCCACTGAACTTTGACAAATCGGATAGTCCTTTTCCTCATTACCCGGTCTTTGGCATCTAGTATTTTTACAGGATACTCCTCGTATGATAGATCTGGTCTGAGTTCCACAAGTGGTAATTGCGTTTCTTCTGGCGGTGTCTCGCATTTCTTCAATGTGGATACATGAAAAACATTATGTACTCCTGACAAATTTGGAGGTAACTCTAATAGGTATGCTACTGGTCCAACTCTGCCAATAATCGGAAAGGGTCCCACATACCTTGGACTCAACTTTCCTTTCAACCCAAAACGTCTCGTACCTTTTCGGGGTGAAACTTTTAGGTATACTAGATCTCCCGCTTCAAATTCAACTTCCCTTCGTTTGGTGTCCGCTTGTCTCTTCTGACGGTTCTGTGCTGCAGTTAAATGTTCGCGGATGACTCGTAGTTTTTCCTCTGCCTGTTGAACTAGCTCAGGGCCTATATATTTCCTCTCACCAATTTCTTCCCAGCATATAGGAGAACGACATCTCTTACCATATAAAGCTTCATACGGGGCCATCTTTATACTGGATTGATAACTATTGTTATATGCAAATTTGACTAAGGGAAGGGACTCATCCCATTTTTCCTTGAAGTCCAGTGTACTTGCTCGAAGCATATCTTCCAGTATCTGTATGACTCGCTCTGTTTGTCCATCGGACTGGGGATGATAAGCTGTACTAAAATTCAATTTTGTTCCCAAGGCCTTATGTAAGCTTTTCCAAAATCTTGAAACGAACCTCGGATCTCGGTCTGATGCAATGTTTGCAGGGACGCCATAGTTCGCAACTATCTCTCTAATATATAATCTTGTTAATTTCTCAAGGGTCATTGTCTTCTTGACCGGTATGAATTGTGCCACCTTGGTTAATCTGTCTACTATAACCCATATGGAATCATATCCTGCAGAAGTTTTTGGTAACCCGGTTACAAAATCCATACTGATATCTTCCCATTTCCAACTAGGAATTCTTAGCGGTTGTAGGAGGCCTGCTGCCTTCTGATGGTCGACCTTTACCTGTTGGCATATTGGACATTCCAGAACAAACTTTGCTATTTCTCGCTTCATATTTGGCCACCAAAAATTTCCTTTGATATCCCTATACATCTTTGTGCTTCCAGGATGTACGGTGTATGGGGTGGTGTGGGCTTCTTGCATGATCTCCAGTTTTAATTCTGCATTTCTTGGTACACAAATACGCTCTCTTAACCATATAGATCCATCCATCTTTATATGAAATTCTGATGGCTTTCCTTGCTCTATGCCTTCTCGGAGATTGACAAGAAAAGGATCTTCTAGTTGTTTTATCCGGATTCTTTCTTGAAGATCAGGTTTGACATGAAGTGCCATAATAGTGATCGATGGGTCACGTACATGCACCTCTATTCCCAGCTCGTCTAGGTCCTTAAAAATCTTCTTTTGTGAAGTAATTAAAGATGCTACGTTGCAATCAGCTTTTTGGCTTAGTGCATCGGCTACTGCATTTGCTTTACCCGGATGGTAATTGATATTGACATCATGGTCTTTAAATAGCTCTATCCATCTTCGCTGCCGCATATTTAACTCCTTTTGCATGAAGATATACTTTAAACTTTTGTGGTCAGTAAAAATTTCACAGTGTTCTCCATACAAATAATGTCTCCATATTTTTAGAGCAAAGATTATAGCACCCAATTCCAAATCATGAGTTGGATAGTTTTTCTCATATGGTCTAAGCTGTCGAGAGGCATATGCTATCACCTTGTTGTTCTGCATAAGGACGCAACCAAAACCAATTTTTGAGGCATCACAGAACATAGTAAATCCAATCCCACTTATTGGTACCGCCAGAACTGGAGCAGACACTAGTCGATGCTTAAATTCTTGAAAATTTTCTTCACACTTCTCTGTCCATTCAAATTTTACTCCTTTGCGGGTAAGTTGTGTCAGTGGCGCTGCAAGCTGAGCAAAGCCTTCAATAAATCTCCGGTAATATCCATCTAATCCAAGAAAACTTCGTATCTCAGTAATCGTGGTTGGCCTTTTCCAGTCTAATACCGCCTGAACTTTCATTGGGTCTGCAGAGATACCTTCCTCAGAAATAACGTGGCCGAGGAATGACACTTTGTCTAACCAAAAATCACATTTCTTGAGTTTTGCGTATAACCGGTGTTCCCTTAGTGTTTGAAGTACTGCTCTCAAATGTTCGGCATGCTCTTCCTCTGTCTTTGAATATATTAGAATATCATCAATAAATACCACAACAAACTGGTCCATGAATGGTTTGAAGACGCGATTCATTAAGTCCATGAAGGCTGCGGGTGCATTTGTTAGTCCGAACGGCATGACAATATATTCGTAGTGTCCGTATCTGGTACGAAAAGCTGTCTTTGGAATATCTCCTTCTTTAACTTTTAATTGATGATACCCTGATTGCAAATCTATTTTTGAAAATACTCGCGAGCCTTGTAACTGATCAAATAAATCATCGATCCTAGGCAAGGGGTATTTATTCTTAATAGTTACCTTATTAAGTTCTCGATAATCGATGCATAATCGCCAACTGCCATCCTTCTTTTTCACAAATAATACTGGAGCACCCCATGGTGACATGCTTGGACGAATAAATCTTTTTTCTTCCAATTCTTTGATCTGTATCCTGAGTTCCTTTAGTTCTGCTGGGGCCATTCTGTAAGGGGTCTTTGAAATGGGACTAGTGCCAGGGACTAAGTCTATGCAGAACTCGATTTCTCGGTAGGTGGAATCCCAGGTAATTCTTTAGGAAAAACATCGGAAAATTCTCTAACCACAGGAATATCCTCTATACATTTCTCCTTTACTTCTAAGTTTTTCACGTGCACGTACCTTGTTTTCTTGTGACTTCCTTGATACACTATTTTGCGTTGACCTGGAACTAGAAGTATCACTTTCTTTCCATGACAATCAATAACCGCATGATTTGCAATCAACCAATCCATGCCCAGTATTATATCAAAATCATGCATATCTAGTACTATCAAATCCGCCCGAAATTCATGTCCCCTTATAATCATCGGACAATTAGTGCATACTCCTCTAGCTATCACCTCGACCATCGGGGATTCTACCACAAGCCTTTTCTTTAAAAGTGCACTTTGTATTCCATGAGTACCGATAAATTTAGAAGATATAAAAGAGTGGGTCGCACCAGAGTCAAATAAAACAACCGCATTGCGAGAGCATACTCGAAGCGTACCTGACACCACATTGCTATCGTCGTGCACTTCATTTTGAGTTAGATGATTCACTTTAGCACGAGTAGGCTATTGCTTCCTTCCATAGTTGTTTGTGTGCCGAGGAGCAATATTCGTCTTAGGAGGTGGTGCAGGTAGGTACAATGGTACTTTTGGTGCTGGCAAAACAACTAACTGATTAGGAGTAAGACTCTTGTTCCGGCACTGACTGATAACATGTCCTTCCTTGCCGCATCCGAAACATTTTTCATGTCGCTGCTCACACTGGGAAGCCCTATGATTTCCGTGACAAATAACACATTTATTTCCTATGGGCTGATATGTCGCTTGATTATTTGGGCGCCAATTTTGATGCATCTTCCTTTGCGTATTTCCTTGACCACGGTCGTCGACCCTCATCTTTTTATTTGGTTTCTCCACTTCTGCGCGTTCTTCGAGGTATGCTTGTTCCACTGTAAGAGCTTTGTTAGCCACATCACGAAATGATCTTAATTCGAACACCTCCACGCGCGCCTTGATAGGTTGACGTAAGCCTTGAGCGAACCGTCGCGCCTTGACTTCATCATTTTCGACGTATGCCATCGCATAGCGGGCAAGTCTAGAAAAATTGATTTCATATTCTGCCACACTTTTATCACCTTGCTTTAGCTGTAGAAATTCAAGCTCCATTTTCCTCTGAACACTTTCAGGAAAATATTTTCTCTGAAATTCTTGCTTAAATATCGCCCAAGTGACCATATAATCCTCTGGATATTTCTTTTTGTGCACATTCCACCATTCAAAAGCTCCACCTTGTAACATAAATGTAGCTAATGTCACCTTCTCTTGCTCTGGATAGTGTCTCACTTCAAATATTTTTTCTATCTCAGTTAACCAGTCGTCGGCGTCCATAAGATTAGCACTGCCGAGAAAGGCAGGCGGCTTCAGTCGCAGGAAGTGGCGCAAGTTGTCCTGTGTCCCACCATCATGAGAGTTCTCTGCTCGTGATGGTTGTTGTCCTAACTGTTCCAGGATTACGGTCTGTCGCATTTGAGTTTGTTCCTGACGGTGCAAAATCTCCAAGAGCAAATTACTTGGTGGAAGCTGATCTTCTGCGGTCCTCTGAGATCCACCACTACCTCTAGCGTGAGTGGTTGAAAAATCTCCATGGTCATTGTTAGCCATCTAATTATGAATGATAAAGAGCAAAATACATAAATAAATTGTTACCACATCATTGCATGCATCCGTACATAAAGTTGATTTTAATATATAAGAGGGGTTGACACGTACAACCAAAATTTGCACAACCTCACCAGGAGTGCTAGTGTCAACATCAAACTACATGCAAAGATTAGTAAAAGTGCAAGCAACCTTCTGCTACTAGGGTTGCTACAGGAGGCTACCACCACATGCAAACCGGATAGATCATATCATTACACACTAGATACTAGTAACACTGCCACTTCATTTATTTATGCTAGTACGTACTACCACTCAAGTAGTACCATCGCCTGCTAGTACGTCGCATGCATTTAGTTCTTTTCTTTCTCATTCTTCATTGCTGCCAGCAGATGTCGGAGGCACCAGTTTTCTGCCTTCAGATCCATCATCTCACTCTCCTGTTTGTTGTTGGCGTCTTCCGGCACGTCTCTTTCCTGCTTCAGCTTCTTGGTCTTGTGTCCCTCCTCCTCGATCCAACGGTCGCGGTCCTCCACCTCTATTTCATGGTCATGCTTGATTTCATAAAGTTGTGCCTGATGCTCCTGCTCTAACTCGTCTAGCTCTTGCTTCCTACGAATCTCATGGTACTGCTGGAGTTGTGCAATCTCCTCTTGGTGTTGCTGCTCAGAACGCGCCAAGTCCAGCAAGGTCTCCCAGTACTCATAGGTGTGTAAATCCACTAGACCAAAGTTTAAAGTGAAGTAAAGCGATTTAAGTGCTTCACGAGCTGCCGAGCACTTAGCTTCATGATCATCCTGACCATAGCCATAGAAGGTAGTGTATGCACCAGGGTCATGTGGAGTGACCTGCATGTGCACAGCTCCCTGTATTCCTCCATCCGAAAGAACACTGGTAGAGATCACTGGTGGCTCTAGGTGAAAATAATCAGCTACCTCGTCGAGGATTTTCACAAAGTCAAGATGGAAGATGGTTGGGCTATCCATCCCTGATTCCAACCATACACATTAGTGCCAACATAATTGCATGCATAATAAGTGGAATACTAAATTTCACGATAAAATATATAATGAAAATAGAACAGAATAAATGTTAGCTACACATATGATAAGCACAAAAATGAGCGTTTCAAACTTATGCGCACAAAATAATACCCTGGTTATCCCACATTAAATGCAACAATTTTAATTATTATTATTATTATTGTTAACCTGGCTCTGATACCACTAAAGCTTTCACGCCCCGAAACAAAGCTCGGTCGTAACAGCCGCCACGCGTTTATAAACCGGAGCTTATAGACGTGTGAGGCCTAAATCAAACATTTCACAATAATACACTGATATAGCATATATATATTCTTTATTCTGGGGATACAAAGTTCTTGCTGCAAATAAACTCCTAAGTACTTTTATTTATCCCCTCCCGGCGCGTGCTACGCCTACTACTCAAAGTCATGCTCAGGATCATTTCCGCTCAGGGCTGCAAAAATAGAAATTAAGCAAGGGTGAGTACGACAATTCATACTTAGCCAGTAGCATTTTATCAAAAGGACAGAAGAGAAAGTGTTAAGGGTTTTACAACGGTGACATTTAGTTTCAAGAACATGGTAGAGTAATAATGGAAGGATTTAGCAGTGAAAATAAAGTATTATGAAAGGCTGAATTTAAAGAGAATATCCAATGGAATTCATCGAGAATATTGAAATAAATTGTACAGAAGTGTATAAGGAAAAATATTGGTATCGCACGTGACCAGCAGGCTTCCCAACCCGGGAGTCACAGGGGTGAAATTTCACACTTTTACACTCTTAAGAGGGGTACTCCGACATCGACAGCCTCGACCAGAACCACGTGGGTTCCAGAAGAGCAGAGTCCTTTGGTCCCCTATGGCGCGACAACTTGACTTACTAGTATGGGTCGTTCCCAAGGATCCATCACCGATACCCTGTTCGGAACAAGTGTCACCCCCAGCGGAGAACTCAGACAGTCCCATACCTGAACTGTGACCGGTACAATACGTTTGCGGTCATGACACCAATATATACACATGTGATAATGGAAAATAATGAGGTCAATGATATGATGAAGCTCATGTAGCAATTCTCACGTCTCCGCGTAAGCCCAAATAATCATGACGATTACTTGCTTACTGGAACATATTTCTTCTCAACAGTACAGTGGCTAATGAACAGAAAACATTTACACAAGAACACATATATCACGGTGCAGTGGCTAGCAAAGATATACTAGCAGCAGTATATCTGTAGATCAATGAATGGAGTGCAAGTCGCGGGACTAAACACAGCAACGGAGTATGGACAAAGGAACTGCTACTTGCCTGACCAGCAGCTCCGGACCACCGCACGACTGCTACCAACACGAGCGACACCAGCGAAAGTCTATGCTTCTGTTTCTGGTATGATTCTATCTGGGGTCCTACTCTACAGCACCTGGTCGCCTTTTATAGTGGCGAAGAGTAGCCAACTTCTGGTGAATGTATTAACCACTGCCAGCCACAAATTTCGAGGGTCGTAACTCCTGCTCACTCCAAAGGATAGACCAGTACCCTTTTGCTTCAACCAATGGCTGGTTCACTGCATCTGCTAACTCATGCATGCATATGTTTCTCTCCTCAAATGACACGTATACTTTAAACCCCGAAGAATAAGGCACGTAGCCATGCAACAGGCCTTCTCATCACTGCGTGCAAAAAAATATCTACTGTCCTAGACGGTGGTACTGTGCATCACAAGAGTTGCCTGTCCTTCGGTGAAAAGAAAACGCAGCTACGCAAGAACTAGGGAGCAGGCTATGAACATGCATTCAATCGACTGGTTGACAAGACGAATGGCTACATGCATTGATGCATTCGGGTACACCCTATGGATGATGTGCATGCCATGCGTTGATGCATGCATGTAAAAGTACGAGTGACTACTCCAGGCAATTGTAGTTCTCCAACGTTTCTAAAGTGAGCTTATGCAAAGAGAGTGTGCTAACAATTTTGCATGCATAAGATATTAAGAGAACAAAGTTTGTTAATAAATACTAGCATGCGTGAGCTCTAAAAATGATAAATAAGCAGAAATGTAATTATAATAAATAGAAATTAATTAATTTAATTATTCTTAGGTAATACACGGGTGTTACACATCATCTCACGAGTGATATGGGCAAGCTCTCCACCTAGGATCCATATCGTGATCATGATCATGTTCACATCGCCAACGGAGCAGGTATGCACATCTCACATATTGGTCGGGCTTCGCTTCTAACTCATAAACATAAGTCACTACATCTCTTCAACGTTCTTAGAGTCCCTTCTGCTACTCGTAGTTTGTTGTCTGTTCCTCAACTTACTCGTGACAATAATGTCTTCACTGAGTTTCATCCTTTTTATTTCTTTATCAAGGACCGGGACACGAGGGATGTTCTACTTAGAGGCCGCCTGCGCCATGGACTCTATGGACTTGATATGCCGCCTGTTCCTCAGGTTTTCAGTGGTGTGCGTGTGTCGTCTACTCATTGGCACGCACGCCTTGGTCATCCTGCCACCCCCATACTCCGTAGTGTTCTCCATCGTGATCTTCCAGTTGTGTCTAATAAAGATGCTGCCACAATTTGTGATGCCTGTCAGCAAGGCAAGAGTCATCAACTTTCATTTTTAGAGTTGAGTCGTGTCGTCAACACTCCACTTGAGCTTGTGTTTTCTGATGTATTGGAGCATGCCTAAACTTCTATCAGTGGACATAATTATTATGTCAGTTTTATTGATGCTTATAGTCGGTTTACTTGGCTTTATCTTATCAAGCGCAAATCTGATGTGTTCGATGTTTTTATGCAATTCCAAGCTCATGTTGAGCGTCTCCTTAAGCATAAAATTATTCATGTCCAATCCGATTGGGGGGGGGTGAGTATCACAAACTCAATGCATTCTTTAACAAGCTTGGGATTTCGCACCGTGTATCTTGTCCTCATACACATCAGCAGAATGACGCCGCCGAACGTAAGCATCGTCATATTGTTGAAACTTGCCTCACTTTGTTAGCTCATGCCTCGGTTCCTTTTCTCTTTTGGAGTGATGCTTTTTCCACCGCCTGTTTCCTTATTAATAGGCTTCCTACACGACGACTTGGGATGAAAACATCACTTGAACTCTTGCTCAATGAAGCTCCAGATTATACGTTCCTAAAAGTGTTCGGATGTGCGTGTTGGCCTCACCTTCGACCCTATAATAAGCGTAAACTAGAGTTTCGTTCCAAACAGTATGTCTTCTTGGGCATACTTCCCTTCACAAAGGGTACAAGTGCCTTCATGTTCCATATAACCGTGTCTACATCTCACGTGACGTTGTGTTCGATGAGAATGTGTTCCCTTTTTCATCTTTTCCAACCACTCACACCACTCCTCAACCACATGTGTCTTCCATCTTACCGTCGCCTGATCAGTTTGTTGATGTTGCACACTCTCCCGCGTTGCTTCCTAACCATGCTGCATGTATCGGTCGTGGAGCTCGTCTCGAACTGCTAGAGGATCACGCGCCATCCCTTGGTCCGTCGAGGGACGTCGATCAGGTGCATGTGCCATGCACACCTGATCCGCCCTCGCCTCGGTCTCCTGCTCCGTTGCCTGGGCCGGTTTCGCCTGCCTCGCCGCTAGGCGGATCCTGGCCTGGCTCCTCTGGCCCATCGCCCGGCCGCGCGTCCATGGATGCCTCCCCGGGGCCCTCCGCCACGGCCCCTGCTGGGTCGTCTTCACCAAGCCATGCGCCCAACCTCCTGGAACACCCGAGTCGTCCGCCTGAACCACTCCGTCGACTGCATCCTCTGATGCGTCGTCCGCGGTGCCTTCGCCACCACCAGCTCCACCAGTGGCTGCCGCTCTGCGGCCTCGTACATGTAGTCAGTCTGGAATTGTTCGTCCAAAGGAACGCACGGATGGGATGGTTACATGGATTGCAGTTTGTGTGGCTCAGTTGGCTAAAGATCCGTGTGTTGAACGTCGAAATTTTCAGGTTGCTCTTGGGATTCCGCACTAGCATAATGCCATGGAGCAGGAATATCAGGCACTGTTGAAAAACGGTACTTGGCAGTTGGTTCCTCCAGTCTCTGGTGTCAATGTTATTGATTCCAAGTGGGTTTTCAAGGTCAAGAAGCATGCCGATGGCTCTACTGAATGCTACAAGGCACAACTGGTAGCTAAAGGCTTCAAACAACGGTATGGTCTTGACTACGAAGATACTTTCAGTCCCGTTGTTCAGCCAACTACCATCCGCCTGCTGCTTTCTTTGGCTATTACTAGAGGCTGGTGTAGGACCGAAAGTATGTCTAGAGGGGGGTGATTAGACTACTTGACCAAATAAAATCTACTTTTCCCAATTTTAAGTGTTAGCAGATTTTAGCATTCATAGCAAGTCAAGCACACCCTATACATGCATGTCTAAGAGTATAGTAGCGGAAAGTAACAACAAGCATGAGTAGAAAAGGAAGGGTAGGAAGATCAAACACAATTTGTAGACACGAAGATTTTTCCCGTGGTTCCGATAGGTGGTGATATCGTACGTCCACGTTTATGGAGTCTTCAACCCACGGAGGGTAACGGTCGCGAGAGTCCATGGAGGGCTCCACCCATAAGGGTCCACGAAGTAGAAACCTTGACTATTCCATAACGGCTTCCGTCCACGAAGGACTAGCCTCACTATGGGTAGATCTTCACGAAGTAGGCGATCTCATTGCCCTTACAAACTTCTTGGTTCAACTCCACAACACGAAGTAGGAGGCTCCCAAGCGACACCTAACCAATCTAGGAGGCACCACCCTCCAAAAGGTAATAGGCTCGGCAATGTTGATGAAATCCTTGCTCTTGTGCTTTAAGATGATAGACTCCTCAACACACAATCACTCTCTCACAGATTTGGCTATGGTGGAAAGCAACTTGGGGAGGGTAGATATCAAGATTCATATGGATGGAGTGGAATAACTTGATCTCAACACATGAGTAGGTGGCTCTCTCTCAGAAAATAGGTTGGGGCAAGTATGGAATAGTTCTGAGTGCTTCTCTTACGAGTGGGTGGTGGTGAAGGGGTATATATAGGCATCTCCAAAAATCCAACCGTTACACCTAAAGTGACCAACTCGGTGACACCGATGTGTGAATCTCGGTGGTACCGAAGTGACCAAAAGGTGACAACTTCTGAATCTCGGTGAGATCGATATATAAAACTCGGTGGTACCGATTTGGTGACCAACGGTCAGATTGCGCAACTCGGTGATGCCGATCCAGAAAACTCGGTGGTACCGATTTTATGAATCGAGGTAACAGAAAGTTGGCAATCCAAACTCGGTGGCACCGAAGTGGAATCGGTTGCAACGATGTGCTAGGGTTTGGCATGGGTCTGTCTGAGTTTGGGAATCGGTGGCACCGAGTGGAAAGTGTTGGTTGCACCGATTTTGGATATTTGACTTTGGACAGACTTTTGTGGAAGAGCTTGTGGGTGTTTTTGGTGACTATCACTTGTGCACGTATGAGCATTTTGTTCACCAATAGTACCTTACCCCCTTTTGATAGTATTGGCTTTCCTATGGACTCAAAGTGATTTCTCACAAAGTAAAATGTAGAGTCCTCTTCCTTGAAGCTTTGACAATCCATTTCCTTGCATCTTGGGGTATTTCCACAATCCTTTTGCCATCCCTATCATTGAACTTCTCCTGAAATATGCTTAGTGGAAACATTAGTTCAATGACATATATGTTGTTATTAATTACCAAAACCACCAAGGGAGCAAATGTGCTTTCAATCTCCCCCTTTTTGGTAATTGATGACAACATATAGATCAAAGCTTCGACATATGATATAATCAAAGAATATAATCGTCGCTTTGAGAAGTATGTGATAAGCAAGAGCTCGCCCTAAATTTGTGCATTAATTTAGATTTACGTTTGAATGCAAATGCACAATCGATTAGGTACATGGGGCACTCTTTCATGTCACATACAACTTGGTGGTGTGCGAGAATAATAAGAATGAACAACATAGCACAACACAAACAAGCAAAGGTGAATGATCATCTCATAAGCATCATACTGATAGGAAATAGTAGCAACACACATCAAGCGTATGATCAAACACCACATTAGTTTAACACATCCAAACCAAAAGATCAAATGTTTTGTAAAGCGATAAAAACCAAACGCTCTCTCACTCGAAGCCTAAAGATGTATATACACTTCTCCCCCTTTGGCAACAAGTTACCAAAAAGTTCAAAGAGATATAGCTAATCGATCTTGGACTGATCTCCTCTGGTTGTTGATGAAGGAGTCGAGAGAACTGCATCGGCGAAGATCTCAGCTGATGTCCTGGATGGAGTTGGAGTAGCAACGGGAGGAACTGGAGCTGAGGGAGCTGAGGAGGCTGTAGTAGGTGTTGATGAAGAAGGCCTCAAATCTGGAGCTGGCACTGTGGCTGATCTAGCCTGGGTAGGGAAGTGAGTGCCGGGCCTGAGAGGAGAGTCATCCTCATCATCTGAAGTGTCGGGACTGGGCATGCTGTCAACTTCCTTATTCAGCTCATTCACGGTCTTAGTCAGCCCATCCACTTTGTCATTGAGGGTCTTGATCCTATTTTCAAAGATCCTCACAAGACTATTCTGATTTGCCAATATGTCCTTGATGTCCTTCTGCATGCCCTGAACGGTAGAGATCAAAAGATCCATCTGCTCGTTCCTAGATCTAGGGACTGGAGCACTAGTGGCTCTACCTGCCTCTGCCTCTGCCTGTGCTGCAGCTGATGTGGGATGATCTGGGTCCATCACCACAACGTTGTCCTCAAGATCTGGCTGTAGGGGCAAATGGGGCCTGTCAAGAGCAAAGATGTGCTTCGCCAGCTTGGAGTTGATGAGCATCTAAATGTAGGGTGCATAGCAGCATGAGCACTTCTCATCAGCAGCAACCCTCTTCACAGTCTCTACTATCAAGTCCATCACACTTATCCTGGTGTGTCTATCAAGATGGATCAGCATGTTGATGGAATAGCCTTGAATCATCTTCTCATCTCCAGACTTAGGCATCAATGTGTGCCTCAAGATGGTGTTCATGGTGCGGAGGCCAGCCTGGAGGAAGTAAATGGATCCTATCTTGTGTGATTTCAAGTTTGCTGCAGGGATCACATTGTACATGTTCTTCATAGAATCATGGCTCTCCTTGGATTCAGAATAGACATCCAAGTCACCATCTTCCACCTTTGGGACTCCTAAGATAGCAGCCCATTCCTCAACAGAAGACTCATATCTTGCTCCTTCGGTGATCCACACAGTTCTACCATCTCCATAGAAGTGAGCAGTGGAGTAGTATTGCATGATTATCTCGTCGTTCCATGCAGTGAATTCTTTGCCAACAAACTCATCTAAACAATATAAACAATCCTCGTCCTGGTTCTCTTCTTCTCCCCTGCCTTCTTAGGCATAGATTTCTTGGGAGGCTCAACTGTCATAGTTGCTCTAGAGCTCTCAGGTGCTCTCACTGTCTCAGAGCTAGCATACTCCTTCCTGATAGCTTTCTTCTTCTTGGAAGAAGTGGCAACATCATCTTTCTTAGGCAGCTCCTCAGGGATGAAGTCCTCATCCTCCTCATCAGAATTGAGCTTTGTCCTAGACCTTGTAGCAGCCTTGGGCAGATCTGGGGAACTAGGCACATCATCAAAGCTCTCCTCAGGACTAGTGCCTAAACTCGACAATATTCTCCTCTCTGAAATCATTCTGGCTATCATCTGAAGCAGACATCTCTGACCCTGTGAATAGAGTATGGAAGAGTGGAGAGGATGAGTCTCATCACAAAATGCAGACATTTCAAAAGATTGAACTATGATTTCTCAAATTTTGTATTCTGCCAAATGTATGTCAGTACAGCCGAGACAAAATTTTCGGACCCACCGAGACAAACAACCTGCTTTCCAGAAACTTGGCACCATTTTCGGTTACACCGAAAATTAGTACTTGGTTCCACCGAGGTGTTCTCAGCTGGCCAGAAAAACCGAATCGGTGCTACCGATTCTTTTGCGTCGGTTCTACCGAGATTCATGTGGCGGACGGTAAAACCTAAAAAATCGATCGTTCGCTATTCTACTGGAATTTCTAGAGGATAGGACGGTTTGCAATCCATGGATTATCGATAAAATTAACTTCAATGCGCAAGAATCGGACGGGGAGCGCAAGGAAGGCCAGATCCATACCCTAGCTTGCTGACGGATCCGCTACGGCGGCGACGGCGGCGAAGATTCCGTCGGCGGCGGTGATTCCCAACGGCGGAGACGCATGAGGCAAGGGCGACGACCAGGGGTCCGGAGCGGCAGCTTAGGGTTGGAGGAAAACGGGCTCTTGAGATTGAATTTCAAAAGTCGTATCCGCCAGAATATATACCGTTCGCTGTCGGTGACACCGGTTCGAAATTTTTGATGTCACCGAGTTTCTCAACTGTCAGCTGACAGGGAAACTCGGTGTAACCGAGAATAAGGAATCGGTGTTACCGAGATTGAAAATCCAGATCAACCCTAGGCATTCGGTGAGACCGAGAATTTTGGTTGGTTCCACCGAGATGCACTTGGGAGGTTTTAATGGTCAGTCCTTTGTCGATGCTGAACTCCGAGTGCTCCTCACACAGAGCGATCGAAAAGTACTTGTTCAAATTTTGTGATGCATCAAGAAAAGAATATGAGGTGAGAAAGCATAGATAGCTAGAGAGTGGTCCTAGGCATTCTTGTCCATCCAATTGGCAAAAGAGAAAACAAAAGCCAAATAGCAACAATTGGATGTCCTCGAATGGATAAATAAATGCATACCAACATGCTCACACAATAGGATGTCAAATGAAATTATGGCAACCATGCACAAACATTCTAGCATCTATCAAGCATTTTGGCAATGACGGAGTCATCTATATATGAGTATATTGACTTAGGAGCCAAGTAAGAATACTTGATCATAGGTCATACTCATCGTTTAAGCACAAGTGGGGTTACCACTTTTACATAAAGCATGTAATGTTGTCACATACTATGAGATGCTTTGACTCAAGTCTTAGAGTAAAGCTCCCCCTTGATGTGACATCCTCCCATAGGAGGGATAAACTAACCTTGGGTTTTGTCGTAGAAGACTTCATGTGGGTGATGTAGTGGTGGATGCTCAAGGTTGATGAAGATCACCAAGAGTTGGGAGCATCCTTGTTGTTTCTTTACTCTTCTCACCTACATGGGTTAGTCCCAACACACAAGAGAAAAATACAAGGATATCTATGGACATGGAGTGCAAAGCATGTGTGATGATGTCCATTGATTTGTTGATTACCTTGTCCCTTGCTTACCTTTGAGGGAATGTGTGACTCCTTGAACTATTGCATAGAGTTGATGTTGATTGCAAATAGTTCTTGCCAATAATGAATGTGAGTGAATTTCATTGGCGGAGTCACCCCTCAAGAACTTTCTAGTTCTTCTTCTTGGAGACCCACATCAACTTAATGGGGATCCTTGGTATTGAAGTAGCCCTTGTAGAAGTTGAGCTTGAAGTAGCCTTGGGAACCCACTCCACCAAAGCTTGGGATTCATCTTCATACGAGTCAATGTCCTCTTGAAGCTTGTTCTTGCCCTTGAGCTTGTGGTCTTGTGGTGGAAAGTCATCTTGAGTGTTTATTCCCTTGGGAGGAGTATTTTCATACTTCTCCTTTTGAGGAACAAACTTGGGCTTGGGGTATTGACCTTCTTCCCAATCAACTCCATTAGCGTTGAAGTAGCCAATGCCATGGTTCTTCCGGTATCCTTCGTGCTTGCGTACAATTTCCTCAAATTTCTTACATCCGACAAGATTCTTGTAGATACCTTTCTCTATAATTCCTTTTAATAAAGCATTTTCTTGTTCAAGTGTAACTTGGCTAAGAGAATCATCATTAGTGAAATCAATAGAACTACTAGAAGCAACATCATTAGGTTTGGCATTTTTATTGTTGCTACTAGATGAAGAACCTTTCTTGCCTTTGTTACTAGTTTGCTTAGACTTAACTTGAGGCATGAATGTAGACAAGAGTAATCGTTTGGCTAGATAAGATGAAGTATTCTTTCGGAGATCATCATTGATAGCTTTAAGAAACTCATGCTCTTGCTCCAAGGTGAGCTTCTCGAAGCGTAGCTTCTCATGAGTTCTTACAAGCTCTCTACGATTTTTGAGAGTAGATTCATGGGATAACTTAAGAGTGTTTAATTCTTTAGTTAGTTGTTCTATTTTCATCTTATCATCATCAAATGACCTTTCTTGACTAGCATGAGAATTATCAAGTTATTTTTCACTAACATTACTAGTATTATCAAAGTGCAAGTCATCATCACAAAGTAAGTCATCTTCATCACTATCGCAATCAAGATACTCGGGGTGTGAAACCTTGGGGCCTTTAGCCATGAAGCACCTCCACTCCCTTCATTTGGTGAATCAAATAGATCATAGGAGTTGGTAGTCACTAGTGCAAGTCCGGCAACACCTTCATCTTGACTATAGTCGAAGTTGGAGTGATAGCTTCTCTCGGAGTTGTTGTCGGAGTCGGAGCCGGAAACCCATTCACCAACATGAGCTTGATGTCTTCTTCTTGTGTAGCTCTTGGTGTACTTGTCCTTCTTCTCCGAATCCCTACTTCTCCTTGAGGGTCTTCATTCAGAACGATCATCTCTACTCCTTCTCTCTCTTTGAGGTGATTCATTCCTTGAGCTTCGTCTTCTAGGTGACTCTTCTCTTCGTTTGTAGGGAGCCGTGCACTCATTGGAGTAGTGTCCGGGCTTCCCACAATTGTAGCAGTTGCGGTCACGACTTGACAAACGCTTCTCTTCATATCTTGAGTTGGAGCTTCGTTCTTTGCCTCTATTCTTGTAGAACTTGTTGAATTTCTTGACCATGAGGCTTATCTCTTCATTGGTGACAAGGTTGTCGCTTGAAGTTGCGGGAGCATCACTTGTGGCTTTGTAAGCACCGCTAGACTTGTTGTGAAGCTCTTCTTTGTCTTTAAGTGTCATCTCATGAGCAACAATCCTTCCAATTACTTCCGTAGGCTTGAGATCTTTGTAGTTGGGCATCATTTGGATCAATGTGCACACGGTGTCGTATCTCTCATCCAAAGCTCTAAGTAACTTCTTGATGATGAATTTGTCGGTCGTTTCTTCGCTTCCTAAGCCGGTAATCTCATTGGTGATGAGAGCTAGCCTAGAGTACATCTCCGTGACTCCTTCACCATCCTTCATCTTGAACTTGTCAAGCTGACTTTGAAGAACATCCAACTTGGATTCTCTCACGGACTCGGTTCCTTCGTGCATATCAATCAAAGTATCCCAAATCTCTTTTGCATTCTCAAGACGGCTGATTTTGTAGAATTCTTCGGGGCATAGGCAGTTGAAGAGAATGTCACATGCTTGAGCGTTGTATTGCAACATCTTCAATTCCACCTTGCAAGCCAACACGAACAATAGCCCATACGGCCGGGTTATGACCAAGAATATGCATTTTCATTTTGTGTTTCCAACTAGCAAAATTTGTGCCATCAAAGTACGGACCTCTACGGTGATAATTTCCCTGACTAGACGCCATACTCTCCTAGGTTGTGAAACCAATGCAATGGAGACCAAAGCTCTGATACAACTTGTAGGACCGAAAGTATGTCTAGAGGGGGGGGGTGATTAGACTACTTGACCAAATAAAATCTACTTTTTCCCAATTTTAAGTGTTGACAGATTTTAGCATTCATAGCAAGTCAAGCACACACTATACATGCATGTCTAACAGTATAGCAGCGGAAAGTAACAACAAGCATGAGTAGAAAAGGAAGGGTAGGAAGATCAAACGCAATTTGTAGACACGAAGATTTTTCCCGTGGTTTCGATAGGTGGTGCTATCGTACGTCCACGTTTATGGAGTCTTCAACCCACGAAGGGTAACGGTTGCGAGAGTCCACGGAGGGCTCCACCCATAAGGGTCCACGAAGTAGCAACCTTGACTATTCCATAACGGCTTCCGTCCACGAAGGACTAGCCTCACTATGGGTAGATCTTCACTAAGTAGGCGATCTCCTTGCCCTTACAAACATCTTGGTTCAACTCCACAACATGAAGTAGGAGGCTCCCAAGCGACACCTAACCAATCTAGGAGGCACCACCCTCCAAAAGTAATAGGCTCGGCAATATCGATGAACTCCTTGCTCTTGTGCTTCAAGATGATAGACTCCTCAACACACAATCACTCTCTCACGGATTTGGCTATGGTGGAAGAGATTGATTTGGTGGAAAGCAACTTGGGGAGGCTAGAGATCAAGATTCATATGGATGGAGTGGAATAGCTTGATCTCAACACATGAGTAGGTGGCTCTCTCTCAGAAAATAGGTTGGGGCAAGTATGGAATAATTCTGAGTGCTTCTCTTACGAGCGGGTGGTGGTGAAGGGGTGTATATAGGCATCTCCAAAAATCCAACCGTTACACCTAAAGTGACCAACTCGTTGACACCGATGTGTGAATCTCGGTGGTACCGAAGTGACCAAAAGGTGACAACTTTTGAATCTCGGTGAGACCGATATATAAAACTCGGTGGTACCGATTTGGTGACCAACGGTCAGATTGCGCAACTCGGTGACGCCGATCCAGAAAACTCGATGGTACCGATTTTATGAATCGAGGTAACAGAAAGTTGGCAACCCAAACTCGGTGGCACCGAAGTGGAATCGGTTGCACCGATGTGCTAGGGTTTGGCATGGGTCTGTCTGAGTTTGGAAATCGGTGGCACCGAGTGGAAAGCGTTGGTTGCACCGATTTTGGATATTTGACTTTGGACAGACTTTTGTGGAAGAGCTTGTGGGTGTTTTTGGTGACTATCACTTGTGCACGTATGAGCATTTTGTTCACCAACAGTACCTTACCCCCTTTTGATAGTATTGGCTTTCCTATGGACTCAAAGTGATTTCTCACAAAGTAAAATGTAGAGTCCTCTTCCTTGAAGCTTTGCCAATCCATTTCCTTGCATCTTGGGGTATTTCCACAATCCTTTTGCCATCCCTATCATTGAACTTCTCCTGAAATATGCTTAGTGGAAACTTTAGTTCAATGACATATATGTTGTTATTAATTACCAAAACCACCAAGGGAGCAAATGTGCTTTCAGCTGGTCCCTTCGCCAGCTGGACGTCCATAATGCCTTTCTTCATGGTGTTTTGGAGGAGGAGGTTTATATGCGCTAGCTCTCGGGGTTTGTTGATCCTGATCGTCCTCATCACCACTGTCGTCTGGTAAAGGCGCTTTATGGGTTGAAGCAGGCTCCTCTTGCATGGCATGCTCGGCTTGGTTCCGCTCTTCGGGCTCTTGGTTTTGTTCCATCCACTACTAACACATCACTGTTTCTCTTCCATCGTCCTGAGGTGACGATGTATCTGCTGGTCTATGTGGATGGCATTATTCTCATTAGCTCCTCCGATGCTGCTATTGACCGTCTTCTGACTGGTGTCAGTGGTGAGTTTGCCGTGAAGGACTTGGGCACTTTGCATTACATTCTTGGGTTGGAAGTCTCTCGGTCCTCTGCTGGGTTAACGCTCACACCGCACAAGCACTCTATGGACTTGTTGTGCCGTGCAGGTATGCTGAAGTGCAAGCCTTCTCCTACTCTGATGTCTGCAACTGATCGGTTGTCTGCTCTTGACGGGGATCCTCTCACTTCCGATGATGCCACTGAGTACATGAGTATTGTTGGTGGTCTCTAGTACTTGACTATCACTCGGCCGTATATCTCTTTTGCAGTTAATCGTGTGTGTCAGTATCTTCATGCTCCCCGCACTTCACATTGGTCAGCTGTGAAGCGTATCCTACACTACATCTGTCTTACTACCTCGTATGGATTACTTCGTCAGCCTGCATCCTCCGGAGAGCTCTCGGCCTTCTCCGATGCAGATTGGGCTGGGTGTCCTGATGACAGGCGATCCACGGGGGGATATGCAGTCTTCCTTGGCCCCAATTTGATCGCCTGGAATGCTCGCAAAAAGTCTACGGTGTCTCGCAGTAGTACTGAAGCTGGGTACAAGGCGGTTGCTAATGCCACATCGGAGATTATATGTGTACAATCCTTGTTGAGAGAGTTGGGCGTCTCTCAAGCTCAGCCACCGGTCCTTTGGTGTGACAACATTGGTGCAACATACCTGTCATCTAATCCAGTTTTTTATGCTCGCACCAAACACATCAAAGTTAATTATCATTTTGTGAGGGAACGCGTTGCACAGAAGCTACTTCACATAAAGTTCATCTCCTCTAAAGATCAACTTGCTGACATTTTCACAAAGCCTCTTCCACAGCCACATTTTGTAGGTTGTAGGCGCAATCTTAACTTACTTTGTACCACAAGCCACATTTAAGATTGAGGGAGGATGTTAGACTGTATTATACGTAGCCTCTGTACATGTCTTGTAACTGTATTGTACACCTTTATATATGAGATAGTCACACCCGTTTTAGGGTGTCGAGCAGTTTCCCAACAATCACGTTTTACATGACATGTATAAATAGAACTTTTGGCATTTTAGACCACCTGCATAAGTGTAATGACAGAAAGGACCATCTTTGAGTGAAATTGGCAAATTTAATATGGATCGGATGGAGTACATTTTTAGATTTGCTAGAAGAGAAACAAATAGTACTTTACACAGGCAAGGAGATATTGAGAGTGTTTGATCCATTGGTTGATGACTAAACATTGCCACAAATAAAATAATACAACCGCGTAGCTACCATAAAAAGTGTGGTGAACTAAATAACCACAAGTGTACCATGATTTGGCAAGAAAACAAAAATACATCCAGCAAAGAGATGCTTGGTGGGGGCAAGCGATGCAGTTCACTCCCTAGAAATCAACAAGGTCTCACTAGTAGAAAACAGACATTTTGTGCCGGTTCGTCAGGGCCTTTAGTGCCGGTTCTCCAACCGGCACAAAAGGGTGGGGACTAAAGGCCCCTCCTTTAGTCCCGGTTCAACACGGCCCGGCATTAAAAGCCCACCACGTGGCACTTGCCGGCGCCATGGGCTAGGGGACCTTTAGTCCCGGTTGGTAACACCAACCGGGACTAAAAGTATTTAATTCTTTTAATTTTGGTTTATTTTTCCTTTTAATTCTTTAGGGGTTTATGAATTAATTATGGTTTATTTTTCCTTTTAATTTTGTGTTTTCCATTTAATTATTTTTCATTTGAAACATATATTACGCTACTACATATTGTACACGTTGTGCATATATATATAAATAGAATTTCTCGTAGAACCGATCATATATATATATATCATCGAATTTCTCGTACGACGACCATTCACACATATATATATATATACAATTTGGTATATACAATTTCTCCTACAATTTGCGGATCATTACATATGCAGGCATTACTGCTTGATCTTGTAATGGTATTCTCCTTTGGGATCTATGACCTGGTCGACCAGAAATCCAGCTATTTCCTCTTGAATTGCTCGTACGCGAGCCGTTGGTAGGAGCTGGCCCCGCATCTCCGTCAGCTATAAGAAGGAGATCAAGATGAATATATTAGTTGTGTGTATATATATTAGCTAGATCATGATAAAAAAATTATGGATAGTGTTCTGGCAACCGTACCCAAAGATTTCTTTCGTTTCTGCTCCTTTCAGACGTGATCATGCGAATGTTCTCGCAAACGTAGTATGCGCATAAACTATTCCCCTGCTCCTGCCTCATGCACTTTACGAGAATAAAATTCAATCAGGTAATAATTAATCAAGCATGATAATGGTATTGAAACTAGAATTAAAGAGATGCACGGACGTAGCTAGCTAGTACTACTTAATTACCTTGGGTCGCACTCATGTCAGCTTTTGTTCCTAGTCGCCTGGGACCAGTTTGACGAACTTGGCCCAAGCCCTGCCCGCCGGCAAAGAAAATGAATAAAGGAGTTATTAACTAGTTGATATCAGGAAATGAAGTAAAGAGGCCGACATAGTGCGATAATGATTGAAATTACCTATCGACCATCCCCCTCACGGTTGCGTATTCGGATGGATTCTTATATAGTGAGTCCAGTACTTCAACTTTCCCTTGTCAACTTCAATGATTAACAAGATCCAGTGGTAACTGCATGCGCACACGTTTTGTATAATTATGCGGGCATGTGCATAACTCATCAACTACACTTATTAACATCTAGTAAGCAAAAAATAGAATTTGTAGTACAAGATATAGTAACACTCACCCGAAGTTGTAAGGAAGTAGTATTTCTGGTTGGGTGTTTAGTTGCTTCAAAAACTCTAGCAGGAATCTCTCTGTGTCTTTTCTCGAATATTCATCTTCCCATATCGCTTGATTAACCGTATTTGGGTCAATGAACCCAATGCCATAGCGTCCAGCTTTTTTCATTTCATACATCTTCATTCTGCATAATACCACAGAAAAGAATATAGTGAGGATAATTACAGGTAATGAATGAGAGCACAGCTAGCTAGCTAGAGACTTAAATTACAGAAAGAAATCACTTACAGACAATAGCAACTGACGATAGATTTGTCGAGTGCGTCTTGATTGAATAACTGAAACAACTCTGAATAATGAATCCACAAATCTTTTTTATGGAAGTAATGCTTTCTCTTGACTTTCACCATGAGGGACTCTTGATTGGTATTTGCTGTTTTTTGCATGTACCACGTATGCAAAATTGTACAATCTCGTTGGTAGAAGCTTGACATCGTCAGGCTTGACCAGAGGTTTGCCGCGGACATATTGGTATTTTACTTCCTCCTCTGTAATCCTGCGGATTTCCTCAAGGCCTAGGAGTTGTTCAACAGTGACACCGGCCTCTTTAGCCTTCCTTTTATGATCGTCGGTTATTACCAGCCGATCGGCGGTACTCACAGGTGTTTGTACAATGAGCGGGGGGGTCGATTGCACTGCCTGTTCTCCCAGCTGGGGAACAGTTTTCCCGCTTTTTTTGCCAACTGCTTTGCTCGGGCTCGAGCTCGACTCCTTTTGTCCTGCTAAATATGACTTCTTGATAGACCGCACATAGTCGGAGTCCTTCTGATTGTCAGCCGGTCGAGCCATATCAATAAAGTGTTGTGAGACATGCTCAGGTACTTTCTCCTTTGGCGGTGGGGGCTGTTTCGGTCCAAAATGGGCCTTCAATTGGGCATCCACTACGGTGTTGAGTTCCTCCTCAGTCAGGTGGTAAGACAACTTCGGAAGAGGCTTGAGGCTTGGACCATATTTGAAATTCTTGCGTGTTGTACCGCTAGCCGTCGTAGCTGCGGCCTTTCTCTTCCGCTGTTGCTTAGGCGACGGAGCACACTGAGTCAGCGGAGACGACAGACGCGGTGCCGGACTTGGAGGAGGAGTCGGCTGACGCGGTGCCGGCGGACTTGGAGGAGGAGGAGTTGGCTGACGCCATGCCGGACTTGGAGGAGGAGGAGTCGACTGACGCGGCGGCGGACTTGGAGGAGGAGGAGTCAGTGGCCTTGGAAAGACGATGCAATCCTTTTTCCATAGAATGATACGATGTATGGCCTCTCCTAGTGTTCTCTCCTCGTCACCTCCAAGAATGTCAAGTTGTAGCTCGTGATATCCTGACATCACTTCATCAACTCCGACACGAGCATAGCCAGCTGGAATGGGATTGCAATGGAAGGTTACTTCAGGGGGATTTGCTAAAGCATAGCCGTCCGCCACCTTCATGGATAAGTTCTTCACTTTCATGTGTAGCTCACAGTTAGTCCTGTCTTTGATATCATCCACAGGGTAGCTAGCTAGCAGTGCATTATCGATATCGGCCGGGGCGGAAACCACGCTGCTTCTCGGCATAGATGGGACGGTGCTATCCAATGCTGGATCGATCTGCTCATGCTGCCGCTGAGACGCCCTTTCCTGGCTGAGTGAGTCGATCTGCTCCTGCTGCCGCCTGACAAATCGTTCCAACTCCAGGTGCTTTGATTCTAGGCCTTCAAGGCAGAGTGCTTCCTCCTTCTTCTTCTGCCCCTCCTGCATCTTCTTTCTCGCACGCCTTCTATAGTCGTCGTTCCAATCCGCAAACCCCTCAAACCACGGAACAACGCCTTTGCCTCGTGTTCTTCCCGGGTGTTCAGGATTCTTCAGGGCGTGCGTAAGCTCGTCTTTCTCTCTGTTGGGTGTGAACACCCCCGTTCGAGCTTCTTCTATTGCAATAAGTATTTCGTCTGTCGCTTCTTTAAGACTTGCCTTCACCATAACCAGCCCTGTCTCTGGGTCCAACTTCCCCCCATGCGCATAAAACCATGTCCTGCACCTGGGGGGCCATGTCAATGTAACTGGAGTGACCCCTGCACTAATCATCTTTTGCTCAGATTGATCCCACTTAGGCAGGGCCACCTGGTAGCCGCCTGGCCCCAGAGTATGGTGCCACTTCTTTTTCGCAGCATTAATCTTGTTTTTTCTCGGCCGTTCCTTAGCTTCTTCCGATTCCTTGAACTTCACGAAAGCGTCCCAGTGATATTTTGCCTTCACCAGTGCTCCCGTGAATTCTGGAGTCTTCTTTTTTGATTTGACGTACTTAGTCCATGCATTTTTCTTGAAGGTGTTGAATGCGATCGCCATCTTTTTAAGAGCATAGTTTCTGACTTTCTTCAGATCTGCATCTGTCAAATTATCTGATAGGGTGAAATGTTCCATGAGCGATGTCCAAAGCACATCTTTTGCTCTTTCGTCGACAAAAGTAACTCCTGCTCGATCTCCCTTTGCTGGCTTTTTCCATTCTTTAACGAAGATAGGGATTTGGTCCCTGACAATAACTCCGCATTGATTCTTGAACTTGGTCGCATTTTTCCTAGGTTCAAGTGGTTCGCCAGTTGATGTTTTGATGGAATCGATGTTGAACTTTACGCCAGGATCCAACTTTCTAGCCGGGCCTCGAACTACCCTGTCGCTTGTAGAAGATTTGCTTGATCCGGAGGCCTAAAAGAAGAAAGATCAATTCGTTAATACATACAAATCAATTAAGACATGTAATGATCACCGGATGGCTTATATAATAAATATATCTCGCCGGTCTTTGTTATTTGAAGAACATTTTCTTCGTCAACATCGTTGTCGTCGCCTTCATCTATTCGTTCGTCTTCATCAAATATCATACAACCCTCACCGGAATTGGTCAGATATTGCGAGCCGTCATCATCTTCAGGTTCATGCTCTGGGCTCGGGGAGGAGCGTATGATGTCGAACAGAGCCTCTTCTCCTTCTCTGCCGGTATTGTCCATAGCTTTTATTTAACTAATCGAGAAGAAAGATAAAACAATTTAGTATTCAAATTAGAATGCATGCAAAAAACTGAATCATAGTACATAATATGCATCTCAAATAATTCATATAATATGCATCATCGAATATAATCTCGAATAAATCGTCTCGAATATTATCGAATATAATCTCGAATACATCTCGAGTATTATCACTAGCTAATACAGATCGAATATTATTGAAGAATCTAGTTCACTCGTGGTTCCTGAGGCGCGGGTGGTGGACACCCAAAGAGAAGGAACCATCAGAGGATCATAGCTCGGGTGACATCCCTGAAGAACCTGCCAGGTATTGGAGAACCTGACGTCCAACGCATCCATGTAGCGACGGAAATGCTCGTCCTCCTCCCTGACACGGCGACGTACCACCTCCGGCGGGGCCGGCTGCCTCCGCACCGAAAGTGGCCCATGCGAACGCCACCAAAGAAGCTCCGGGTCGACGACGGGACCCGGGGCCGGGTTCCTCGCCAAGCTGCGCGCCCCTGAAGGTAGCACCTCCCAGTGCGAGCCCGGCGGAGCCCAGTCCCGAACATTGCCCCTCTGAAGCAGGACGTCGTCGCGAACGAGTCGACGACGAGGATGCGGGCCGGGCATCGTTGACTCCGAGAAGAAATTCTATGCAAATTTAACATTTTTTAAATGCTTGATTGTGATTTCTTATATACGAGGAACCTTGAGAATCCTAATGGATTCTCTTAACCTTTAAGGGATTTAACAAAATGGCGCCATTGTGGATGTGCAGAAAATGGTCCATATTTTTCCTGGTCTCATCTACCCTTCTATATGTCACGTTGTCTAGCTAGTGTCAAAGGAAGAAAACCATGGATTCATCATTAGCCGGAAGTAATAGGCGCATGATGGTACGAAGCTGTCCAAAGTTGTTTTGGAACGGAGTCCCGGATAGGATAATTAGCTTTTTGGTACGAAGTTCAGCAAGAGCCTTCTGAATATCGCTATTTGGAAGGCCTTTGCTGAACTTCGTACCAAAAAAACTAATTATTCTATCAAGAACTCCGTTCCAAAACAACTTTGAAAAGCTTCGTACCATCATGCGCCTGTTACTTCCGGCTAATGATGAAGCCATGGTTTTCTTGAATCCTTTGACACTAGCTAGCTAGACAAAACGTGACATATAGAAGGGTAGATGCATGAGATCAGAAAAAAATTGGATCGACTTGTGCACATCCATAATGGGGGCATTCTTGATAAATCCCTTAAAGGACTAAGAGAATCTATTGTATACATACATATACTAATTGCAAATACATAACAAACTTTTGCAAATACAACATTAAAATATGCAACTTTTGCAAATACTAATTGCTCTACATTGGATCAAATGTCAAAATTCATCAACTTTTTTCTATACATTGTATTCATACATATATATATATATATATACTAATTTCTATACATATTGGATCAAAATGTAAAAATTCCTCAAATGTCAAAATTCCTTCACTTTTTTCTATACATCTAATTAATCATCTAGTGAAAAAATGTCAAAATTCTTGCATCTATGTCAAAATTCCTCAACTGTCAAAATTCCTTAACTTTTTTCTATTCATCAAAATTCTTGCATCTAATCATCTATACATCTAATCATCTAATCATCTAGTGTGTGTGTGGGGGGGGGGCTCGGGGAGGGGCCGGCGGCCGCCATGGTGGCACATGGGGCAAGGGAGAGGGGGGAGAGGGGGGGAGCTCACAGCGGGGCGACGGGGCGACGGCGAGGCGAGGCGAGTCGGGGGCGGCGACCTCGAGGAGCTCGGGGCCGGAGGAGCGGGCGCGGGCGGCGTCCCGGGCGGCGTCAGGCCGGTCTCGGGGAGGAGCGGGTGCGGGCGGCGTCGGGGATCGGCGCGAGGAGGCGCGGGCGGCCGGCGTCGGGGGCGGCGACGAGCTCCGGCGTCGGGGAGGTGAGACGGCGACGGCGCGGCGATGTCGAAGAGGTCGAAGAAAGCAGAGGAACTGAAATTTTTTGAAGTGTTGTATATATATATATAAGGAGGCCTTTAGTCCCGGTTGGAGCCACCAACCGGGACTAAAGGTGAATTTCACCAGCCGAAGCGGCGGGAAGCGACCCCCTTTAGTCACGGTTGGTGGCTCCAACCGGGACTAAAGGGGGGCCTTTAGTCGCGGTTGGTGGCACCAACCGCGACTAAAGGCCTGGCTTCCCGTATTGAAATGTTTAGTCCCACCTCGCTAGTTGAGAGGAGCTCGCACCGGTTTATAAGCCCCGTCGCGGCTACCGTGTCGAGCTCCTCTCTAATGCAAGCCTACTGGGCCTACCGCACCTCTGCCGCCCAGTGGGGCCTACTGGGCCGTACGGGCCTGCATCCTGTCCCAACTAGAGATTGGGTTTCTAGTCGTATGCAAGCCGTGGCGGCCCAATAGGCGGGCTTTTTTTTAATTTATTTATTTTTCTGTTTTTTTTCTGCTTTATTTATTTTCTTTTGTTTCTGAGTTCTTTTTTGCTTTATTTAGAGTTTCTTTGTGAATCTCTTTTGCTTTAGGTAAAAAAAATATAAACTTTCTGTTAGTGCCAGTAGTTTTCAAATTTGAATAGTTTAAATTTGAATTATTTGAAATTTGTGTGAATCACTAGTTTGTGAATAACTTTATTTTAAAAGTAGATTTTTTAGTGATTCTTTTTTCTGCTATTTAATATTAGCGTGTTTTATCATTATATTCAATTTGGTAATTCTTAGGTTATTTAAAAAATGAAATGCCTTAGTAATAGACGAGTTTTCGTCTGAAACCCTGATACTTCGAAAGAGATTGTCCATTTTGTACACGAAGTGCATCCAGTTTTTGCCGAAACCCTCTCAACTTTTTAGCACATGCTATGTGGGTGAAATGATGTTACCATGCCAACTTTCAACATTTTCAGAGTTCATTTGTAGTGCTTTTCAATTTCAGGGTCATTTAGCTCAAAAAAATCAGTAAATGCATGAAAAATAGCAAATGAAGTTAGAAAGGGTTGAAAATTGATGGCGTGGCTTGGAATGGTGCATACTGAACACACAAAAATTCTGGAGTTGAAATAAGTTAAAAAAAATGAAATGCCTTAGTAACAGACGAGTTTTCGTTTGAAACCCTGATACTTCGAAAGAGATTGTCCATTTTGTACACGAAGTGCATCCAGTTTTTGCCGTAACCCTCTCAACTTTTTAGCACATGCTATGTGGGTGAAATGATGATACCATGCCAACTTTCAACCTTTTCAGAGTTCATTTGTAGTGCTTTTCAATTTCAGGGTCATTTAGCTCAAAAAATCAGTAAATGCATGAAAAATAGCAAATGAAGTCAGAAAGGGTTGAAAATTGATGGCGTGGCTTCGAATGGTGCATACTGAACACACAAAAAGTTTGGAGTTGAAATAAGTTTAAAAAAATGAAATGCCTTAGTAACAGACGAGTTTTCGTCTGAAACCCTGATACTTCGAAAAAGATTGTCCATTTTGTACACGAAGTGCAACCAGTTTTTTCCGTAACCCTCTCAACTTTTTAGCACATGCTATGTGGGTGAAATGATGATACCATGCCAACTTTCAACCTTTTCAGAGTTCATTTGTAGTGCTTTTCAATTTCAGGGTCATTTAGCTCAAAAAAATCAGTAAATGCTTGAAAAATAGCAAATGAAGTCAGAAAGGGTTGAAAATTGATGACGTGGCTTTGGACATAATATTTCGACGCGTTTCAAATGCCAAAACACATAAGTACACTACTATTACAAAGATTCCCTCCGGTTTGTCCGAAGTGGGACTTTCCAGATATATAAGTCCGGAAACTAACTAGAGAAGTCGGTCACATCCCAGAGTGGGATCTTTGGGTATAAAACTTTTTCTTTGCGTGTGTCCCTTTGCGTCGTAACCATGGACAATCTTCATCGTTTCACTTGATGCACGGGTCAACATTCACTCTGAAGGGAGCAATTTCATGAAACTTTTCATAATCTTCTGACATGTCTGTCTTGTCCTTCACTCCCACGATGTTTCTTTTCCCTGAAAGAACTATGTGGCGCTTTGGCTCATTGTATGATGTATTCGCTTCCTTATATTTTCTTTTTCTCGGCTTGGTAGACATGTCCTTCACATAGAAAACCTGCACCACATCATTGGCTAGGACGAATGGTTCGTCTGCGTACCCAAGATTGTTGAGATCCACTGTTGACATTCCGTACCGCGGGTCTTCCTTTACCCCGCCTCCTGTCAGATTGACCCATTTGCACCGAAACAAAGGGACCTTCAAACCAAGTCCATAGTCAAGTTCCCATATCTCCTCTATGTAACCATAATATGTGTCCTTTTGCCTATTGGTGTTTGCTGCATCAAAGCGGACACCACTGTTTTGGTTGGCGCTCTTTTTATCTTGGGCGATCGTGTAAAATGTATTCCCATTTATCTCGTACCCTTTGAAAGTCAATATAGTCGAAGATGGTAACTTGGACATCAAGTACAGGTCATCCGCAACAGTGTCGTCATGCATGAGACGTGTCTGCAACCAACCGGCGAAAGTCACCGTTTGTTCATGTGTAATCCAGTCGTCAGACTGCTCCGGGTGTTTGGAGCATAGAATATTCTTGTGTTGCTCGATATACGGAGCCACCAAGGCGGAACTTTGTAGAACTATGTAGTGTGCTTGCGCCAAAGAATGCCCGTCCCGGAATATTACTGAATTCTTTCCTAGCGTGCCTTTTCCACCCAGTCTGCCCTCATGCCGCGATTCAGGAACACCAATCGGCTTAATGTCAGGAATAAAGTCAACAAAAAACTCAATGACCTCCTCTGTTTCATGGCCCTTGGAGATGCTTCCTTCTGGCCTAGCATGATTATGAACAAATTTCTTTAAGACTCCCATGAACCTCTCAAAGGGGAACATATTGTGTAGAAATACAGGACCCAGAATGGCAATCTCCTCGACTAGATGAACTAGGACGTGCATCATGATATTGAAGAAGGATGGTGGGAACACCAACTCGAAACTGACAAGACATTGCACCAAATCATTCTCTAACCTTGGTAGGATTTCTGGATCGATTACCTTCTGAGAGATTGCATTGAGGAATGCACATAGCTTCACAATGGCTACTCGAACGTTTTCCGGTAGAAGCCCCCTCAATGCAACCGGAAGCAGTTGCGTCATAATCACGTGGCAGTCATGAGACTTTAGGTTCTGGAACTTTTTCTCTGCCATATTTATTATTCCCTTTATATTCGACGAGAAGCCAGACGGGACCTTCATACTGAGCAGGCATTCGAAGAAGATTTCCTTCTCTTATTTGGTAAGAGCATAGCTGGCATGACCCTGAAACTGCTTTGGATCCATGCCGTCTTCTCCGTGCATACGTTGCTGGTCCTCCCGTGCCTCCGGTGTATCTTTTGTCTTCCCATACACGCCCAAGAAGCCTAGCAGGTTCACGCAAAGATTCTTCGTCACGTGCATCACGTCGATTGCAGAGCGGACCTCTAGGTCTTTCCAATAGGGTAGGTCCCAAAATATAGATTTCCTCTTCCACATGGGTGCGCGTCCGTCAGCGTCATTCGGAACAGATTGTCCGCCAGGACCCTTTCCAAAGATTACTTTTAAATCCATGACCATATCAAGTATATCATCACCAGTACGGTGGCGAGGCTTCTTCCGGTGATCCGCCTCACCTTTGAAATGCTTGCCTTTCTTTCTTACGGGATGCCTGCTCTGAAGAAATCGACGATGCCCCAGGTACACATTCTTCTTACATTTATCCAAATATATACTGTCGGTATCATCTAAACAGTGCGTGCATGCGTGGTATCCCTTGTTTGTCTGTCCTGAAAGGTTACTGAGAGCAGGCCAATCATTGATGGTTACAAACAGCAACGCATGTAGGTCAAATTCCTCCCGTTCTTTCTCATCCCACGCACGTACACCTTTTCCATTCCACAGCTGTAAAAGTTCTTCAACTAATGGCCTTAGGTACACATCAATGTCGTTGTCGGGTTGCTTGGGGCCTTGGATGAGCACTGGCATCATAATGAACTTCCGCTTCATGCACAACCAAGGAGGAAGGTTATAGATACATAGAGTCACAGGCCATGTGCTATGATTGCTGTTCTGCTCCCCAAAAGGATTAATGCCATCTGCACTTAAACCAAACCATACGTTCCTTGCGTCCTTTGCAAAGTCCTTCCACTTTCTCTCGATTTTTCTCCACTGCGGTCCGTCAGCGGGTACTCTCAACTTCCCGTCTTTCTTACGGTCTTCGTTGTGCCATCACATCAACTTGGCATGCTCTTTGTTTTGGAACAAACGTTTCAACTGTGGTATTATAGGAGCATACCACATCACCTTGGCAGGAATCTTCTTCCTGGGGCGCTCGCCCTCAACATCACCAGGGTCATCGTGGCCGATCTTATAGCGCAATGCACAACATACCGGGCATGCATTCAAATCCTCGTACTCACCGCGGTAGAGGATGCAGTCATTAGGGCATGCATGTATCTTCTGCACCTCTAATCCTAGAGGGCAGACAACCTTCTTTGCTTCGTACGTACTGTCGGGCAATTCGTTGTCCTTTGGTAGCTTCTTCTTTAACATTATCAACAACTTTTCAAATGCCTTGTCAGATACACCATTCTCTGCCTTCCATTGCAGCAATTCCAGTGTGGTACCCAGCTTTTTCTTGTCATCTTCGCAATTTGGGTACAACAATTTCTTGTGATCCTCTAACATGCGCTGCAACATCAGCTTCTCCTTTTCACTTGCGCAGTTTCTCTTTGCATCGGCAATGGCCCGACCAAGATCATCAGCGGGCTCATCTGATGCCTCTTCTTCAGTTCCTTCCCGCATTGCCGGCTCAGCTTCTTCCCCCATTGTTGTACCATTGTATTCATGGAACCCATGGCCAGGATAGCTGTCGTCATCCACTTCTTCTTCATTCTCTTCCATTAGGACCCCTCTTTCTCCGTGCTTGGTCCAACAGTTATAGCCGGACATGAAACCGGACTCAAACAGGTGGACGTGAATGGTTCTTGAGTTAGAGTAATTTCGATCATTCTTACAGCCAGCACATGGACAATACATAAAACCATCCGCCCGCTTGTTTGCCTCAGCCGCAACCAGAAAAGTATGCACGCCATTAATGAACTTGGGAGAGCATCGGTCATCGTACATCCATTGCCGGCTCATCTTCATTACACAACACCGAAAAGACCAAATTAATACAAGTTCATACACACTTGTTCTCATAAAACAACATACAAACTCTCTAGCTAAAGCATTTAAATGCAACAACAAATGCGATCAAGATCGCAACTAAGGTAATAATTGATCCAACAGCATAGTGATACCAAGCCTCACTATCAATGGCATATTTTTTAAATTTTCTAATCTTCAAGCGCATTGCATCCATCTTGATCTTGTGATCATCGACGACATCGGCAACATACAACTCCAGTTTCATCTTCTCTTCTTCAACTCTTTTCAATTTTTCTTTCAAATACTCGTTTTCTTTTTCAACTAAATTTAACTTCTTGACAAGAATATCTATGTCGGTTGCAATTTCCGGTTCACATACCTCCTAGATAAAAATATCTATGTCAACTTGATGGGCATAATTGTCATAAACACGAAATGCAACAAATAGTTATAAAAGAGAGTATATACCACATCCGAATCATAAACCGGACGAGGGCCGACGGGGACGGATATCAAAACCATGCCACTATGTATAACAAACAACCATATAGGTAAGAAAACTATACAATTAACTATCTAAATCTTACAAACATGATTTTTTTTATAAAAAAGATAAGAACAAGAGGCTCACCAAAGTGGTGCCGGCGACGGGACGGTGCGAGCGATTGACGGTGGTTAGGACGGGGACGGGAAGGCACTAAGTAAACCACACCTACACATGCAAAGTAAGAAGTTAATTTGAGCTCAAATTGCATATAAATCAAATAAACTACCACATATAAATACTCCCAAACTAAAACCCACAAATCACTATACTTATAGAGCATTGCAAGAGCTAATCTAGCAATGAGAGATGAAAGGACAAAGTTGCTAACCTTTGTGAACACTTGGATGGATGGGGTGCCTCCAAATCTTGACAAATTTTGGCAAAAATGAAGGTGAGCTCGAGCAAAGGGAAGAATAAAGGAGAGGAAGAAGGGGAAAAACAGGGAGGAGTGTGCTCGGGCTGGCCGAAGGGTTCATATAGGGGATCTATAGTCCCGGTTCGTGACACGAACCGGGACTAAAGGTGAGCCTATAGTCCCGGTTCGTGCCACGAACCGGGACTAAAGGTGATCGTGGGGCCCCAGGCTGACACCAGCCTGCCACCACCCCTTTAGTCCCGGTTCGTGTTACGAACCGGGACTAGAGGTCCGGAACGAACCGGGACTAATGATGCCCGTCCCGAACCGGGACTAATGGTCACATTAGTGCCGGTTCAAAACCAGACCGGGACTAATGCTTTGGACAAAAGGTCTGTTTTCTACTAGTGTCTACAAGCGAAAATATTATACATCAATCAGGCCTGAGATGAGAACCGAGTAATGCTACATCTACAAAAGATTATTGAGAACCACATCGATTTTATTTACTCATGTAGCTTGCTGGTGGCATTGCCTCACAGGAAGAGCAGGACTCACCCACGCAGCCTGATTGACCTATGCATTTTTAGCCACGTAATGTAAGCATGGTTATATACTCTCTCTGTTTTTCAATATAGTTTTTTTTAGAGATTTTAATATAAACTACATACGGAGTAAAATGAGTGAATCTACATTCTAAACTATGTTTTTATACATCCATATGTAGTCCGTATTCAAATCTCTAAACGGACTAATATTTAGAAACAGAGGGAGTATATAAGTGAACAACAGATCAGTGCACGTACGCACGTGGCGTACACAAAAATATTTCTTTGGAATTTTTATATTCACACATGATTCATACCTGAAGATTGATTACATAGCACAATTAGCTCGCCTCCTGAAACAAATATAGTACTGAATTCATGCTCTAGCTAGTTGCTCCAAAAGTCGATGTAGGCCGCGGGATCTTTTGTTTTAATACTGTGTTGGCAGAGTCTTGAACTCAAGGCCTCTCGACTCGGATAGCATATTGAATTCATGCTCCAGCCAATTGCTCCAAAAAATTCGAACTGATAGAGAGAGGCGGGAAATATATTTCAACATATGAAAAGTCATTAGTAATATACTTCTACAGAATGAAGTAACTAGTAAAAATTATATCTTTGCGAATAAAAAACCCATAGTGGAAACATATGCGCATGCTAAAAAAATTAAAAAAAAATTGCCCAATTGTTTCCTAATATCCAGTGTTCTGAAATTTAAAATTTCCAAAATGCAAGAAAAGTCTTGACTGTTTGTCAAAACTAACTTCAAAATGACCGAGCTGGGGGCATAATGTTTTCAGAAACCTAGTCGAGAACCCTGGTTGTCATCAGCAAAACAATACCGAATAATATCATTATGTAATACATTTTTTTTCTCAAATTGAAATCCAAACCCCTCTGGCTATAGCTGCAACAGAGGTTAAATTGAGGAGTGGGAGTGTTACCTCTTGCGGTGTCTGCTTGAGATCTGATTTTTCTTCTACTTCGTATATGCCAGTGCAAATCTGGAAAAGAAATCATTTAATAGACTAATCCTCATAAAATTGGAGGGCCTAGAATCAATTGAGGGCAACATTGACGATTTTGGCTTCAGATTTTGACTAGGTCGCCTCCATGGGCCTCTACAGTTTTGTGGGCCCTATATGTAAGTGCCCAGCGTTGTGGGCTTTCTGGTCTTTTCCCCTAGTGAAAGCGGTGTGGCGGTCGGGAGCTTCCTCGGTGGCCGCGTGTCCATCGATGGTCGGTTATTGCTTCGGGAAGGAGACGGGCTGAGGTGATTTGCGGCGTGGTGGGCGGCATTTGTGTCCTCTATTCGGCGGCTCGTCCGGCTGGGTGCTGCTGCTGTGGGGGGTGGCTTGCCGCCGCCGCTGCCGGCCTGGAGATTGCGTCTCTGTCCCAGTTTCGGTGTCGTTTGTGGTCGCTTCGTTGGACTGTTGGAGGGCTTCTGCATCCTCTTCATCCGTTGTCTCTTTCTTTGCCGGTGCGTAATATACTCTGTCTCCGGCATCTCCGTGACCCTGCCGCTTCCCCGCCCCTATGCCCCCTGGCCGCTGCTCCCTCGTTGATTCTGGATGGCTTCTAAGTCAATACGGATTGGGTGAGGTCACAAGGGAGGGAGAACTAGAGAGGCACATTTGAGGGACAGCAATCCATCCAAGGCATGGAGTCCACGCTAGGGGACGCGCCGACGCCTCTGGATTCCAAGGTCCGCCGTAACTTCTCCACGGACAGACTCTGGCGGTCCGGAGTTCGGACATCCTAGGCAGAGACCGAGGCTTCGACCACCAAGGACAGCTGAATCCGGTATCTTCCTCTTCCATCTCCATATGTTATTCATTGTATATATGTTGTCCTGTGTCACAGGCGTATCCCCCATTTTAAAGCTCTCGTCCCTCTCGTGTCGCCCCCGCGGGCGACCCGGGGGGAACCCTAGTCGCCGTCCTCTCGGCCCTCCTCCGCCTCCACCTCTCCTCGCCGCCGTCCACAGCGCCGACGGCATAGCTTGGCCGACTGGGCGGCGGCGGGGCATCTCTCCCCCTTGTCCGTCGCGGCTGGCGCGGGGCAGCCACATCGGGCGGGGCGTCGGGCTAGCGTGGGGTCAGGCGGCGCGGCGGGCGGGCTTCTTGGCGACGTCGTGCGCGGTGCGGCGGTGGCGGCGGCCTGCTCGCGGCGTGGTGACGGCTGCGTGGTGGGCAAGATCGGTGGTCGCGGGCGCTGCCGGGTTCAGATCGGATCCAATTCTGGGTCTTGGGCTTGAACGCCGTCGGCCGCCGCGGGGTGGTGGTGGTCGTCGCTGACCACGCCGGATCGCTGGATTCGGCGCCTGGAGATCTACAATGGATTCTTCTCGATCCTCCTTCATGGTGGGTTGATCCCCATGGCTCTCTCATCTCTGCAGGTTTCGGTTCGTGGTCTGTTGCCGGATCCGGAGCCGACGGAGGTTTGGTGGTATAGGATGGGGACCGGAGGAAACTTTGATCGGCCTGTTCGGTCCGGCATCGGCGACGTCTCTCGACGCCGTTACCCTCTGCGGAGGCGATGTCGAGGTCTCTCCTATCCACCTCCGAACCCCTCCCGGACGAAAGTCCAAAATTCAGTCTGGATTGGGCGGCGGCGGCGTCCTTCGCGTCGTACCCTCCGTGGAGGCGCCGTCTTGGGAGGTTCTGGTGTTCGGTGGAGGGATGCTGTGGGTGATGGACTCCGCGTAGCTCCAGCAGTGGCGACGATGTGGAGGCTGCCAGGAGGTGCGGCGTTGTTTCTACCACGTCGATGACGACGAGTATTGGCGGCATGGTGCAACTGGACATCGACAACAGATGCGGCTGGATGGACGAGCGCAGGGCGGTGGCGCTGTCTGGCGCCATGGTGGCGTCGACAGCTGACCTGGCAAGGTCTTTCTGTCGGTACCTGCTCTGAAGATGGTTAGGTGGATGACGGCAGCGGTAGCCTCGGTGAGTGCGCCGGACCGGTGTGTGACCCATTCCCGGTATGTGGCTAGGATGGGGCATCCGACATTAGATGTTAGGTTTTGGTGCGATGTCTATTTGGTATTAGGCTCGGACATTCGGCACCCCTACATAAGGGGTTAGGAGTAGCGACAGGTGTCGCCAAGATGGTGGCTTCAGGCTTACTGATGTAATGCTTTGTAAGGTCTCTGAGAATAATTAATAAAATGGCTGCATGCATCGCTCAGATGCAGAGGCCGGAGTAATCCTCCTTTTCTAAAAAAAAAATATGTTGTCCTGTGTAACCGTCTTGTGCTATATAATTAGAGTCTTGAGAACGGGATTGGTTGCTACCTGTATGTTTGATTCATGCATTTGTTTATCAACGTGCAGTATCAATGGATGTTAATCTGCTGTTAGAGTTGAAATACTGAATTAGTGATGCTTATCGGCTGCTGCATGTTTGTCATGGTGGCTGATGCACCGGAACTATATATATTTTTGTGTGCGCTTGTGAACTACTCCTGCCCTGCCCCTGCCCTTTCCCACAAAAAAGCAAACTATTAATTAATCATACATGTAGCAGACAAATGCGCTGATTGCGACAATCGAGGATATGTTCGTGCAACAAATTGTATGTTGCCCTTCTCCATTTAACTTCAGTGAATGCATTATTATGTGATATCTGCACCTTTGAGTTATGATCCCATCTCTAGCATCTCCTTCCAGACCGAGTTAAATTTTGTGCACGTAAATATGTAGGGAGCACCAGGCCACCACCTAACTCAGCAAATGCTTCATCCTCAGCAGAAATACTTGACCTACGACAACAGCTTGTGGATTGTGAAATCGACTGGAGCATGGTACAATGGCGTAAAAGATTGCATCTGGGTCTTCGCAGATTTGTGAGAACTGCTGGACACTTGACATTATATGTTGACCTTAGGTTCCATTTACTTAAAGTGCCCATTATGCCAATTTCAATTTTACCTAACAAGTGTACTCCACTAACCTCTGTAGACCTATCTATGGATGTTGACTTCTACTAACAGAAATGTTGGCATGTTATCATGAATTCATATGTGAAAACTTTCACTCATATCTATATGGATGGCAAACACATGTCTTCTCCTCCAAAAACAGTATAAGAATCATGCAAACCTGCATTTGCTCTTGGTAGGCAAGGCCACGCTAGGGTCGAATATATCTCACTCACTTATATTTCACACATATAGAGGAACATTGCATTTTGATGGGACCATCTGACGATTAATTAACCGCTGACCTTGCACTGACTATTTTTTAAACATTTTGTGTGTGTTTCCAGTATATTGTCATAAACTGGTCTCCATAACCTATTTAAATTACACAGAGCTATGTTCCACGGGCTGCCACATGTTCAAGTTACGGATATGTTTGTCATAGGTTTGATTTTGTGAAGGACACTCAATTTGCTTGATTGTTCTGGTGATAGTGCTGCTATGCAAGTAGTACATACAGTATTGTTTGGTGCGGTAATTGCATATGAGCAGCCACATAGAAATCTATGAAGAGCATGACATATGCTGTCTGCTTAATGGAATTGTATGACACAAAATATATCCCAATGATTTTTGCTGGTGTTGTGACTCAACTTATTTATGATCTTTAGTTCTCATGCCAGGCTTCTGTGTCTCCGTAAATATATACTGGATATCAATATTCCGAAGGGTTTCCTTTTGTAGCGGTGTAGCCAATGAGTTATGGAGTTTGAGGCGTGTGTTCTTTTTATTCAGATGGCAGTTGCAAAGGCCTTGACGTTAGCACGAGACACCATGAATTTTCCTTGACCTGTATGTCCAAGTAACTGCAGTGAATGATATGATGATCCCATCTATTTCTGTTATTCACCTCGCAGGAAAGAAGTTAGTTATTCTCAAGCAACGAAGTGTAATGAGAGCTTATGTATGTGTATAGGTGGTGGTCACGTACACTATATGTGTTGCAGATCATTATGAAAAAATGTTATGACAATATGGGTGGAATATCCTCAAATTAGAAACTGTACTAAACAACATATCTCCATGTAGCAGTATTGATTGCAACCCCTATGCCAAATGTAACAGAAGTCCATTATGTTCTCCAACCGTAATACAGGAAAAATATATGCTATGATAGTGATCTTCCTATGAACTTAATGTGAACTTTTGCATTCCTGGTGATCTTTTTGACATCGCTTGCATTTTATGTTAGGGTGAGCACATCTATTTTTTTCTATTCAAGTTCAGTGAAATATGCAATAAGATCACCGTGCTTACCACCGGCGCAGCAAAGCGCGCGAATCTCTTCTAGTAAAGGCGACGTGAGAAAGAAACTCTCTTTTTACAAGTAACACGAGAAAAGAAACTAGTCTTCTGATCTTACACGTAACAGGTACATTGAGTGCAAGACGGCTGGGAAATCGGATCAACTATGATAAATCTGCAACTGAAATAAAGGTGAAATGAGAAAGAAACTCGTCTCCATTTACAAGTACGTACGGTACATGAGAAAGAAACTCGTCTCCATTTACAAGTACGTACGGTACATGAGAAAGAAACTACATTTAATATGTTAGTAGCACGTACCTTGAGTGCGGGATGGTTGGGATGGATCTCAACTGCATGCTTCAACGACGCATGTGCCTGCTTCAACCACTCATGTGCCTGCAACTCGTCGATACCCATGGAACTGTGGCCTAGGATTTCAACATCAACTTTCTGAAGACGAGGGAGGTTCACCAGGCTATGGAAGTCCCAGCCATTGGTCCCTACCAGGCCTATTATTAACCTAAAACACTCAAGGCTGGACATTGCTCCCCGTACAAATCTGGGTTGGTTAGAATTCTTCAGTTCCAAGTATCTCAACTTGGGGAATGCACCCTCCTCCATGGCGTTAGGAAAAACCATGTAATCATAGAGAAAAACGGTCAGAGTAATGAGCTCTGAGAACCTCCCGAGGATCTCCATATCCTGCGACTTCATAGCCGTCAATTCCATATGCAAGTGGCAGAGGTTCGGGAGGCATGAGGAGTTAATCCACACTGGCAGCCCAGGAAGCAGGCCGTTCACTGTCAGAGCCAGCGTAATCAGACCATGGCTTAGGATGCGGTCGATACCTACAATTAAACATTATGACTTCAAGTTTTTGCAGATTGGCAACATGTCCCATCAAATCTTTGAACAACATATTATCGTGCTCCTCTTCAAAGTGTAGGCTAAACTTTCTCAACTCCTTCAGTTTGGCAAGCCCTTTCAGAAAATCTGGAGAGACAAGGTGCAACTGTAGCTCTTCCAAGGATGTTAAATTCGTGCAGTCCAACACCTCCACACTGGAACCGCCAAAGCGCAGGCACTTCAGTTGTGTTAGCCGACCAACACTTTGAGGCAGTTTTTTAATGTCAGTTCTGCCCAAGTCCAGTACCTGCAAAAACCTTAGATCCCCTATTTCTTCAGGGACCTCTAAGATAAGCGGCACGGAGACCCCAGGCACAGAGAACCCAACCAGCTGGTCCGAGATCCCAAGGTACCTCAGGTGAATCGGCCTCCCAAGATGATTAAGATGATAAGGAGAATCTTCCGGCTTCACACAGCGCTCACTTCCCATGAAAGTGCACTCTTCTAAAGCCAACACATGTAGAGCTTTAAGGTTTGAAAGCAATGGCAACATACTAAAGTGACACATGGTGGCACTATATAACCTCACCTGCTGCATGCTCGTGTTAGCCACAGATCCATCCTGCTCTACGACTTCATTATTTATGGCTAACCTACGAGCAGTGGTATGCGGAGATGTCCTGTTACTGTTCGATGCAGTAACAAAACTTTCGTCTTCTGAAAGAAAATGAATCATATCAAGTACCAAATCATGCACACGACAAGCATATATGATGCTATAATATGGCCTTTCCACTGCCTGGATCATGCTTCTATCTATGAGCATGTTGAAGTATCTCTCTCCAACCTCAAATGATGCTTTTCCTAGTTCCTTATGGACATATCCTTCAGCCACCCACTTCCAAATTAATGTGTCCTTTTTTATCTCATAATCTTCGGGGTATATGCCTAGGTGCAATAGGCAAAGCCGTGTATAATATGGAAGATCATAGTAGCTATATAGCAATATCTTTCTTGTGGTATCCACTTCTTTGTTATCTTCATTCCCAAAACCAATAGAGTCATAGACCCCAGGCCAATCTGTTACTGGTTTACTAGCCAACAAGCTAGCTATTGTAATGATAGCTAGTGGTATGCCACCACATTTCTGCAATATCTTCTCAGATATCTTAACCGATTCACGATAAGGGCTTTTGCTTTTGCCAATAGATAATCTCATACAGAACAATTCCTTCGATCTACCACGAGAAAGAGGTTCTTGCTTGTAAATGTCACCTGCCTCTTTTGCCACTTCAAAGATACGAGTAGTTGTGATTACTCTGCTTCCACACTTACTATCAGTAAAAGCACATTTGATTATATCCCATGAACTCATATCCCATATATCATCAATGATGATGAGGTACCTATTGACATGGCAGCATGCGATCCATGGATTAGTAAAACTAAAATAGCGTCCTGGAAATAAAAGAAACATGGCAAGCGACTCAACCAAGAACTCAAAATGGCATTATTCAATTCACGACAAGGTGCTTTAGGACAACTAAGACATAAGTAAATGATTAATGATGAATGGAATGACACTATCAAAATACACGCAAGGATTTGATTAAATCCGTTCTATTAGAGTTTATATAATACATCTATTTTTTATTTTTTATTCTGAATAAACATTTATTCCTACTATAGGTGCATATAATTGGCAAGAACATTTGACCGCAGGTAAATTTGGTAAAATTGCTTAAAACATGTACCCTGCTTCCCCGCCGCCGCCGGAGGAGGCCGGCGAGCAAAGCTCGCCCGGCGGGCTCTCCTCTTCCCCTCATGTGGGGGCGTCTGGCCAAAGCTAGGTGGCAAAGATGGAATGCTGGGGCAGCGGCCCCAGGGGCTCCGGCGGCGGCTGTGCCACCATGGCTGCGAGGGTAGCGTGGGGGGCGGCCATGGTGGCTGGTAGCGGCGAATCTGAGGCTCCCTGCCCAAATCTATTCCCCTCCGGCGGTGGCCTAGGGTTCTTCTAGCGCCAAGACGGTGTTCTGCTTGATGCCAGCCCACATTGATCTGGCCATTGATGAGTTGCGGAAGGCTCCACCGGAGATTTCCAATGGGTGCTTGACGCATGTAGATTGCTGGATCGGATGGGATTCGGTCATGTGCGCCCCTATTTTAGTCCATGTCGCTCCAGGAGGGTGTGACGCGAAGTTTCATTGTGTGTTGACATTATGGGACATGTCGGTATTTCGATTTCCATGGTGAAGACACTGGCGGAGAACGTCATGGTGGCTGAGGCCTAGTATGGCGGATCGAGTTGAGGCAATGAGGACTTTTCTTGGTGATTCGTGACTCATATCAGCGGCATCGGCAAGTGGGGGCGGCAACATAGGAGGAGTACACAGTCTTAGCTTTCCGGGTGTAAACCTAGGGTTTGGCCTTAATTGGTTGTGTCTAGGAGTGACCTTGTTGAAGGCATTGTTTTGAGAGTGCGAATTTTTTTCAGGATGAAAACCTAAGATCTATGATCGCACGATGCCGACGCTTGTGCACTGTTTCCTTCTTAGAGGCATCGCTTTTGGAGAATTTGGGCTTCGTATGTTAACTTGGTGGTGGTTCACTGTAGCGAGATCTTTCGTTTTGTCTTCTTCTGTTTGTTTTTGAGTTGTGTGCATGTGTAATGTCTTTAGGTCATTTCGTCACTGCAGAGATCAGGTGTAATTGGTATCTCCGTGATATTAATATATTACCTTTGTCAAGAAAAGAACATGCAAATGCAATCTAAATCTAATTGATGTATCCCTAAAAAAAGTCTAATTGATGTAAAGCATGTGTAAGAAAATGAAGCGCCCATTTCCGCCTCACTCTTTATCACCGCCGCTTAAATGATATACTATAGTAAACATGCATTTTCAATTACGTGTAAATAAATGAAATGATTTTTTTCTTAAAACACATAAGTGTATGCCGATACAATCTGAATCTTAACTATATGAAAATCTGCAAGAAAGTGAAGCGCCCATTTCTGCCTCACTTTTTATTATGACTGCTAAAAATTAAACTATATACTTGTAAATATGCATTTGCAGTGAGGAAAATCTCTCACAGCATGCAAATTAGGATGATAGTGGTACCTCTTGTTTGTAAGCAGTTCTCGGAGTTTCTCAATGAGCAGCACCTCATCTAACAGTGTAACATTGTGAAGAGGCTTTGTCAATTCGGAGGAGAATACCTATGAGAACATTCTTCAGATTAGGCTTCTGACCGACCGAAACAAAAGCCTTACATACGAATTCTGCTTGTATCTTGTTGTAAACTGCTCTGGCAAGAGTTGTCTTGCCAAGTCCTCCAAATCCGAAGATGGAGAGGATCTTGAGCTGCTGCTTGGACACACAATCATCTTCATCTGCCAGCCTCTTGACTAGCTCATCTCTTGGCTCCTCGATGCCAACAAGCTCTCTGTGATCTTTGAACTGAACCATCAAGCGAGGGTCCACAGGGTCAACGATGGTTGTAGCAGCTAGACTTGCCTCAACATCATCAATCTTGTACCGGTCGCGTCGATCCGCCACCTGCTGGACCTGATCCTTGATGCCTTTGATTGCATCGGCGATCTGGTGGCGCGCCTTGCCTTTTGTGAACAAGCCAGCCACCTTCTTCACGAACCCTTTGAAACCGTCTGGGTTAGCGGCGGGCTCGGAGCCCTGGACGCCCACCAGGAAGCTTTCAACGAGATCCTCCATCTCGTATGACAGCTCCCTGACTTGATTGGCCCAGATCTTGGAGTTGTCATCGAGCTTGTCACGCGGCACCATGGCCACTTTGAGGAGGGCGGCGTCTATGCTCCTCATCTCTCCCTCGAGAAACTCTACATCTTTCTTCACGCCCTTCTGCAGCTTGTATTCTCCGTGGAGGAGCTCGAACAGCTTGGGGAGGAGGGAGTGCATGGCCGCCGTCGCGAGGTCCATGGCCCGAAGGGTGGCTTTCGCTTCTCTCTCCTCTTGGTCTGGTTCTTGTATGTCAAACACTGTTGGCGGAGATGGGCATATGCGGTGGCAGAGTTGGTGGTTGGAGCGGGCGGCGGAGACAAGAAAAAACTCGGCGACGGAGCGGGGCTGGAGGGGGTGTCGGAGTGGAGACGACGGCGGAGCGGGGCTGGAGGGGATGGAGGAGTGGAGGCGCCGGTAGAAAGAGCTCCAGAGGAGGCCGCAGCAAAGGCGGCTGGGGGCTTTGTGGTGGGGAGGAAGAGGGCGGAGCAAAAGGGAGGCTACTCTGTGCGCTCTCTATGTCTCTCCATCACATGCGTTCTTCCCATTTGATCCTTACCTGCTAAAAGAATCTGACAGGTTTGCAGTACTGATGTTTTTTTTTTACTTTTGAAGCCTACTACAAGCGGCAATTAACCACTGCTCTTTGCATTGTTTGTGCTATGCCTTGTTTTTGTTGGACTTTCCTTAGGTTTCAGAATTATATTTTGACAAGCAGTTTGGGATTTCAGTTTGTGTTATCTGTATCTGGAGAACAGTTGCTAGTTGTCCTCGTCATACTCACAGTTTTGCTCCACCTGTCCCTGCAGATATATCCGTCCAAATTTTGAGTTCCGGTCCATGGTCAAGAAGACACCGACGACGATTACGACGAGCTCGAGGACCTTAACACCCCTTAGATGAACGTGGGCAGCTTGGATGATCATGTCGAGATCGATATCAACAGTAACGACGACCCCCGCAATGTGGAACTTCTATGAAGCGTCTCGACACCCATACAAAGGTGCCCGCAAGTTATATATTGATATGGGATCGTAGCAACCATCATAGGTACAAGGAGTTCGGTACTTGGAGATCTAACTGAGAGAAGGAGATTGAGAGAAGGAGATTGTTATGGGAGAGAGAGGTTACACGAGAGGGAGAGATAAGACGAGATAACAAAGTTAAACTACACATCTCCCTAACGTGACATGCAAGGCACGTGAAATGCAAGATGTTCAACACTTGCCCTTAATCACAACGCTACTAAATTGTGATTACGCTGAAATGCTTCAAAACTTCTGGTATGTAATGCTTTAGTAAAGCCATCTCCAAGTTGATCCTTTGAAGAATGAACCTGACTTTCAACGGTTTGCCTGCAACTCGTTTTCGCACAAAATTTAAATCTATTTCAATATGTTTGGTCCTGCCATGGAAAACTGAATTAGCAAATAAATAGGTTGCCCCAAGATTTTCACACTAGAGACATGGAGGTTGTACTTGTGCAATCCCAAGTTCCTTTAGCATAGACTGAACCCAGATAACTTCAGCTGTTGCATTTGCTAAGGATTTATACTCTGCTTCTATACTTGACCCGGAGACTATGGCATGTTTCTTTGCACATCAAGAGATCAAATTTGGCCCATAAAAGATGGCAAACCCACTAGTGGACTTTCTATCATCCAGACAACCAGCCCAGTAATCATCAGAGAATGCACTCACAAGAGTAGAGGATGACCTATTAAACGCAAGACTAACAGTCATTGTATTCTTCACATACCTTAGGACTCTCTTGTCTGCAGTCCAATGAGTTGTAGTGGGTGCATGAAGGAACTAACACACTTTGTTAACTGCAAAGAAAATGTCAGGTCGAGTAAGAGGCAAGTACTGAAGTCCACCAACTACGCTTCTATAATTGGTGGTATCCTCCTAATTCAGGGGTTTCCCTTCTGCCAAATTAAGACAAAGGTTCTGAGCTGGACAGTGGTGTTGGTGATGGCTTACAGTTGTGCATGCCAATCATGTTTAACAAATCAGTTGCATACTTCTCACTTCTCTTGTGAGAAGTGAATACCATTTTTTTGTTTTCTTGACGTCAATGCCCCAAAAGAAATGAAGATCTCCTAGATCCTTGAGACCAAACTCAGAGCTCAAATCCTTGAGCAAAGCTATCACTGCCGCACTAGATGAACCGGTCACAATGATATCATCAACATATATGAGAACAAAGATAGTATTTTCAACTTGTTGTAAATAAACAGTGAGGTGTCAGACTTTGATGGAGTAAACCCAAGGTTTTGCAATTTGTACTTAGCCTGGAGTACCATGCTCCGGGAACATTCTTTAATCGATAAAGAGCCATGTCAAGTTTGCATACATGAAAAGGTGCATTTTTGTTCTCAAACCAAGGAGGTTGTTTCTGTTGGAAATATGCCCTAGAGGCAATAATAAAGTGGTTATTATTATATTTCCTTGTTCATGATAATCGTTTATTATCCATGCTATAATTGTATTGATTGGAAACTTAATTGCATGTGTGGATACATAAACAACACTGTGTCCCTAGTATGCCTCTAGTAGACTAGCTTGTTGATCAAAGATGGTCAAGGTTTCCTGGCCATAGACATGAGATGTCATTTGATAACGGGATCACATCATTAGGAGAATGATGTGATGGACAAGACCCAAACTATGAACATAGCATATGATCGTGTCATTTTATTGCTATTGTTTTCTGCATGTCAAGTATCTGTTCCTATGACCATGAGATCATGCAACTCACTGACACCGGAGGAATACCTTGTGTGTATCAAACGTCACAACGTAACTGGGTGACTATAAATATGCTCTACAGGTATCTCCGAAGGTGACTGTTGAGCTGGTATGGATCGAGACTGGGATTTGTTACTCCATATGACGGAGAGGTATCTCAGGGCCCACTCGGTAATACAACATCACAATAAGCCTTGCAAGCAATGTGGCTAAAGTGTTAGCCATGGGATCTTGTATTACGGAACGAGTAAAGAGACTTGCCGGTAACGAGATTGAACTAGGTATACAGATACCGACGATCGAATCTCGGGCAAGTAACATACCGAAGGACAAAGGGAACAGCATACGGGATTAACTGAATCCTTGACATAGAGGTTCAACCAATAAAGATCTTCATAGAATATGTAGGAACCAATATGGGCATCCAGGTCCCGCTATTGGTTATTGACCGTAGAGGTCTCTCGGTCATGTCTACATAGTTCTCGAACCCGCAGGGTCTGCACACTTAACGTTCGGTGACGTTTCGGTAGTATTGAGTTATGTATGTTGGTGACCGAAGGTTGTTCGGAGTCCCGGATGAGATCCCGGACGTCACGAGGAGCTCCGGAATGGTCCGTAGGTAAAGATTGATATATAGGAGGTCCCGTTTTGGTCTTCGGAAAAGTTTCGGCATTTCCGGTAGTGTACCGGGAGTGACGAATGGGTTCCGGGGGTCCACCAAGTGGGGCCCACCCACCCCAAGGGTCACATGGGCCTAGGAGGTGGTGCACCATCCCCTGGTGGGCTGGCGGGTCAGCCCCTAGAGGCCCTTGCGCAAGGGGTGGGAGAGGAGTCCAAGTGGGGAGGAGTCCTACTAGGATTCCACCTCCCTTGTGGGAGGTGGACTCCTCCCCCTTGGTGTAGGTTCGGCCGAACCCCTAGGGGTTCCTAGGCTGCCTCCTCCTCCCTCCCTCCTATATATACTAGAGGTTTTAGAGGGCAGCCCTCACCCCAAAAAGCCACGGCTGCCTCTCTTCCTTCTAGATCGTTTTCTCCTCTAGATTAGTTCGGCGGAGCTCGGCGAAACCCTGCCGGATTAGTTCACCACCACCGTCGCCGCGCCGTCGCGCTGCCGGAGAACTCATCTACCTCTCCGCTCCCTCTTGTTGGATCAAGAAGGCGGAGATCGTCATCAAGCTGTACGTGTGCTGAACGCGGAGGTGCCGTCCGTTCGGCGCTAGATCGGGATGGATCGTGGGACGGCTGCGATTTGGATCGCGAAGACGTTCGACTACATCAACCGCGTTTCTTAACGCTTCCCGCTTAGCGATCTACAAGGGTACGTAGATCCACTCTCCCTCTCGTAGATGCTCATCACCATGGATAGATCTTGCGTGTGCGTAGGAATTTTTTTGTTTCCCATGCAATGTTCCCCAACAGTGGCATCATGAGCTAGGTCTATGCGTAGATGAGATCACGAGTAGAACACAAAGGAGTTTATGGGCGTTGATGCTCAGATTGCTTCCTCCCTTAGTCTTTTCTTGATTCAGCGGTATTGTGGGATGAAGCGGCCCGGACCAACCTTACTCGTCCACGTACGAGAGACCGGTTCCATCGACTGACATGTGACTTTGTTGCATAAAGATGGCTGGCGGGTGTCTGTCTCTCCCACTTTAGTTGAATTGGTTTTGACAAAGACGGTCCTTGTAGAAGGTGAAATAGCAACGTGTATATCACCGTTGTGGTTTTGCGTAGGTAAGAATCATTCTTGCTAGATACCCATAGCAGCCATGTAAAACATGCAACAACAAATTAGAGGACGTCTAACTTGTTTTTGCAGGGTATGATGTGATATGATATGGCCAATGACATGATGAGATATATGTGATGTATGAGATGATCATGTTTTGTATAGAATATCACGACTTGCATGTCGATGAGTACGGCAACCGGCAGGAGCCATAGGGTTATCTTTAATTTATTTTCGCCTTTTTGCTTTACTTTATCGCTATGAGTTAGCAATAGTTGTAGAAGCAATAGTTGGCACGACAACCTCATGGTGACACGTTGATGCAGATCATGGTGTCATGCCGGTGACGATGGAGATCATGCCGGTGCTTTGGAGATGGAGATCATAAGCACAAGTTCATGGCCATATCATGTCACTTATGATTTGCATGTGATGTTAATCCTTTTATGCACCTTGTTTTGCTTAGGACGACGGTAGCATTATAAGGTGATCCCTCACTAAAAATTTCAAGATAAAATAGTGTTCTCCCCGAGTGTGCACCGTTGCGAAGGTTCGTCGTTTCGAAGCACCACGTGATGATCGGGTGTGATAGACTCTACGTTTACATACAACGGGTGCAAGCCAGTGTTGCACACGTGGAACACTCGGGTTAAACTTGACGAGCCTAGCATGTACAGACATGGCCTTGGAACACAAGAGACCGAAAGGTTCAACATGAGTCATATAGTAGATATGATCAACATGGAGATATTCACCATTGAAACCACCTCATCTCACGTGATGATCGAACTTGGGTTGGTGAATTTGGATCATGTACCACTCGAATGACCGGAGGGATGTCAATTTGAGTGGGAGTTTTTAAGTAATATGATTAACTAAACCCATTATCTTGAACAATAGTCTAAGTTGTCTTTGCAAAATTTATGTTGTAGATCAATGGCTCGCGCAGTAGCACCCCTGAATTTTAATGTGTTCCTAGAGAAAGCTAAGTTGAGATGATGGAAGTAACTTTGTGGACTGGGCCCGTAATCTAAGGATTATCCTTACGGCTTCCCAAAAGGCTTATGTCCTTGATGCACCGCTTGGTGAACCACCCGCTCCAGTAGAGTCTGCAGACGTTGCGAACGCCTGGCAGGCATGTTCTCATGATTACTCAATGGTTCAATGTGCAATGTTGTATGGCTTAGAACCGGGACTTCAAAGACGTTTTGAACGTCATGGGGCATATGATATGTTCCAGGAGTTGAAGTTTATCTTTCAGAAGAATGCCCGGATCGAGAGGTATGAGACCTCCGATAAGTTCTATGCTTGCAAGATGGAGGAGAACGGGTCTGTCAGTGAACACATACTCAGAATGTCTGGGTATTCCACCCGTCTGGCTGAATTGGGGATGCCCCTTCCGCCAGAGGCGATCACTGACAGAGTTCTTCAATCACTGCCACCTAGCTACAAGAGCTTCGTGTTGAACTATAACATGCACGTGATGAACAAGTCAGTCGCCGAGCTGTTTGCGATGTTGAAAGTTGCTGAGTCTGAGATTCAGAAGGAGCATCAAGTGTTGATGGTCAATAAAACCACTAGTTTCAAGAAGAATGGCAAGGGTAAGAAGGGTAGCTCCAAGAAGAGTGGCAAAGCAGTTGCCCCTCCCGTGAAGAAACCCAAGGCTGGACCCAAGCCAGAAACTGAGTGCTTTCATTGCAAGGGAACTGGTCACTGGAAGCGGAACTGCCCCAAGTATCTGGCTGACAAGAAGGCGGCCAACACCAAACAAGGTATATGTGATATACATGTTATTGATGTGTACCTTACCAACTCTCGTTGTAGTACCTGGGTATTTGATACCGGTTCGGTTGCTCAGATTTGCAACTCAAAACAGGAACTGCGGAATAGACGGAGGCTGGCAAAGGACGAAGTGACGATGCGCGTGGGAAATGGTTCCAAGGTTGATGTGATCGCCGTCGGCACGCTCGCTCTTCGATTACCATCGGGATTAGTGATGAACCTGAATAATTGTTATTTAGTGCCTGCGTTAAGCATGAACATTATATCTAGATCTTGTTTATTGCGAGACGGTTACTCATTTAAATCAGAGAATAATGGTTGTTCTATTTTTATGAGTAATATCTTTTATGGTCATGCACCCAATGTGAGGGGTTTATTCTTATTGAATCTCGATAGTGATGCTACACATGTTCATAACATTGATGCCAAAAGATGTAGAGTTGATAATGATAGTACCACTTTCTTGTGGCACTGCCGCTTAGGTCATATTGGTGTAGAACGCATGAAGAAGCTCCATGCTGATGGACTTTTGGAGTCACTTGATTTTGAATCACTTGACACATGTGAACCATGCCTCGTGGGCAAGATGACTAAGACCCCATTCTCTGGAACAATGGAACGGGCAAGTGACTTGTTGGAAATCATACATACAGATGTATGCGGTCCGATGAGCGTTGAGGCGCGCGGTGGATATCGTTATTTTCTTACCTTCACTGATGACTTAAGTAGATATCACTACTGGAATCTATGAATTTGCCAGCTGTTTGCCGTCTGCTGGCACATGGCAAAGAGGGGCTTTGCCGTCAGCTCAACAGAAACAGACGGCAAAGCCCAGGCGGATGGCAAAGATATTATTTGCCATCTGCCTGGGCTTTACCGTCTACCAGCTGACGGCAAAGAGCCGGAAGGCAGACGACAAAGAGCCCACCTCGGCCCCACTCGCCCGTGGGGGTGGTGGGCTGTCTGCCAGCTCTTTGTCGTCTGCCTAGGGAGTCTTTGCCGTCCGCCAGCAGACGGCAAAGCGGACGGCTACCTAACGGAGTCAGCCCGACCCCCACCCCATCCTCTCTCTCTCTCTCTCTCTCTCTCTCTATCTCTCTCTCTCTCTCTCCTCGATCCCCCTTCGCCGCCCCACTCGCCTCGCCGCCCCTGCAACCGCCGCCGGCCGCCCCCGCACCTGCCGTCGGCTGCCCCGCCACCGGCATCCTCCGCCACTGCCACCAGCCGCCCCGGCCGCCAGAAGCCCTGCCGCCGGCCACCCTCGCCCCTGCCACCGGCCGCCCCGCCGCCAGACAACCCCGCCCCTGCCACTGGCCGCCCCGCCGCCAGAAGCCCCACCGCCAGACAGGCCCGCCTCCGCCACCGGCCGCAGCCTGCCGCCCCGCCACCGTCCGGCCCGCCGCCCCGGCCGCCGCCTACCGCCCAGGCCGCCCCCGCCGCCGCCACCACCTCCGGTGAGTACCGGCCGCCCCCTTCTTTTTTTTCTTTTAATTAGTTAGTTAGGTTAGTTTATTAGGTTAGTTAATTAGTTAGTTAGGTTAGTTTATTAGGTTAGCTAGGTTAGTGTTAATTTGGCTAGTGTTAATTAGGTTAGTGTTAGTTTAGGTTAATTAGGTTAGTGCAAAAAGAAGAAGAAAAAGAAGAAGAGGAAGAAGAAGAAGAAGAGGAGGAGAAGAAGAAAAGAAGAAGAGGAAGAAGAAGAAGAGGAGAAGAAGAAGAGGAAAAAGGAAAAGAAGAAGAAAAAGAGGAGAAGAGGAAAAAGGAAAAGAAGAAGAAGAATAAGAAGAAGAAGAAGAGAAGAAGAAGAGAAGAAGAAGAAAAGGAAGAAGAGGGGAAAAAGAAGAAGAGGAAGAAGAAGAAAACGACACCCCGACATGAAGCCCCGCCAAGAACCCCGACACCCCGACCCGACACCCAGACACGACGCCCAGACACCCCGACACGACGCCCCGACACCCCGACACGACGCCCCGACACCCCGACACGACGCCCCGACACCCCGACACCCCGACACCCCGACGCCCCGAAACCCCGACACCCCGACACGACGCGCCACCCCGACACGACACCCCGACACGACGCGCCACCCCGACACGACACCCCGACGCCCCGATGCCCCGACACCCCGACACCCCGACGCCCCGACACCCCGACACGACACCCCGACACGACACCCCGACACCCCGAAACCCCGACGCCCCGAAACCCCGACACCCTGACATGACGCCTCGACACTCCGACACGACGCCCCGACACCCCGAAACCCCGACCCGACACCCCGACACCCCGACGCCCCGAAACCCCGACACCCCGACACGACGCCCCACCCCGACACGACACCCCGACGCCCCGACACCCTGACACCCCGACACCCCGACACCCCGACGCCCCGACACCCCGACACGACACCCCGACACCCCGACACGACACCCCGATACCACGAAACCCCGACGCCCCGAAACCCCGACACCCCGACACGACGCCCCGACACTCCGACACGACACCCTGACACCCCGACGCCCCGACGCCCTGACACCCCAACACCCTGGCACGACACCCCGACACCCCGACACGACGCCTCGACACCCCGACACGACGCCCCGACACCCCGACACGACGCCCTGCCAAGAACCCCGACACCCCGACACGACACCCCGACACCCAGACACGACGCCCAGACACCCCGACACCCCGACACGACGCCCCGACACGACACTCCGACTCCCAGACACGACACCCCGACACCCCGACACGACACTCCGCGAAACTGTTAATACGCCGCCCCCGACGCCACTGACCCCCTACCCCCGACACCTCTTCAGACTCCTGTTAACCGAAAAGGTGCTCGTCGTCCTTCCAGAGGCCAACGGGGTCATAGTTTTGTAAATATGTGTTAGGTCATATATTTTCCTATTTTGTTATGGAAAACATCATATTTGTGTTGATCGGGTGGATTTCAATGTGCAGTTGTTTCTTCGCTGCGAGGGTCTGGTGTTCGACGACCTACCCGGTGAATTGGACGAGCTCCCCTGCTGCGTTCGTGGGTGAGCACAAATGACATCTCCTCCCCCCCCTTAATTTGCTCTGTTCCGGTCTTCGTGCCGATGAAACTTGCTAGCTATAGGTGTCTTCAATTCAACAGTATGCGTCTCCCGTTCGAAAGGGCGGCATCTATAAATATGCATGTCTTTGCATATTTATAACCGCCATCCTTTCGAATTGTCCAACGTTATCCATGGACAGCCCGAGATGTGTAGATTGGGTTCGTTTTCCCGTATGCTCCGCTCCGGATCCGATGCAGAATTTCGTCAGTGCCTCCCTGTTGTTCTTTGGGTACACATCCTCTCTGCTTATTGCCGAGACGTGTATCAGGAGAACAGCGGGGAGGTGCTATCGAAATTCTGCGTCAGATCCGGAGCAGAGCATGGGAAAACGAACCCAATCTACACATACTCGGGTGGGATTAGGACCTATCTTTACCTATTAGCGTGTAGATTGCATGGACGTAATAAAACTGACAAAAACTTGATTAACTGATGAATATATATGCTGAATTATATATATATTTCTTGTGTGTCTAGTAACTACGCAAGATGAGTGATCGTGCGTGGATGTACACCGGTCACGCTAGTCAGAAAGACATGACCAAAGAATGGTTAACAAAAACCAAGGGGTTTGTGCCCCTGTCCCCGGTGCGACAACTTTAAAAAGCAGACAGATGGTGAAATGGGTAAACACCTGCAAAAGTGGGGTTTTACGCCTAATTATACGGTGTGGACTTTTCATGGTGAGTCTGCCTAACGTGCCAGAGCTGAGGTTGTTCGTTGTCGCACCGACAAGCATGGTACCGGGATCGAAGACATGGTGCAAGACTTTGATGATGCTCGGGATTCGGACGATGAGATGGAGGAATCTACAAAGGAATTCTATGAAATGTTGTAGTCTTCAAAACGTCCTCTCCACGATCACACTGAGCTTTGTCAGCTGGATGCCATCGCGCAAGTAATTGCTCTGAAGGCTCAATTCAACCTGGGAAGAGAATGCTACGACGCGATAATGACAATATTTGGACGCTTTCTACCCAAAGGCCATGTACTGCCTGCAAACATGTACCATTCGGACAAAATCCTCCGTGTACTTAAGATGCCCTATGAGAAGATAGATGCCTGTGAGAATGGATGTGCCTTATTTAAGCTTGAGTATGCGGACTTGAACTATTGTCCTATTTGCAAGTCTTCCAGGTATGTTGTGGTAGACAACGGTATGGGTGAGAAGAATCAGACACCGTTAATGTTCTTCGCTATATGCCAATCGTACCAAGACTTCAACGTCTTTTCATGGTTGAAGAGACGGCCAGACAGATGACATGGCACAAATTGGGCAAAAGAACCGAACTAGATGCAGATGGGAATCAGATGTTGGTACACACTTCAGACGCTTTTGCCTGGAAGCACTTCGATGCATTACATAAGGATAAATCGGCAGATCCAAGGCATCCTCGAGTCGCCATCAGCACTGATGGGTTCAATATGTTTGGTATGACGGCAACCCAATACAGTTGTTGGCCTGTATTTGTCATTCCACTAAATCTCCCCCCCCCCCCCGGAGAGATTATGAAAACAAAGAACATTTTCCTGACGTTGATAATTCTAGGGCCCAACTATCCGGGGAAGAATATGAATGTGTACATGCAGCCGCTTAAGGATGAATTGCAAGAAGCTTGGGATAATGGGATCAAGACATACGATGCCGCTACAAAACAAAACTTGAGGCTAAGTTGTTGGAGGAGGAGAGGATGGCTAAGTTGTTGGAGGAGGAGAGGGCACGGAACGATCCGTCTAACCGGGCCATGTACGAGCCCATCGTGGTAAGTTTCTTCTTCATATTAGCCAAATCATGCACTACGGGTTCGTTTCATTAATAACAAATATGATTGACTTGTCAAAACCAAATGTGCAGTCTATGTGCGAGAAGACCGGCCAGACCCCTCCGCCGATGCCAGTCATTACCACGGTGGGGACGGTGAGTTTCATTTGAATGGTCATTAGTTACTAGTCTTAACATTTCAGTGTCATCATGCTAACGAGACTTTGCAAATGATCTTTGGTGCAGCATAACTCCCGAGCCGCATCGCACGACCCTTCTCCAGGGCATCCTTCTCCAGGCCCGAGCAACCCCAGTGCTTCACCTCCGTGATGACGAGGATGGTAAGCCCTAATATGCCACTTACTTGGCTCATTTTCTCAAAGAAATACAAACTTAGCACTTAGACAAAATTACGTACTTTCGGTCTGTCGGAGCTCCTTGTGAGAGTTTCATGCCTCTTCTTGATGGAGGAATCCCGACTGTTGTCGCAGGGGTCGTTTCTTCGTCTCCTTCTCTCGATATATACCTTGGTATATTGCAGGAGAGGAGAAGGGGAAACGACCATCACCGACGGTCGAAATATTAGTGTTAGGTAGTGTCCACCAACATACACCACCATATAAGTGTGAGTGAGTGCGCACCATACACACCATGAGGCATGAGAGTTTTTGTAAGGAAAACCTCGAAAGACCGAAAGTCAAGCTCAACAAATGGCATAACAACCTTAGTTAGCTCATAAATGTCATAGTTTACCTAAGTTAGCTTTGTTTCCTCTAAAATGACATAGTAAGCTTACTTACCTCCAAAATGACATATTTTACCTACGTTAGCTGTAAAATGACATATACTTAGCATTGCTTTCTCCAAAATGACATTGTAAGCTTACTTAGCTGATTAGCTCCGAAATGACCTATTTTACCTAGGTTAGCTCTACAATGACCTATACTTAGCTTTGTTTCCTCCACAATGACATAATAAGCTTAGTTAACTCAAAAATGACATAATAGCCTTGGTAACCTCATAAATGCCATATATTTAGCTTATTATCTTGTAAAATGACACAATAAGCTTAGTTAGGTGAAAAATGACATAATTACCTAGGTTAGCTCTAAAATGACACAAATAAGCAATAAGAAGAAGAAAAACAAGAGAAAGAGAAAGAGAAGAAAAAGCTTCTTCTTCATCATCATCATCATCTTCTTCTTCTTCTTCTTCTAGATCTTCTTCTACTTCTTCTAGTATTCTTCTTCTAACTTTCTCATTTCCAATTTTGCAAATTTGATTCACTTCACGGCAGCTTGCTTTGATGGAGTGCTAGTGTTTACTTTCTGTTTTCATTTTGTATCGATGAACTTATGTGAAACTTTCTACCTATGGATGAAACTATTGTAATATGGATGAAACTATGTATGTATGGATGAAACTATTGTAATATGGTGAAACTTGCACTTTTGATTTGATATGTTTGTTCGATGATCATATTCATATGGCATGGAGATGGGTTTTGTGAAATATATATGTATATCATACATTTTGCTTGTGAAAATGCTTGGATATATCAAAAATAAATATAAAAGAGGCAATATGGTCACTTTGCCGTCTGCCACCGACGGCAAAGGTGGCTTTGCCGTCTGCCACCGACGGCAAAGGTGACACATGGCAGCCGCCTGTGCAACCTGGGAACACCAGGCCTGGGGCCATTTGTCCCCTTTGCCGTCGGTGGCAGACGGCAAAGGGGTTGGGGGCAGACGGCAAAGGGGGCCGACGGGAAGGGTGGGGGGGGGCAGACGGCAAAGGGGGGGTAGACGACAAGGGGGCGAACGGCAAAGGGTGCCGTTAGCCACCTAACGGGGCTAACGTCAGTGCTACACCGTCGAGCCTCTTTGCCGTCTGCCCCCTGACGGCAAAAAATCTTTGCTGTCCGGTGAGCCCAGGCGGACGGCAAAGAACCCCTTTACCGGAGTTCACAGTGTCGATACTGTGGCCGTCTGCCGGCTGATGGCAAAGAGGTTTGCCGTCCGCAGTCCTATCCTTTGCCGTCCGCCATGGCAGACGGCAAAGTGCCTGATTCCAGTAGTGTATGGGTATATTTACTTAATGAAACACAAGTCTGAAACGTTCGAAAAGTTCAAGCAATTTCAGAGTGAAGTTGAGAATCATCGTAACAAGAAGATTAAACTCCTATGATCTGATCGAGGAGAAGAATATCTGAGTTATGAGTTTGGCAGTCACTTAAGACAATGTGGAATTGTTTCACAATTGACACCGCCTGGAACACCACAACGTAATGGTGTGTCCGAACGTCGTAATCGAACCTTATTAGATATGGTACGTTCTATGATGTCTCTTGCCGATTTGCCACTATCGTTTTGGGGTTATGCATTAGAGACAACTGCATTCACTTTAAATAGGGCACCATCGAAATCCGTTGAGACGACGCCATATGAACTGTGGTTTGGCAAGAAGCCAAAGTTGTCGTTTCTTAAAGTTTGGGGATGTGATGCTTATGTCAAAAAGCTTCAGCTTGAAAAGCTGGAACCCAAAGCGGAGAAATGCATCTTCATAGGATACCCAAAAGAGACAGTTGGGTATACCTTCTATCTCAGATCCGAAGGCAAAGTGTTTGTCGCTAAAAACGGAACATTTCTTGAGAAAGAGTTTCTCTCGAAACAATTGAGTGGGAGGAAAATAGAACTTGATGAGGTTGTTGAACCTTTACTTCAACCTGAGAGTAGCGCAGCGCGGAAAGATGTTTATGTAAAGCCTACATCGGTTGAAGAGGAAGTTAATGATGATGATCAGGAAGCTTCGGATCAAGTTGCTATCGAACCTCGTAGGTCGACAAGGACGCGTACTGCTGCTGAGTGGTATGGCAACCCTGTCTTAGAGGTCATGTTGTTGAACAACGATGAACCTACGAGCTATGGAGAAGCGATGATGGGCCCGGATTCCAAGAAATGGTTAGAGGCCATGAAATCCGAGATGGGATCCATGCATGAAAACAAAGTATGGGCTTTGGAAGTATTACCTGAAGGGCGAAAGGCCATTCAGAATAAATGGATCTTTAAGAGGAAGACAGACGCAGACGGTAATGTCAACGTCTATAAAGCTCGACTTGTGGCAAAGGGTTTTCACAAGTTCAAGGAGTTGACTACGATGAGACCTTCTCACCCGTAGCGATGCTTAAGTCCGTCAGAATCATGTTAGCAATAGCTGCATTTTTCAATTATGAAATTTGGCAGATGGATGTCAAAACAGCGTTCCTTAATGGTTTCCTTAAGGAAGAGTTGTATATGATGCAACCAGAAGGTTTTGTCGATCCAGAGAATGCTGAAAAAGTTTGCAAACTCCAGTGATCCATTTATGGACTGGTGCAAGCATCTCGGAGTTGGAATCTTCACTTTGATGAGGTGATCAAAAAATTCGGGTTTATACAAGTTTACGGAGAAGCTTGTATTTACAAGAAAGTGAGTGGGAGCTCTATAGCGTTTCTAATATTATATGTGGATGACATATTGCTGATTGGAAACAATATAGAAATGTTGGAAAGCATGAAGGAATATTCGAACAAGAGTTTTTCAATGAAGGACCTACGAGAAGCTGCTTTCATATTAGGCATCAAGATCTATAGAGATAGATCGAGATGCTTGATGTCTACTACGCAACCTTCTTCTTGTAGATTCGTGTTGGGCCTCCAAGCGCAGAATTTTGTAGGACAGTAGCAAATTTCCCCCAAGTGGATGACCTAAGGTTTAGCAATCCGTGGGAGGCGTAGGATGAAGATGGTCTCTCTCAAACAACCCTGCAACCAAATAACAAAGAGTCTCTTGTGTACCCAACACACCCAATACAATGGTAAATTGTATAGGTGCACTAGTTCGGTGAAGAGATGGTGATACAAGTGTAATATGGATAGTAGATATAGGTTTTTGTAATCTGCAAATATAAAAACAGCAAGGTAGCAAGTAACAAAAGTGAGCAAAAACGGTATTGCAATGCTTGAAAACAAGGCCTAGGGTTCATACTTTCACTGGTGCAAGTTGTCTCAACAATACTAACATAGTTGAATCATATGTAAATCCCTCACGTGCGACAATGAGTTCACTCCAAAGTCACAAATAGCGGAGAACAAACGAAGAAATTATTGTAGGGTACGAAACCACCTCAAAGTTATCTTTTCCGATCAATCCTATGAGCTATCCCTATAAGTGTCACGAACAGCCCTAGAGTTCGTACTAAAATAACACCTTAAGATACACATCAACCAAAACCCTAATGTCACCTAGATACTCCAATGTCACCACGAGTACCCATGGGCTTGATTATACGATATGCATCACACAATTTCAGATTCATCATGTTCAATCCAACACAAAGAACTTCAAAGAGTGCCCCAAAGTTTCTACCGGAGAGTCAAGATCAAAACGTGTGCCAACCCCTATGCATAGATTCCCAAGGTCACGGAACCCGCAAGTTGATCACCAAAACATACATCAAGTGGATCAATAGAACATCCCATTGTCACCACAGATATCCCATCGCAAGACATACATCAAGTGTTCTCAAATCCTTAGAAGACTAAATCCGATAAGAAAACTTCAAAGGGAAAACTCAATTCATCACAAGAAGATTGAGAGGGGAAAACTCCATATGATTCATCTATATTAATAAAGCTCGCGGTACATCAAGATCGTGTCATCTCAAGAACACGAGAGAGAGAGAGAGATCAAACACATAGCTACTGGTACATACCCTTAGCCCCAAGGGTGAACTACTCCCTCCTCGTCATGGAGACCGCCGGGATGATGAAGATGGCCTCCGGTGATGGTTTCCCCCTCCGGCAGGGTGCCGGAACGGGCTCCCGATTGGTTTTTCGTGGCTACAGAGGCTTGCGGCGGCGGAACTCCCGATCTAGGTTTCTTTCTGGGGGTTTTGGTATTTATGGGAATTTTTGGCGTCGGTCTCACGTCAAGGGGGTGCCCGAGGGGCCCACAAGCCAGGGGGGCGCGCCCTAGGGGGGGGCGCCCCCTAGGCTTGTGGCTGCCTCGGGACTCCTCTCCGGTATCTTTTTGCTCTAGTATTTTTTATATTTTCCAAAAATATTCTCCGTAAATTTTCAGCCCATTCCGAGAACTTTTATTTTTGCACAAAAAACGACACCATGGTAGTTCTGCTGAAAACAGCGTAAGTCCGGGTTAGTTCTAATAAAATCATACCAAAATCATATAAAATTATTGTAAACATGGCATGAATACTTCATAAATTATAGATACGTTGGAGACGTATCAGCATCCCCAAGCTTAATTCCTACTCGTCCTCGAGTAGGTAAATGATAAAAGAAATAATTTATGAAGTGTGAATGCTAGCAAGTGCACAAGTTTGATCAATGATAATTCCAATCACTTTTTTTAGCATCAATATAAACCAGAAACAGTAGCTCATCTCATAAAACTTCTCATGATCTAGTAACAAGCTATTCACATGTTAAAGTATAGACCAGAAAGTTTCTTGAAAACTAACAAACCATATTCCTAGTCATCGAACAATTGCAAATCGTCTTACTTTCAGGAAGGGTCTATGTAAGAGCTTTGATTTAGCAAATTCCACATACTCAACTATCATATAGTCTTCCAATATTATTGTCACTCAAAGCATATATTTAGAACAAATAGCATCCATCGAACATAGAGAAAGATAGGGGCTTAATGTTTCGCCTCCCAACTTATTTATCATATAGATAATTGTCAACAATAATAGTTCATGATCAAATATATTTGTGTGGATATATATGTCTAGATCATTCCCCAACACATGACACTTGCCAAGAGAAAAAGGCGAAATATAGGAAGTGATGAAGATCACCATGACTCTTGCATAAAGGTAAGTACTAGAAAGTAAAAGATAGGCCCTTCGCAGAGGGAAGCATTGATTTGCAAAGGTGCCAGAGCTCGAGCTTTTAAAACAGAGATGAATAATAATTTTGAGCGGTACGCTTTCATTGTCAACATAACAACCGAGAGATCTCGATATCTTCCATGCTAGATACATTATAGGCGGTTCCCAAACAGAATGGTAAAGTTTTTACTCCCCCTCCACCAATCAATCACACTCCACGGCGAGCCACATACACGGGTACCGTCCATACAAACAACAATCTTGGGGGAGTTTTGTTTCATTATATTTTGATTTGATTTTTGAGCATGGAACTGGGCATCCCGAATACCAACCACTTTCTCGTGAATGATAGTGAATCAACACATATCGTGAGAATAACCCACCTAGCATGGAAGATACCGACAACCCCTACTCACTATATGAGTGATTCGGGCATACAAAACAGAATATTATTTGATGGTTTAGAGTTTGGCACATGCAAATTTACTTGGAACGGCAGGTAAATACCGCATATAGGTAGGTATGGTGGACTCATATGGAAAAACTTTGGGTTTAAGGGTGTTTGGATGCACAAGTAGTATTTCTACTTGGTGCGAAAGTTTTGGCTAGTTTGAGGTGGAAGCAAGCACCACATGTTGGAGGATCCATAACAATATAACTTCTATACAAATATACCCAAACATAACTCATTAAGTTGTCTTCCTTGTCCAATTTTAACTAATTTGCTCAAGTTTGAAAATAATTAATGATCTCACAATCATAGAAGATGTCCAAGATAGTATATTTATATGTGGAATCTCTCTTCCTTCAATATTCTTTCATGAATTGTTCAAGTGACCAATGCGGTGTTTGCTAACTTTCAATAAATTTTACCACCTATACTTATTATGTGTGAAGTCATTACTCCCCATGGGATAAGTATATGAAGCATATTTAATTTCAGATTTATGATATTCAATTCATTCAACCATTTACTCATAGGATATAAGTGAAGCACGAGAGTGAATGACAAACTACTCCAAAAGGATATAAGTGAAGATCAATGAGTAGCCAACAATTAAATAACTATGTGAGGACTCTCTCATCTAAGAATTTCAGATCTTAAGCATTTTATTAAACAGCAAGCAAAAGAAAAATAGCACTCCAAGAATAGCACGGTGAACGAATAAAAATTTAGGCTCAACATAGGCTAACCGATAATTCTTGATGAAGACAGGTGGGATGCGTAGCATCCCCAAGCTTAGATGCTTGAGACTTCTTGAAATATTTACTTGGGGTGCCTTGGGCATCCCCAAGCTTGAGCTTTTGTATCTCGTTCAATCCTCTCATATCATGGTTTCACCTATTCTCAAAAACATATTCCACACAAAACTTGAAAAGAACTCGTGAGATAGGTTAGTACACATAAGAACAAATCAACACTTCATGTACTGCCAAGACATGTTGCACAATAATTTTCAAACATCATTTACTGTTTACTATCGTTTCCACAATTTATATCTACCAATATAGGCGATGAAAACTATAGGATAAGTAGATAACAAAACTATGACAGCAATCTATCCAAACAGAACAGTCTGTAGCAATTTATGAAAACAGTGTACTTCTGTAACTCAAAAATTATGAAAATTTAGGACATGCTAAATAATTTATATGAAAATACTTTGTAAAAATTTCAGAAACTTTCCACGTTCCAGTAAAATATGAAAATTCAAACACTACAGCAAAAGTTTCTGTTTATACACAGCACACATCAAACATGCAATTTAAGCATCCTAAAAGGCAATTCTTGGAACTTTTTATTGAAAAACAAGATTATAAATAACACATAACAGAAAACAGGAAAATAAAATGATGCTCCAAGCAAAACTCATATTATGTGACGAATAAAAATATAGCTCCCAGTAAGATATACCGATAGTGTTGAAGATGAAAGAAGCTTAGGCGCTTGAGTCTTCCTTGGATATTACCTTGGGGGTGCCTTGGGCATCCCTAATCTTAGTTTTTTTTCACTCCTTATTCTCCTCATATCGGTGTCTCACCCAAAACTTGAAAACTTCAATCACACAAAACTGAACGGAACTTCGTGAGAAGGGTTAGTGTAGTAAAGATAAATCATTCACTTAGGTACTGTCAAGAAAAGATTCATAATTGTTCCCACGTCATACCTACTGTATTGTATCATTCCCATAATTTATATCACTCAATATAAGCTATAGAAACACTAAAACAAGTAAACTATGCATGCAAAACAGAATCTGTCAAAAACAGAACAGTCTGTGAAGATCTGTAGCGTAACCATACTTCCCTGTGTCTAAAAATTCTTAAATCTTAGGACAATCTAGGAAATTTGTATATCAATCATGTGTAAAAAATTCAGAACAAAATCATGTTACAGTGAATTTAGAAAATTCCTGGACCGAGAGAAAAAAGTTTCTGTTTTTGCACAGAATCAAGTCAACTATCATCCACACTATCCCAAAGGCTTTACTTGGCACTTTATTGAAACAAAAGCTATAAAACATGATTATACAGTAGCTTAATCATGTGGACACAAAGAAACAGAAAGTAAAAGTGTTGGGTTGTCTCCCAAGAAGCGCTTTTCTTTAATGCCTTTTAGCTAGGCATGATGATTTCAATGATGCTCATATAAGAATAGTAGTTGAAACATGCAAAAGAACATCATGAATCTCATGGAAAGCTCATTTAAGTCTAACCCACTTCCTATGCATAGGGATTTTGTGAGCAGACAATTTATGGGAGCAAGAATCAACTAGCATAGGAAGGCAAAACAAGCATAACTTCAAAACTTTGAACACATAGAGAGGAAACTTGATATTATTGCAATTCCTACAAGCATATGTTCCTCCCTCATAATAATTTTCAGTAGCATCATGAAGGAATTTCACAACATAACTATCACATAAAGCATTATCTTCATGATCCACAAGCATAGAAAATTTGTCACTCTCCACATAAGCAATTTTCTTCTCATTCATAATAGTGGGAGCAAACTCAACAAAATAACTATCATGTGAAGCATAATCCAATTGGAAATTAAAATCATGATGACAAGTTTCATGGTTATCATTGTTCTTTATAGCATACATGTCATCACAATAATCATCATAAATAGGAGGCATGCTTTCATCATAATAAATTTGCTCATCAAAACTTGGGGGACTAAACATATCATCTTCATCAAACATAGCATCCCCAAGCTTGTAGCTTTGCATATCATTAGCATCATGAATAATCAAGGAATTCATACTAACAACATTGCAATCATGCTCATCATACAAAGATTTAGTGCCAAATATTTTAATAACTTCTTCTTCTAACACGTGAGCACAATTTTGCTTTCCATCATTTTCCCGAAAGACATAATAAAGATGAAGTATATGAGGCAACCTCAATTCCATTTTTTTTTGTTTTCTTTTATAAAACCAAATTAGTGATAAAACAAGAAACTAAAAGATTCAATTGCAAGATCTAAAGATATACCTTCAAGCACTCACCTCCCCGGCAACGGCGCCAGAAAAGAGCTTGATGTCTACTACGCAACCTTCTTCTTGTAGGCTCGTGTTGGGCCTCCAAGCGCAGAGTTTTCTAGGACAGTAGCAAATTTCCCTCAAGTGGATGACCTAAGGTTTATCAATCCGTGGGAGGCGTAGGATGAAGATGGTCTCTCTCAAACAACCCTACAACCAAATAACAAAGAGTCTCTTGTGTCCCCAACACACCCAATACAATGGTAAATTGTATAGGTGCACTAGTTCGGTGAAGAGATGGTGATACAAGTGCAATATGGATAGTAGATATAGGTTTTTGTAATCTGCAAATATAAAAACAGCAAGGTAGCAAGTAACAAAAGTGAGCAAAAACGGTATTACAATGCTTGAAAACAAGGCCTAGGGTTCATACTTTCACTAGTGCAAGTTCTCTCAACAATACTAACATAGTTGAATCATATATAAATCCCTCACGTGCGATAAAGAGTTCACTCCAAAGTCACAAATAGCGGAGAACAAACGAAGAAATTATTGTAGGGTACGAAACCACCTCAAAGTTACCTTTTCCGATCAATCTTATGAGCTATCCCTATAAGTGTCACGAACAGCCCTAGAGTTCATACTAAAATAACACCTTAAGATACACATCAACCAAAACCCTAATGTCACCTAGATACTCCAATGTCACCACGAGTACCCATGGGCTTGATTATACGATATGCATCACACAATTTCAGATTCATCATGTTCAATCCAACACAAAGAACTTCAAAGAGTGCCCCAAAGTTTCTACCAGAGAGTCAAGACGAAAACGTGTGCCAACCCCTATGCATAGATTCCCAAGGTCACGGAACCCGCAAGTTGATCACCAAAACATACATCAAATGGATCAATAGAACATCCCATTGTCACCACAGATATCCCATCGCAAGACATACATCAAGTGTTCTCAAATCCTTAGAAGACTCAATCCGATAAGAAAACTTCAAAGGGAAAACTCAATTCATCACAAGAAGATAGAGAGGGGAAAACTCCATATGATTCATCTATATTAATAAAGCTCGCGGTACATCAAGATCGTGTCATCTCAAGAACACGAGAGAGAGAGATCAAACACATAGCTACTGGTACATACCCTCAGCCCCGAGGGTGAACTACTCCCTCCTCGTCATGGAGACCGCCGGGATGATGAAGATGGCCTCTGGTGATGGTTTCCCCCTCCGGCAGGGTGCCGGAACGGGCTCCCGATTGGTTTTTCGTGGCTACAGAGGCTTGCGACGTCGGAACTCCCGATCTAGGTTTCTTTCTGGGGGTTTTGATATTTATGGGAATTTTTGGCGTCGGTCTCACGTCAAGGGGGTGCCCGAGGGGCCCACAAGCCAGGGGGCGCGCCCTGGGGGGCGCCCCCTAGGCTTGTGGCTGCCTCGGAACTCCTCTCCGGTATCTTTTTGCTCCAGTATTTTTTATATTTTCCAACAATATTCTCCGTAAATTTTCAGCCCATTCCGAGAACTTTTATTTCTGCACAAAAAACGACACCATGGTAGTTCTGCTGAAAACAGCTTCAGTCCGGGTTAGTTCTAATAAAATCATACCAAAATCATATAAAATTATTGTAAACATGGCATGAATACTTCATAAATTATAGATACGTTGGAGACGTATCAACGCTTAATAGGACTTTCACAGAGCACATACCTTGACAAAGTTTTGAAGAAGTTCAAAATGGATCAGTCCAAGAAGGGGTTCTTGCCTGTATTGCAAGGTGTGATGTTGAGTAAGACTCAATGCCCAGTGACTGCAGAAAATAGAGAAAAGATGAGTGTCGTCCCTTATGCTTCAGCCATAGGCTCTATCATGTATGCAATGATGTGCACAAGACCCGATGTCAGCCTTGCCATAAGTATGGCCGGAAGGTTTCAAAGTGATCCAGGAATGGAACACTGGACGGCGGTCAAGAATATCCTTAAGTACCTGAAAAGGACTAAGGACATGTTTCTCGTTTATGTAGGTGATCAAGAGCTCGTCGTAAAGTGTTACGTCGATGCAAGCTTTGACACTGATCCGGACGACTCTAAGCCTCAAACCGGATACGTATTTATTCTTAATGGGGGTGCGGTAAGCTGGTGCAGTTCCCAGCAGAGCATGGTAGCTGATTCTACATGCGAAGCGGAGTATATCGCTGCCTCGGAGGCGGCGAAGGAAGGTGTTTGGATGAAGGAGTTCATGACAGATCTTGGAGTAGTGCCCAGTGCACTAAACCCAATGACTCTGTTCTGTGACAACACTGGTGCCATTGCTCTAGCCAAGGAACCAAGGTTTCACAAGAGGACCAGACACATAAAGCGACGTTTCAATTCCATCCGCGATTACATCAAGGAGGAGGACATAAATATTCGCAAAGTACACACGAATCTGAATGTCGCAAACCCGATGACTAAACCTCTTCCAAGGGCTAAACATGATCAACACCAGAACTGTATGGGTGTTAGATTCATTACAATGTAAATCACATAGTGATTTGAGGTAGATTATTGACTCTAGTGCAAGTGGGAGACTATTGGAAATATGCCCTAGAGGCAATAATAAAGTGGTTATTATTATATTTCCTTGTTCATGATAATCGTTTATTATCCATGCTATAATTCTATTGATTGGAAACATAATTGCATGTGTGGATACATAGACAACACTGTGTCCCTAGTATGCCTCTAGTAGACTAGCTTGTTGATCAAAGATGGTCAAGGTTTCCTGGCCATAGACATGAGATGTCATTTGATAACGGGATCACATCATTAGGAGGATGATGTGATGGACAAGACCCAAACTATGAACATAGCATATGATCGTGTCAGTTTATTGCTATTGTTTTCTGCATGTCAAGTATCTGTTCCTATGACCATGAGATCATACAACTCACTGACGCCGGAGGAATACCTTGTGTGTATCAAACGTCACAACGTAACTGGGTGACTATAAAGATGCTCTACAGGTATCTCCGAAAGTGACTGTTGAGCTGGTATGGATCGAGACTGGGATTTATTACTCCATATGACGGAGAGGTATCTCAGGGCCCACTCGGTAATACAACATCACAATAAGCCTTGCAAGCAATGTGGCTAAAGTGTTAGACACGGGATCTTTTATTACGAAACGTGTAAAGAGACTTGCCGGTAACGAGATTGAACTAGGTATAGAGATACCGACGATCGAATCTCGGGCAAGTAACATACCGAAGGACAAAGGGAACAGCATACGGGATTAACTGAATCCTTGACATAAAGGTTCAACCGATAAAGATCTTCATAGAATATGTAGGAACCAATATGGGCATCCAGGTCCCTCTATTGGTTATTGACCGTAGAGGTGTCTCGGTAATGTCTACATAGTTCTCGAACCCGCAGGGTCTGCACACTTAACGTTCGGTGACGTTTCGGTAGTATTGGGTTGTGTATGTTGGTGACCGAAGGTTGTTCGGAGTCCCGGATGAGATCCCGGACGTCACGAGGAGCTCCGGAATGGCCGGAGGTAAAGATTGATATATAGGAAGTCCCATTTTGGAACCCGGAAAAGTTTCGGGCATTTCCGGTAGTGTACCGGGAGTGAGGAATGGGTTCCGGGGGTCCACCAAGTGGGGCCTACCCACCCCAAGGGTCACATGGGCCTAGGAGGTGGCGCACCAACCCCTGGTGGGCTGGCCGGCCAGCCCCTAGAGGCCCTTGCGCAAGGGGTGGGAGAGGAGGCCAAGTGGGGAGGAGTCCTACAAGGATTCCACCTCCCTTGTGGGAGGTGGACTCCTCCCCCTTGGTGGAGGTTCGGCCGAACCCCTAGGGGTTCCTAGGGCTGCCTCCTCCTCTCTCCCTCCTATATATACTAGAGGTTTTAGAGGGCAGCCCTCACCCCAAAAAGCCACGGCTGCCTCTCTTCCTTCTAGATCGTTTTCTCCACTAGATTAGTTCGGCAGAGCTCGGCGAAACCCTGCCGGATTAGTTCACCACCACCGTCGCCGCGCCATCGTGCTGCCAGAGAACTCATCTACCTCTCTGCTCCCTCTTGCTGGATCAAGAAGGCGGAGATCGTCATCGAGCTGTACGTGTGCTGAACGCGAAGGTGCCGTCCGTTTGGCGCTAGATCGGGACTGATCGTGGGACGGCTGCGATTTGGATCGCGAAGACGTTCGACTACATCAACCGCGTTTCTTAACGCTTCCCGCTTAGCGATCTACAAGGGTGCATAGATCCACTCTCCCTCTCGTAGATGCTCATCACCATGGATAGATCTTGCGTGTGCATAGGAATTTTTTTGTTTCCCATGCAACGTTCCCCAACAGTTTCATATATACATCCTCTTCAAGAACACCATGGAGGAACGCATTCTGCACATCTAGCTGTCTGAGAAACCATCCTTTGAAAACAACAATAGACAACACAAGACTGAAAGGATCGAGATGTACCTAGAGGGGGGTGAATAGGTACAATTACAAATTTTCATTGTTACTTAGCAATTTCTAGGCAGTATTGCGGAATATGAAAGTGAGCCTAACAATTGCAAATGTGATAAGAAGACGAACAAGTGCAACAAGTATTTAGATAGGCAAGCATAATATAATGTAGGTAAATACAAAGAGACAAGTAACCACAAGTAGGGAGTTAGGGTTAGGAATAACCGCAACTCCAAAAGATGAGGATGTATGCTAATGTTCACTTCCTTGGAGGGAAGCTACATCACCGTTTAGAGAGGTCGATGTTACCACGAAGGCACACCAACACCACAAAGGCTCACCCTATTCTCTCCTTGAGACAAGACCATGAAGGCGTTTCTCAACCACTAGTGGTATACCTTGGGGTGGTCTCCAAACCCTCACAAACTTTCCGGGGGTAATCACAACAATTGATTCCTCTCTAAAGAACTCCTAGTGCCTAGGAGTCTCCAACCTCCAAGAGTAACAAGAACGATGGGGAAAAGCTCAAAACTTGCTCAAATCATGAATTCCTTTGGTCAAGAGAAGGAGAAGGAGTGGATCTATCACTTGATTGGAGAACTTCTCACAAACTCTCTCAAATGCCTTCGGGATCTTGTATTTGGTGTATGAGGATGTGAGAAATTGTAAAATGTGTTCTAGGGTTAGCTCAAAGTGAATGGTCAACCTTATCCCAGAGTGGGAGAAGGCTATATATAGTGGTAGTGCAAATATGTCCATTGTAGTGTAAGTGGCTGGTACAGGCCGGACATCCGGCATAGAAGAAACACCATACGAATAGCACTAAGCAGAGCAGATAGAAGAGGCCTCGGACATTCGGCAGTCCATGAAGAATCGGACATCCGGCAGTGAGGCCCGGACCTCCGACGAGAGCATAGCTAGCACAATTGTAATTCTGTAGGAGCGGGACCGAATCTAAGGGGCCAGCTGGACATCCGGGCGCACATTCGGGTGTCGGACATCCGGCCTGATGCCAGACATCCGGCGAACACATAACTTAGAATAGATGAGGTTCTATAGGAGCGGGGCCAGATTTCCGGGGGTGAGTTGGACATCCGGTCACACAACAAGGTGCCGGACATCCGACCATATCAAATAGTTTCTAGACATGTAGGGGCCGGATTTTCGTGGGAGACCCGGACATCCGGCCAAGGGCCGGACATTCAGCCATAGGTGTGCTGCAACCATGGTTTTAAATAGCGGATAGCGGGCTGGTAGCGGATTGGGTTCCGCGTAGCGGAATGCGGATAGCGGGTGATATTGCGGGCGCTATGTCCGCGTAGCGGATTTATAAAAACACTAGATTCTCGTTTATATCACTAGAATATGAATAAAAAGTAATGACATTTAATTTGAGTGATAGCGGTCGCTATTGCGCTAGCGCTATTGCAGACGCAATAGCGGATGCTATCTTCGCTATTTGAAACTATGGCTGCAACGGAATAGTTTCTGTATGCAGCCAGTATGGATTTCTGCCACAAGCCCGGACATTTGGCCACCTAGTGATGGTTTTGGCACAAAGGGACAATGCCACATGCATGAATAAGTCTAGGAGAAGTATAGTGGATATAATCAAAATGCTGAAAAACGGCTTGACTGAAGTATTTGGAAATCGTAATGATTCGAGCAAATCTTTTACTAACCCAATCGTTCCCCTCTTAATAGTGTGGGATCCCTATACTCAAGACAGAAAAATGATGTCATTACACTGTTGTATATTCTTTCTTGAGTCTTATGTATTTCAAGCGTCTGTGATCCACATATATTTGTCATATCGGGACTAACACCCGAGATTTACTTGACAAACATAGGTAGTCCCCTACATAAACATTGTCATCAACATCAAAATATATTTTAAGGGCATGATTGCAATTTCAATCTCCCCCGTTTTGTTTGTTGATGACAGTGTATATGTAGCTCTCAAAAATGTATTGCAATTTAGTAACTAAGAGTAACAAGTGTTGATTTGGTTGAACTCCCCCTTAATGTGTGCATATGTGGATGAAAATAATATAATGCACATATCGTTATGTTTGCGAGGAGGCAAAATCATGTAGTAAATAAGAGAGACAATGATAGTATACATGCTAACATCGAGATTCATTATACCATAGTCTCATAGATAATAATAATAACAATAATAATTCAAAGTCTCACAACCAACACACATAGATAGTTCAATGATAGCAGCAAGCATAGTACTTAATCACGACAACCTAATATACTACTTCTCCCCCTTTGACATCGACAATGAAAAAGGAAAGAAGAGAAATCAAAGTAAAATCACTCCTGGCAAAAGTCATCGGAGTCGGGCATCCCATCGAAGAACTTTGCATAGTCGTCACGAGACGGGAAGCCGAAGTCGGAGGTGGACGGTGCTGGGGGAATGGGATCATCATCACTCACATGATTGCCACAAGTGCGAAGGCGCTGCTTGAGATGGTTCTTGGAAATTATGAGGCGCTTCTAGACATCATGATTCTGCTAACAGCTGAATGTGATGGCCTTCATGATGGCAGACTGGGCTTTCCCCATGAAGGAGGCAATGCGTCCAAACGGCTCCTTCAAGGAGGAAGAAGCAGCAGTAGCCCGCTTGGGCTGAGAAGGAGCCTTCCCCTGGGTATTGTCTACCCCACACATGTGAGAAGGAGGCTTCCACTTGGCATGCTCCACGGTCTTCACAATCTCAAAGGCAGCAGTGTGATCAATCAGTTGTTGAATGTATGGAGCATGAGGAAAGTGACGTGACTGGAGGAAGCCCGACAACCGGATCTCATGCCAAATATAGTGGGCTGTGTCAAGAGGCTCTATAGGCTCATCGTGCATGCGAACCATCAGATCAATGCAATAGTTGCGAGCCCTCGAGCGATCCCCCTTCTTGGGATAGAGAGTGCAGAGCACACACCGATAGAGGACGTGGTATGGTGTCCGAAAAATGGACACCTCGTTTGGTTGATACTGTAACTCCTCCTCGGTGAGATCACTAGTAGGCTTGAAAAGTGGCAGACACGCATCAATAACCATGAGTTTATGCTATGGATGCTCATTGTGGATGCGATGGCCAGCACCAAAAAGTCCCAAAATCTGAACAAAGTGGTCATAGGTGACACTCATCTGAACATCGTCGGTCATCCAAGTGAGAGTGTGATCTGGTCCAAAGAAGCAGGTGGCATAGAACTGAAGGATGGCACCTTCATTCCAGTCACACTTGAGTGTCATTGCCGTAGCAAGAGTCATATCATCAATGATCTTGACGAAGTTGTTGCAGAACAACTCAGGATGAGCACACATGTATGGGAGATCCACAAAGTGATGAGGAGCAAGGCCACATTTGCGGGCCATGCTAGTGTATATATCCTGCTGCATTAGGTTCCGAAAGCGACGGTCCTCTGCATCAGCCACCATCTCAAACTGGTTGATACACGACGGAACTCAAATAAACTCCCCCATGGTCTTGAAGTTGTGAATTGGGCGATTACCACTGTTAGGCATGTCCAAGGAAATGTGACGACCACGCATCACCGACATAGCAGAGCCCAAACCTGAGGCACGGGAGCCTCCATCCGCCGTGTGTCGGGCTTAGTCTGACCAACGAGGCGCCTCACAACATAGTACTCCCCCTCCTCAACAACATTGTCCTCATCCTATGGATCAGAGACATAGGAGGGACGAGCACAACGTGTTTGCTTTGTGGTCTTCTTCTTAGGCCGCACATTTTCCTTAGAGTTGGTGGAGCCCTGTCGGAAGCGACTGAAAATGAAGAAAAGTGGGACACCGATGAGTGGAATACTAAGGAGGAATATACATGAATAAAAAAATAGCGAATGGAGATGGTGACATGTTGTTCATGACCATAGGGCAAGTGCTAGTGGTATACCAAAATTTCACCATGACCAATTGAAAATTTTGGATACAAGTGTATGAAGTGAAATGACTAACAATATCATAGGACAACAATTGGTGATAATGGGATATGTATCACAAGAGCTTATACAAGATAGAGGATAAAACCCGAAAATTCGATTATGAGCCCGTGCTCAGATGATCTCGATATCTCTCCCATTCACTCGCATGTAGATCCGTGCCGTTTCGGGTATTCAACATGGTATTCTGACTGTAGCGATCCAGAAAAACGCGGTAAAGCTGGCGCATTTAATGTGATAGCGCCATAGCGGTCGTTAACCTAGTTCACGGATCAGGAAAATCGGGGCGGACCAGCCATTCTCCTGTGCCAGACTGATCCGTCTTAACGGCCACCCCGCACAACCCGTCCTTATCATATTTCGATCGGCTCGTCCCCCACACCAAAACCAACGCAAGCTTATCAACTCACCCGCCGTGACTAATCCCCCCTTTGCCGCCATGTCCCAGGGAAAAGGTGTTTATCGTACTTTAGTTAGACTGAGACCAGTGGTATGGCATCCTCTTCGGTTATCTTAACAGTTTTGCTCCATCCTTTCGTAAGCATGATTGGCGTGGTTTGCTACTTTCCTTCTTCCATGATAGCTCTTAAATGGACCATAAAATTTTGACGTCTTCTCAAATCTAGGGATCCTCTGATTTAAATTATTTTCATAAGAATTTTAGAGGACTAGAATCTTCAGAAATTTTTCCTACGTTGGTTGTTTGTTTCATATGACTAAATTTTATAGGATTTTTGGTTGAATTATTGATGGGCTTTGCATTCTCTTGATGAACGGCACCTCACCAAGGTTGACATTGTTTTTCCTTAGGGCTTGTTTGGTAATAGGCGAACAAACATTCTAGTGGATAAAATCCACCCAATGATTGGTTTGATCCACTTCTGTCACCCAATCCCCACAGGGATCAATCCCTTCCAAATACCTTAATCCTCGCCACCCCAAATTTTGTTTGGATAGTAGGAAGGGAACATGTTCAGCGAGCTCTAGACTAATGACATATTTGGCATAAAAACATGGCGTAGATGCTCCTCGGCAAACCAAGACTATGTTGACAACAAAAACTTTAAGCACACTCTCTTTTTGTGTTGTTTTCTTCTATGATGATAAGATTACTAGCAAGACATAAGACTGGGGTATAGGATCCAAACTGATTGTCCATGATCCATATAGACCAAATAGAAACTGAGAAAAATGAGTACAATAATTGCAAATAAAAATAAAAATACACTGATACCTCACAGGACAAAAATGTGGCCTAATGCGACAATACAAGCATAGCAATTTCATTGGCTAGAGTGCAAGTCATAAAGCATTTCTACACACCCTCAATTGCTCGAATGAGAAGCACCATGTGGCAGCACTGATCTCTTCTTTCATCCTCAGCTCATCCAAATCAGTAAAGTTACTATGAATTAATAAAGTTGGCAAAAGCAAAAAAAAAGGAAAAAACTGTACTGGAAGAAGAAAATTTAGTCAATTTGATAATTCGGTAATGGATTAGCGATATATAAACGACAAGAGTGAATTGCCAATATTAAACTGGAAATAATTATGGGATTCTTTAGGACTTGTGAGGTTCATGCCAAGCTAATAATGATTAGTGAGGGTGAATCTTGATCCAATTATCCAACATTAAGAAGCAGCAGATTACTCCTAGTTCGATCCACTCTTGTCGTATTCATATTAAAAATAAATGAAAAATGAATTCCTAATTAAGATATAACAACTAAACATCAAACAGTTCGTCGTTTTCCGTTGTACACGGGAGGGCTGTGATACAAGAAATACGAAAACTAGTGACGAGAAATCGAGAATCTGCTGAATCAAGTGCCAAGAAGGCTTCAGCTACTTCCAGCAGCAAGGCATTTTTATGTGTCTTGTTTATAATTTTCTTGAGTGGAACTTGTTTGCACTTGTGTATAGTTCAAATTGACACAAAAAGGGAGAGAAGATGGACGCAGCTATTTTGAGCCCGAGCTCAAATGAACCTGTCAGAGAAGTAAATTCATAAAAAATTCAAAACAAATCAAAAAATCTGAATTTTTTTTGAGAAACATTGACAAAATTTCTAAGTGCTTGCGAAATTTCATCATGAAAACACATTTGTGGAAGTCGCAGCAGAAAAAACAAAATCGATGTTTCAAAAATGCTTATTTCAAAAGCATTTTGAAGTACTGATATTGTTTTTTTTTTGCTGCGACTTCCACAAATGTGTTTTCATGATGAAATTTTGCAGGCACTTAAAAAATTTGTTAAACTTTCTCACAAAAAAAATTCGGAATTTTTTAATTTATTTTTCGAATTTACTCTTCACCCGAGCTCATTTGAGCTCAGGAGCAGAAACATACTTTCAAGAGAAGATGGAGACCTTACCAGAGAGAAGGCGACAGTCGTCGTCACCGGCAGCACTGCGTCTTTGCTCATCGTAGTCATTATTCCTCACCTTTTCTTGTGCCACCACTCCCTCTGTCCCTCGGTTTTTCATAGTTTTGTAGTTTGGTAACTTCAGAACCACAATAAGGATGAACCATTAACAATATTAAGAACCATTAACAATATTAAGAAGGTTCCTGTTACAGATTTACCAATGCCAAATACACAATAAGGAAATAAATGGAAAGACAAGGTTAGAGATGTGTGGGATACAGAAGAAAAAACAATTTACATGCCCGTGCGTTGCACCGGGAGAAAAAATATCTAGCTAGTCGCCGCTATGTTTTTACATCATTTTGTCGTTCCTTCATAGTGATTCCCAATAAATATTGCATTAGGACGAAAATAGAAAAATACATTTTAGTATTCAATGATAACTTGTTGAGACGAGCATTATTTTTTCTTGCTGATATATGTATTTGAAACTTTAATCTAAGTCAAGATTTCATGTAGTTGCAAACATATATTAGTAGTTTAGTGTTGCAAACATATTAGTAGTTTAGTGTACATCATCATATATGGGTCGATTATTGTTCATTGTGCGAAATAGAGAGGATCATTAAATACTTGTTGTAACCTTTAGCATATGGTACCTGATTGAAATCAACATCACCTGTGGTGCTAATAATAGTTTTTATGTTAATTTAAATGATATCGGAAGCTATATAATAGTCATTTTCAAAATACCTCATATAAAGAAGGTATTAATTAAGATTGCATCTTAAATCAAATTTTAAAAATGATTAACATGCAAGATGATAGTATATTTGAAATCTACATATTTTTCTGAGAAATTTTCATATATAATATGTTAGATTTCGAGTTAGGATTAAAAAGATACGAATATCTAAAAAATAGTATTTGAATATGCTCAATAAAAACAGTAAACAAAAAGTTGTACTAAACTGGGATTGAACCCAGGTCTACCGGGTGGAAGAGGCGTGTCCCAGCCATTGGGCTGCTTCCATGTCAGTACGAAATTTATGGGCCTCCGGTCAATAAACCATATTCGGTACAGTGACTTGTAAAAAGAAAACAAAACGTTTTTTTCTAACTTATGAGTGGCATGGTGGGTAATTCGGGACAACTTGAGTGGATTTGGCTCAATGATTGTCTCCTGAACTTTTGAATGCCTCCTGAACTAGGAAGGCACCTAATAGTGCAGTTTTACTCAATGCAAGTGTCCCTTCAATGCAGTGCAGATCTTTCACGATGATGCCAACTCTAACAGCTATCATCACTTGCTCATCCAAGAAGAAGCAACAACAAATACACTGAACCACACAGATTTCACATGACCACTCTTCCACTTCAGCACGCACTGCCCACGAACAAGCCGTGACCTGAATTCACAAACAAACATCCATCTAATTATGCACCCTCGTGTATATGAGCGCTTGCATCTGTACTGTGTTCAAAAAAAATTAGGGGAGCAGCAGTAATTTCAATACGCCGGCTGAACTAAGCTTACATATGTATCACAAGAATAACTAAAATAAACTACCAATTCCATGTTGTTATCGTTCTACAATCATTAAGACAACTAACTAGCACACCACATAGGATGTAGAACTGGAGGAAACCATTACAGCATTTGCAAAAAATAGGAACAACTTAACTGGGCAAGGATGCATGGCTTACCTTTTTGTCCAACCTGGAGCCCCAGGGTTCACCCTGTCCGTCGATTGAGCAGACATTGTCGGAGAAGATTGGTGTCGCTGGTGATTGATTGCCTGCGGCTCCCCCGCAACTGCGCACCAACAATTTGCCCACAATCTGAGCCGACATTTGAGTCCACCTGAGCAGTAGGGCCGATATCAACTCGCACCGCTAGAGGGATCCTTCACGGCACCACCGGATCTGCATGATCTAAACTGTCCGCGAACCCTTCACGTTCCGGAAACCTGCAAATTAGGCCAGTAAGGGGCGCCAGACTCAGAGTCAGTCGTCGGCGGTGTCCTGTGGGCACCCAAATCCTTGAATTCGCTAGATCTCTAATCGAGCAGGATTCAATTACTTGTCCACGACATCTTCCATCGCTCACCGGCCGGAGCTACCGCAGCTCGCCGTACCACGCTGGATTTGGGCAAGCCGTCCGCGGCGGCAAGCTTGGAGAATGACTAGTCAAGGTCAAGGGTTTGGTTTTGGTGGCGACCTCTCTCGAGCCAGACCTGCGCGCCTTTGACCGTACGCACGTAACGTCCAGTAGGTGCCGCGGACGGCCGTCTCGTACTGGCGAACTGTTCCATGGCTCGGCAAGAAAAACTAAACATTCTGGTCCACGGACCAGGCCGCACGCACGCTTCCGTCAACCGATTTTTTGTCCAAAAGGACCACATGCCGAACGAAATTGCCAGAAAAGACCCCCTCCGGATAAAATTGACAAAAAAGACCCCTCGGGCTGTGGCAGCAGGCGCGCCAGCCAACACGTGGCACCTGCCGCCATGCCCGGAGGCGGCAACACTGTTCGCATATTGTTCACGCAGGATACGAGAAAAACGAGCGAACAATAACTGCCGCCTCATGTAGTGGCGGCAGCACTGTTCATGATGGGTGAACAGTAATTTCGAAAAAAATTCAAAAAAATAGCAGAAAAATTCAAAAAAAATCTGAAATTTTGCACCCACTTAGAACACTCGATTCTATTTGCTGCCAAAAAATTCCAGATTTTTTTGAATTTTTCTGATATTTTTTTTATTTTTTCGAAATTACTGTCCACTCACGCGTGAACAGTGCTGCCGCCACTGCGTGAGGCGGCAGGTATTGTTTACTCGCCTCGTTGCCGTTTTCTGTGGTGCTCGCGCGAACAGTACAATGAACAGTTTTGCCGCCTCCGGGCGTGGCGACAGGTGCCACGTGTCGGCTGGCGCACCTGCCGCCACGGCCCGGGGGGTCTATTTTGACAATTTCATCCGGAGGGGGTCTTTTCTGGCAATTCCGTTGGACAGGTGGTCCTTTTGGACAAAAACTCCCGTCAACCCACCATTACCGTCGGTCCCACGTACGGCGCACTGTTCCACCCTGTATTCCGCGTCGCGCCCCAATTTCCAAACTACCAAGACAGGCGCGTCAGACCGATTTTTTCGAATCCCGAGTCCAGAACGGAAGGCGCTGATATCGGGTTCAGCTGGGCTCGGGCACCAAATCACCTCGTCCGATAAAACCTAGATATTGTGAACCTAAGCAAAAAAATCAAGGGGAATGAGAGGCATACCACGAGACGATTGTCCCTTGAAGGGATCCCTACCCACGTTCTTGGTCCTTGCCATCGTGAGCACCCGGAGAGCCTCGAACACCCCAACACCAAAACGGGCTGTCCACCCGGTAAAATCCCACACCAGACCAAGAATGGTTTGGATGAGATGATATATCGGGGGAGGAGGTAGGTGTGGGATAAAGATCGGGGAGGAGGTAGGTGTAGGTTGCTATCTCCATGATAAATTGAAACTCGACGTCGTACATAAAATTCCAAATGTCAAAACAAAAAGGCAATGGCAGCGGAACAGGTCGGAGCAACAGCGGTCTAGAGGCGAGGAATTACGTGGCAGCTTGATGCCGGCGGGCGATGTTGTGGCGGCGCACGCAACTGCTAATAAAAAAAAAACAGTGCGAAACTCCAAAATAAAATCAATCGAGCATAGCTAGCATGAACATCACATGTACGCACAATTTTTAGTATGAGAGGATATCTAATTGCTTTGTGCATAAATGAGTCATACATTAACTAAAAAGAAACACAGGGAACCCTACCCGAGGATGATGCTCAAAGATGTCGCCCTGCCGGTGCAGAGAGGATGAGTGAATAGTGTAGAGGAAGAATATATAGATGTACCACTTGGCAGCGGAAGGATCGGCACATCAATCGACATGAATGCACGCTTAGAAACTAAAGTTTGATTGCGAGAAGTTTCCATTAGATGAGGCGCGGGTCAAGCCATCATCACTCGCGTCCCCCTTTCAACTTCGCAGGCAGATTGATTGACCGCAATGGCTGGATCCGCTCCCTGCATACATCGACTGAACCATGTGTTGCTGGATCACCTCGCGCGCCTCAGCTCCCGTCGCTCGCCTCGGCTCCCTCGAGCACCTCCTCTGTTTGAGTCCCCCACATCCTGTTAACCATCTTCGAGTCCACCTAAAAGACGAGACTGGATGGACCGAGCAGAGCGAGCTAGCGATTGGAGTTGGACCTAGGTCGGTTAAATGGGCTGTCTCAACCGGCCCAACTAACCACACGCCTTGGTTTTGTCTTCCAGAGTAGCAGCCCTTTTAGTACAGTTGGTTCATGATGCTTAAGAAGTTGTGCTACCACGCTACGGAACGCTATATGAAGCTGATCTTGACGGTCAGGATTGTTCAAATCAACAAAATGGATGGCCACAAAGCGTAATGGCGTGAGAGAGCTTGGATTAGGCTCAGTTTTACTGTCCTAAATGAAAGGAGGTGGTGGCTAGGTTAACACCAGTTTCTACCACTTTGGGGAACCAAGTGGTGTGGTGGTGGTCCTCTTCTGATCATATCAAGATCAATGTTGACGTCAGTTTTGTGGAGAGTATAAGTGCAGCGAGTGTTGGTGTGGTGGCTAGGAACTCTTCTGGAGACGTCGTCATCTCGTTTTGGGACTTTATTGGACTGTGTTCCGATGAAAAAGAAGCGGAGTTTCAAGCGTGACTAGCTCAACTATATCGGTATTTCCTTTCACACGCCTATTACTTTAGGAATTGATTGTGCGTTTGTGGTTCCTTCCCTTGCAAATGAAAGTCTTGACAGATCCATGCTCGTTGATCCAATAAAGAAAGCGCGTGGAATCATCAAGCTTCTGAATAGTTTTATGTTGTCTAAAGTCAATAGGCAAGCCAATATGATGGCGCATGAAATTGTTAAATTTAGTTTTAAAATCTAAAACAACTACACCAAACTTACTAAGTGTTTGATCAAGAATACACAACAAACACACATAGGGTTCCCAGACATCCCCCCCCCCCCCCCCCCCCCCGGCATGCATCTATCTTGTGCCCATCGTTTTGATTAAGAGATCTTGGAGGTACTACCTACGAACGATGAACCCTAGATGCAAAAACAAAACAAAAAAGAAATCAACAAAAAAAGGAAGAACGACTCACTATTCCATCGTTCCCTGCCATCACTGTCACCTCCCTCCCTCAGATGCGGTCGTCTCGCCTTGGATTTGCCTCCTTCAAGAAGATAGAAGAACAGAGAGGAACATGAGAGGAAGAGGGAACGGAGAGAGTAAAAGACTGGAGTGAATAGAAGAATCAAGACTCAGTCTCCTAGAATTCCAGTGCAAAAGCCCAAACAACAAGACCGCAGCCTGCGACTTGACACATAGTCTAGAAAAAAAAAATCAGCCCACCCCCCACTCGCGTGGACGTGGACACATGCCGAAAATGTGACGCTAACGAGCGCGCGAGGGAGACGATCACGTTGCACGAACTTTAAAGACAAACACTAGTAGGAAAACCCCCATTTGTCCCAGTTGGCTTACGAACCGGGACTAAAGGCCCTCCACGTGGCCGGTGCTGGGAGCCCAGGCAGGAGGACCTTTAGTCCCGGTTGGTAACACCAACCGGGACCAAAAGGCACTGCGGTTTTTTTTTTTTTTTTGAAAGGGGGGGGGTTAGGGGGGTTTGTAGGGTTAATTGAGGTGTTTCATATTGTGTTAGCTAGCTAATAGAGAGAAGTGTCCTCTCTTTCTCCGTGCTTGGTCGACGCTAGCTACTATAGAGAGAACTCGACACGCTAGCTAGTAAGCAAATGAAGGAACCATTAAGTACACAAGATCGTCGATCATGAACATATACACAGAGAAGTGATCGACCTCTCTTTCTCCGAGAGATTGGTCGAACAACAAGTTTTCGTATATCTATCCGACGCTACTAGCTACATATATACAATATAAGATCTCTTACAATCCCTAACATTTAATTTCAAATTCCAGATGGTATTCTCCGGCTTTATTTATGACGTGGTCAAGAAAGAATCCCGCCAATTCCTCTTGATTGCTCGTATGCGATCATGTGGTAGGAGTTCATCCCACATTTGCCACGTCTAATTTGAAGAAGGGGGTCAATACATATATATGAATGAAACTCAACACAAATCATGGTAATAAAATAAAATTATGAATATTATTGCTTACGCACTTGAAATTGTTTTTCAGAGTAGCCCCGCTTAGGGGTCGTCGCGTTGTAGATGAACTCGCAAACGTAGTATCCACAAAAACTATTCCCTTTTTCCTGCCACAAGCACTTTACGAGAAATAGAGTTCAATCAAACTGATAATCAAGCATGATAAATGGTATTGATGGAACTAGAATCAATGGGAGATGCGCGGAACTAGCTAGTAGTACTTACTTTCGGGTGTGTAAATCGCAGCTCCCTCGGCAGTGCCGGAACAATTGCGGTGAACTCTTTCCAAACCCTGCCAGACAAAGAAAATAATTACTTGATATCAGGAAATGAACAAAGTTGCCGATATGATGCGATAATGATCGATTGAACTTACTTCTGGAGCATTTCAGTCATGTCCGCATATTCCTGGGGATCTTTTCGTTTCGAGTCTAAAACGATTACTACTCCCCGCTCAAGCTTAATCTCTAGCAGAATATAGTGGAACCTGCGCACGCATGCATAACTCATCAATTACATTACTATAACCTCGAGTAATAAGGGAAACCGAATATGCACAAGACAGTAACACTCACTTGAAGTTGTAAGGAAAGAGTATTGTCCCTTTGTTTTGATTTTTAAGCAACGATTGTAGCAAGTTGTCCTCGGTTTGTGTGACATTGTTTTTAACCGTAAACTCATGTATGATATTTGGGTTAATGAACCCAATGTCATACATTTGTGCTTTTCTGCATTCGACGATCTTCAATCTGCATAATATAGTGAGGATAATTATATATACATGCAATGAAAGAGCTGAGCTATATATATAGAGAGACTTAATTACAGAAGTAGTACTTACAGACAGTAGCAAGTCACGATTGTTTTGTCCAGGGCTTTCTGATTGTATAACTGGAATATCTCCTCAAATTCAACATTCAACAGATCCATTCCAACGAGGTCGTGCTCCTCTTTAATTCTCAGCGTCAAAGTATCCCTCCCAGACTCCCGGCAGGTTTTCATTTACCATTCATGCAATGTTCGCATCATCGTTGTTAGAGGAGGATGATCAGGTTTGACGAGAGGCCGCCCGTACCGGTAACTGAATTCGTCCACCTCCAATGGCTCAAACTGTACATCATCGCTCAGGTAATCACCAGGATTGGTACCGGGCACCATCCCCGGATGATTAGCGACGATATCGCTAGACACCTTGAGCGGGGGGCACGATTGGTTCGCCTGTTCGCCGAGCTGGGGAATTTTTTTCCCACTTCTTCGTTTTGCTAACCTTGCATCACTGGAAGTACTTCCCGACCGCCGCGCGTCTTGATATGTCTTTTTAACACAGCGGTCAAAGTTGGAATCCGGCGGAGGCGGTGGTGGTCGCTTCAGGGCATTGATAGTGCGCATCACTTTCACCGGATCTAGCTTCTCCTTCGGAGGTGGAGTTTTCTTTGCAAAATGGGCCGTCAATTCGGCCTGACATATCTCCTCGTTTTCAGACTCGGTCCTCTCATATGGTAACTTTTCCAGAGGCTTGAGAGATGGACCGTATCTGTATTCCCTCCCGCCTCTTCTTGTACTGCTAGCCGCCGGAGCGGCGGCGTCTCTCTTCCGTCGTTGCTTACGAGGCGGAGAAGGAGGCGGAGTGCTCCGACGCGCCGGAGGAGCCGGAGCGGCGGCGTCTGTCTTCCGCCGTTGCTGACGAGGCTGAGGAGGAGGCGTACTGCTCCGACGTGCCGGAGTAGGCGAAGGAGGAGGCGGAGTGCCCTCACGCGTCGGAGGAGCCGGAGAAGGAGGCGGGGTCCCCTGATCACTCGCCGGAGGAGGAGGAGGAGGAGTAGGCGGAGAGCCCTGATTCGCCTGAGGAGGAGGAGGAGGCGGAGGCGTCCAGTTTGGAAGCTTGATGTACTCCTTTTGCCATAGACATGTACTCCTCAGAGCACGAGCCAGCTTATTCTCTCCTTCACCTGTAGACCGGTCAAGCTCGAGCTCCTCAAATCCCTCCATTACTTCATCCACCATCACAACAGCATAGCCATGTGGAATCGGTGAGCAGTGAAAAGTTCCGTTGGGTTGAGGAGGTGCAACAGAGCCGACAGCCGCCTTGAAAGTGAGGTTCCGACATTTCGTCATGAGCTCGCAATGTTGAGCCTCCGTGATAGTATCCACGGGGTAGATAGGAGCCGTGAAGTCAGGCTGAACGAGCTCTGTGGAAGCGACGCTGCTTCTCCGCTGAGATGGCGGGGTAGCTTCTGGGGTAGCTTCGTGCCGCTGAGATGGTTGGCCGGCAGCTCGCTGGCTCTCAGCTTCCTCTAGCTTTTGTAGTCTTGCATTCAACTTCTGAATTTCGCTCAGCTCCGCTTTCCTCTTTCTCTCCCGGCTTCTGTAACCGCCTGCGTCGGGAAACCCAACCTTCCACGGAACGGAGCCTGGTGTGCCTCGTGTTCGTCCAGGGTGCTCAGCATTCCCTAGGGCCTCAGTCAGCTCGTCCTTCTCTCTGTCGGGAATGAACGTCCCTTCCTGCGCTGCGGTGATATACTCCTGAAGCTTGTTCATGGGTATCGCAAGTTGCTCGTTCGTCCAACGGCACTTCCCTGTTTCAGGGTCCAAAGTTCCCCCAACCCCGAAGAACCAAGTCCTTGAACGGTCTGGCCAGTTCAATGTCTGTGGTACGACGTTTTTAGCAATCAGGTCATTCTCAGCTTTGTCCCACAACGGCCGGGCTTTGAGGTAGCCACCAGACCCCGTGTGATGGTGATACTGCTTCATTGCAGCATTGATCTTGTTTGTCTCTGACATTTTCTTACTCTTGTCCGATGTCTTGTAGGCCACAAATGCGGGCCAGTGATCACGTATCTTCTCAAATCGGCCGGTGAATTCTGGAGTCTCCCCTTTGTCGACAAACTTTGATTTCAACTCATTCTTCCACCTCCTGAATAGATCTGCCATCTTCTTAAGAGCACACGCCTTGACCAGTGGCTCTATAACTGGCTTATTCGGATCCTCCTCTGGCGGTAGGGTGAAATTTGCCTTCAGCGCGGTCCAAAGATCATCTTTCTGTCTATCGGTGACATAATCACCATCAGGGGCGCCGTCCTTAGGCATATTCCATTGCTTGATGCTGATCGGGATGTAGTCCCTAACAATAGCTCCGCACTGAGCAGAAAATGCGTCCTTGGTCCGCTTGGGTTCAATCGGATGGCCATCGTGCGCGAGTGCTGTGATCGTGAACCTTTCTTCCTTGCGCAACCTCTTCTTCGGGCCTCGTCTCGTTACCGAAGTTTGGCTCGATCCGGAGGGCTATAAAAGAAGAAAGAAGAGTTAATTAATATATGTACATACCAAAACAATTAATGCATCAATTAGCTAGTCAGCACGGGCTTAATTAAGATATATACCTCGCCGGACTTTGCAACAGCTCCCTCCTCCGTTCGGTCACCGGAGCCGTCATCATGGTCTCCTTCTTCCTCTGGCATTCGGTCACCGGAGCCATCATGATCATGTCCTTCCTCCTCCATTGTTCGATCACCGGAGCCATCAACCTCTCCTTCCAGACCATCGGTGTCGTTGAGATACGACAAGATATCACGTCCGTCGTGGATTATGTCCCCCAACAACTGTTCTTTTTCCAAGTCTCTTGGATCCATAGTTTCTGCAAATATTACAACATGGCAATTAATATACAAACATGAATGTCCGACGTCCGGACCGCCTCTCTCATGAATGTACAACGCCCGGTTTGGGGTGGCCTCGACAACACTTGTAGGGTTTGGGTGGGGGGTATATCGACAACGCTTTTTTTCTTGGGTTTGGGTGGCCTCGAGAGTTGGTCGCCCGGTATATCGAGAGGGGGGTGAACATTTTACCTAAGTAACTTAGAAAAAAAATGTTATCGGGGAGGGGGTATATCGACCCCCCTCATGTCGAAGTTATCGGGGAGGGGGTATATCGACCCCCCCCCCTCATGTCGAAGTTATCGGGGAGGGGGGTATATCGACAACGACATACATACATGGAAAAAAATGCTATCCATCTTTACATACATAGCCACATACATATATTATATATTTTCATTAACTCATGACATATTTTCATTATTTTTCTTTCTTTAACTCAACGACAACGACATACATACATGGAAAAAAATGTATATCGACCCCCCCCCCTCATGTCGAAGTTATCGGGGAGGGGGGTATATCGACCCCCCCCCCCTCATGTCGAAGTTATCGGGGGTGCTCTACATTTTATATGTTTTTTCTTATATGTTTGTTTTCGTTTTCACTCTACATTTTCGTACATATGAAAAACAACGAAGTTTGTATACAAAAGTGCACATATACATCTCATACATGAACATATACATCTCATACATGAACATATACACATGAAAATTTATCTATCTATCTATCTCATCTCATACATGAACATATACACACATATACATGAACATATACACATATACATGCCCGCAAAAAAAATACACACATATACATGAAAAATACAGAGGACATGGAGCAGCGGCGACGGGGAGCAGGGGACATGGGAAGGGGGCTCACTGTGGGGGGGCGAGGGCGCGGCGAGGACGGCGGGCTCCGGGGGGCGAGGGCGCGACGAGGACGGCGGGCTCGAGGCCGGCGACGAGGACGGCGCGTGGCGAGGGCGAGGGCGCGGGCGAGGGCGAGGGCGCGTTGGCGACGAGGACGGCGGGCTCGAGGCCGGCGACGAGGACGGCGCGCGGAGAGGGCGAGGGCGCGGGCGAGGGCGAGGGCGCGTCGGCAACGAGGACGGCGGGCTCGAGGCCGGCGACGAGGACGGCGCGCGGCGAGGGCGAGGGCGCGGGCGAGGGCGAGGGCGCGAGGGCGCATCGGCGAGGGCGTCGGCGAGGGCTCGGGGAGGAGAGCGCGTCGGCGAGGGCGAGGGCGCGGTCCGGCAGCCTGGCAGCGTCGTGCTGTTCGGCGTGGCGTCGGGGGGAAGATAAACTGGGATGGAATACGCTAAGGGTGGGCTTATATACCCAGAGCCTTTGGTCCCGGTTGGTGGCACCAACCGGGACCAATGCCCACCTTTGGTCTCGGTTGGTTCTAACAACCGGGACCAAAGGTCTCTTTTCGTCAGCCCAAAGTGCGGGAAACAGGGACCTTTGGTCCCGGTTGGTGGCACCAACCGAGACCAAAGGTAGGCATTGGTCCCGGTTGGTGGAACCAACCGGGACGAAAGGTAGGCATTGGTCCCGGTTGGTGCCACCAACCGGGACCAATGGCCTTGCACAGCGGCGTGGTGGAAGTTTAGTCCCACCTCGCTAGTCGAGGGGCGCCTCGACCAGTTTATAAGCCCCGGTGCGGGAACCGTATTGAGCTCCTCTCTAATGCAGGCCTTCTGGGCCTACCTCTGCTGCGATTCCCAGTGGGCCTACTGGGCCTTGCGGGCCTGCGTCCTATGCAGGCCGTTGTGGCCCAGTAGGCGGGTTTTTTTAATTTATTTATTTTTCATTTTTTTTCTGCTTTAATTTTTTTTATTTCTGAGTTGTTTTTTTCTTTATTTAGAGTTTCTTTGTGAATGCTTTTGCTTTAGGTAAAAAAAATATAAACTTTCTGTTAGTGCGAGTAGTTTTCAAATTTGAATAGTTTAAATTTGAATTATTTGAAATTTATGTGAATCACTAGTTTGTGAATAACTTTACTTTAAAAATAGATTTTTCAGTGATTATTTTTTCTTCTATTTAATTTTATTGTGGTTTATCAATATATTCAATTTGGTAATACTTAGGTTATTTAAAAAAATAAAATGCCTTTGTAACAGACGAGTTTTCGTGTGAAACCCTGATACTTCGAAAGAGATTGTCCATTTTGTACACGAAGTACATCCAGTTTTTGCCGTAACCCTCTCAACTTTTTAGCACATGGTATGTGGGTGAAATGATGAAACCATGCCAACTTTCAACCTTTTCAGAGTTCATTTGTAGTGCTTTTCAATCTCAGGGTCATTTAGCTCAAAACAAATCATTAAATGCATGAAAAATAGCAAATGAAGTCAGAAAGGTTTGAAAATTGATGACGTGGCTTCGAATGGTGCATACTGAACGCACAAAAAGTCTGGAGTTGAAATAAGTTTAAAAAATGAAATGCCTTTGTAACAGACGAGTTTTCGTCTGAAACCCTGATACTTCGAAAGAGATTGTCCATTTTGTACACGAAGTGCATCCAGTTTTTGCCGTAACCCTCTCAACTTTTTAGCACATGCTATGTGGGTGAAATGATGGTACCATGCCAACTTTCAACCTTTTCAGAGTTCATTTGTAGTGTTTTTCAATTTCAGGGTCATTTAGCTCAAAACAAATCATTAAATGCATGAAAAATAGCAAATGAAGTCAGAAAGGGTTGAAAATTGATGACGTGGCTTCGAATGGTGCATACTGAACGCCTTTGTAACAGACGAGTTTTCGTCTGAAACCCTGATACTTCGAAAGAGATTGTCCATTTTGTACACGAAGTGCATCCAGTTTGGGCGGTGAAGGTCATACCAATCAGGAAGAAGCACACGGATCGTGTGTTTCTTTCAAGTGCTTGTGAGCTGTTGGATCAGCACTATAACGACTAGTCCCGGTTCGTGCTAGCAACCGGGACTAAAGAGGCACACGACCCTATATATAGCCCACCTCTCGGACATGTTCGACACTTAGTGTGTGTACTCATTCGGATTCCCTGCATACGGTCCAACGGTGCATTTCATATTTCCACCGTTGGGCTGTATGCAGGGGAAACCGTGTGTTTTGTTGATCTATCTCGAAATCATGTAGTTCATCGACCGAATGCAAATCATTCGGATTCCCTGCATACGGTCCGATGGTGCATTTCATATGCGGGCACTCACGAGCCACCGTCGGGCTGTATGCAGGGGAAACCGTGTGTTTTGTTGATCTATCTAGATATCCTTTCATTTTCCGACGGTATATTTCATTTTTCCAACTCCATTTTTACAAAGACACTTAGAAAGAAACAAAAGACAAATAGAAAGGATGATGCTCAATTGGCGGACAAAACGGATAATATCTTTCGAAGTATTAGGGTTTCATACGAAAACTCATCTGTTACAAAAGGCATTTCATTTCTTCACATGTAACTGCAATGATATAGTTGTGGAGAGAAAGTCTTCACTTTTTCTTCGCTTGTGTCCTTTTCTTATTGCGCCGTAACCATGGATAATCTTCATCGTTTAAGAGGGTGCTTGGGTCAGCCTTGACTTTGAAGGGAGGAATTTCATGAAACTTTTCATAATCTTCAGACATGTCTATCTTGCCCTCCAATCCCACGATGTCTCTTTTTCCTGAAAGAACTATGTGGCGCTTTGGCTCATCGTATGATGTATTCGCTTCCTTATCTTTTCTTTTTCTCGGTTTGGTAGACATGTCCTTCACATAGAAAACCTGCGCCACATCATTGGCTAGGACGAATGGTTCGTCTGTGTACCCAAGATTGTTCAGATCCACTGTTGTCATTCCGTACTGTGGGTCTTCCTGTACCCCGCCTCCTGACAGATTGACCCATTTGCACTGAAACAAAGGGACCTTGAAATCATGTCCATAGTCAAGTTCCCATATGTCCACTATGTAACCATAATATGTGTCCTTTCCCCTATTGGTTGCTGCATCAAAGCGAACACCGTTGTTTTGGTTGGTGCTGTTTTGATCTTGGGCGATCGTGTAAAATGTATTCCCATTTATCTCGTACCCTTTGTAAGTCAATACAGTCGAAGATGGTCCCCTGGCCAACGAGTACAACTCATCAGAAACAGTGTTGTCACCCATGAGACGTGTTTGCAACCAACTGCCGAAAGTCCTGATGTGTTCATATGTAATCCAGTCGTCACACTGCTCCGGGTGTTTGGAGCGCAGAATATTCTTGTGTTCATAGACATACGGGGTCACAAAGGTAGAATTCTGTAGAACTGTGTAGTGTGCTTGAGACCAAGAATGCCCGTCCCTACATATTATTGAGTCCGCTCCTAGCGTGCCTTTTCCAGTCAGTCTCCCCTCATACCGTGATTGAGGGAGACCAATCTTCTTAAGGTCAGGAATGAAGTCAACACAAAACCCAATGACATCCTCTGTTTGATGGCCCATGGAGATGCTTGCTTCTGGCCTAGCGCGGTTACGAACATATTTCTTTAAGACTCCCATGAACCTCTCAAAGGGGAACATATTGTGTAGAAATACAGGGCCCAGAACGACAATCTCGTCGACTAGATGAACTAGGACGTGCGTCATGATATTGAAGAAGGACGGTGGGAACACCAGCTCGAAACTAACAAGACATTGCATCAAATCACTCCTTAACCTTGGCAGGATTTCTGGATCGATCACCTTCTGAGAGATTGCATTGAGGAATGCACATAGCTTCACAATGGCTAATCGAACGTTTTCAGGTAGAAGCCCCCTCAATGCAACAGGAAGCAGTTGCGTCATAATCACGTGGCAGTCATGAGACTTTAGGTTCTGGAACTTTTTCTCTACCATATTTATTATTCCCTTTATATTCGACGAGAAGCCAGACGGGACCTTCATACTGAGCAGGCATTCAAAGAAGATTTCCTTCTCTTCTTTGGTAAGAGCGTAGCTGGCAGGATCTTCATACTGCTTTGGATGCATGCCGTCTTTTTCATGCACACGTTGTTGTTCCTCCCGTGCCTCCGGTGTATCTTTTGTCTTCCCATACACTCCCAAGAAGCCTAGCAGGTTCACGCAAAGATTCTTCGTCACGTGCATCACGTCGATTGCAGAGCGGACCTCAAGGTATTTCCAATAGGGTAGGTCCCAAAATATAGATTTCTTCTTCCACATGGGTGCGCGTCCCGCATCGTCAGTCGGAACAGATAGTCCGCCAGGACCCTTTCCAAATATTACTTGTAAATCATTGACCATATCAAGTATGTGATCACCAGTACGGAGGGCGGGCTTCTTCCGGTGATCTGCCTCACCTTTGAAATGCTTTCCTTTCTTTCGACATTGATGGTTGGTCGGAAGAAATCGACGATGCCCCAGGTACACATTCTTCCTGCATTTGTCCAAATATATACGGTCGGTGTCATCTAAACAGTGTGTGCATGCGTGGTATCCCTTGTTTGTCTGTCCTGAAAGGTTACTGAGAGCAGGCCAATCGTTGATGGTTACAAACAGCAACGCTCGTAGGTCAAATTCCTCTTGTGCATGCTCATCCCACACACGTACACCTCTTCCATGCCATAGCTGTAAAAGTTCATCAACTAATGGCCTTAGGTACACATCAATGTCATTGCCGGGTTGCTTAGGGCCTTGGATGAGCACTGGCATCATAATGAACTTACGCTTCATGCACAACCAAGGAGGAAGGTTATACATACATAGAGTCACAGGCCATGTGCTATGCTTGCTGCTCTGCTCCCCAAAAGGATTAACGCCATCTGCACTTAAACCAAACCATACGTTCCTCGGGTCACCTGTAAAGTCGCTCCACTTTCTCTCGATCTTTCTCCACTGCGACCCGTCAGCGGGTGCTCTCAACTTCCCGTCTTTCTTACGGTCTTTTTTGTGCCATTGCATCAACTCGGCATGCTTTTTGTTTCTGAACAGACGTTTCAACCGTGGTATTATAGGAGCATACCACATCACCTTGGCAGGAACCCTCTTCCCGGTGCGCTGGCCCTCAACATCACCAGGGTCATCTCTTCTGATCTTATACTGCAAGGCACCGCATACCGAGCATGCGTTCAAATCCTCGTACGCACCGCGGTAGAGGATGCAGTCATTAGGGCATGCATGTATCTTCTACACCTCCAATCCTAGAGGGCATATAACCTTCTTTGCTTCGTACGTACTGCCGGGCAATTCGTTATCCTTTGGAAGCTTATTCTTCATTATTTTCAGAAGCGAACTAAATCCCTTGTCAGATACACCATTGTCTGTCTTCCATTGCAGCAATTCCAGTGTGGTACCGAGCTTTCTGTTGTCATCTTCGCAATTTGGGTACAACCCTTTTTTGTGATCCTCTAACATGCGATCGAACTTCAACTTCTCCCTTTCACTTTCGCATTCTCTCTGTGCATCAACAATGACCCGGCGAAGATCATCATCGGGCACATCGTCTGGTTCCTCTTGATCTTCAGCTTCCCCCATTGCAGCATCACCGTATTCAGGGGGCGGGTAGTTGTCGTCATCCTCTTCTTCTTTGTTGTCTTCCATCATAACCCCTCTTTCTCCGTGCTTGGTCCAAACATTATAGTGTGGCATAAAACCCTTCTGAAGCAGGTGGAAGTGAAGGGTTTTATAGTTGGAGAAAGCCTTCGTATTCTCACAGACAGTACATGGACAATGCATAAAACCATTCTGCTTGTTTGCCTCAGCCGCTTCGAGAAAATTATGCAGGCCCTCAATATACTCGGAGGTGCGTCGGTCACCGTACATCCATTGCCGGTTCATCTGCGTGCATATCATGAATAGAGAAGTGACCAAATTAATAGAAATTCATCATCACATTAAAGCCAAAGTATAGTAGTGACCAAAATAAATACATAACGTTCATACATAGTTCTCATTATTGAACAACATATAGCTCTCTAGAGCATCTAATTAAAACATACATTGAAACTAGAAAATTTAGAGAAGAGAAGGTTTCGCAACAAGAGCATTGTTGCAGGAAATTAGAGAAGAGAAGGTTTCGCAACAAGAGTATTGTTGCAGGAAATTAGAGAAAAGGAACTGGCAACTCGTGTCAAAGAATCGAACGGCTCGCGAGGCGGCGGATCTTTCCAAAAGATCCGCCGGCGGACGCGTAGCAGGGCCCAATAGGAAATCGATTTAATTAAATAATATATAAGGAGTTGTTTTAAAATACATATACGAGAGATGGAACGCAACCATTGCACTAATTGCATGCACGTGTCGGCGATCTTTTCCTAATTAATAACTACCGACTACAGTAAGTAGAGCTAGTTTCTTTTTAGAAAGTAGAGCAAGTACAATAAAGTGACATAAACGGGCTATAATTAAGAGATGCCATATTAGATTTGTGCATAATTAAAGAAGAAATAAAGGAGAGAGAAAAGAAGCAGGCTAGAAGCTTACACGAACCCAACAATCTTCATGAGAAAAAAAAATGAGACATGTATTAATGATATAGCATACTGGTAGGATTAACTATTATATTATTGGACTATTAGGTTGGCTACAAGTAACATGACAATTTTGTATAACCAGCCATCGGCTATACTATTAACCATGCTAAGTACTACTCCCTCTGTACCGTAATATAGGTCGCTGGAGTAGTTAAAGTTCAGCTACTCCAGCGACCTATATTACGATACAGAGGGAGTACTAGTATAATTAAGCACACGCTAATGGCAAAGTAGTTTAATCCACCTATATGCGGATATACTTGGTGTGCAGATTTGTTCATTCGATGGTAGTGGTGCACTGGGAGCCCTGCACGACGACGGCCCTGAGCTGCGATGGCGAGACGGCGGCGACGCACTCGGCAGCGAGGGCACGGCTGCCGGACACCCAGGCGGCCACCTTCCACCGGAGCCGCCCCTCCACGCGCAGCGCCAGCAGCGCCGTCGTTTCCTCCGCCGCCGAGGACGACGAGGAGAGCGAGATGGAGAGCACGAAGTCGCCCTGGGCCTGCTGGAACGGCGGGAGCGGCGTGGCGGCGGCGAGCCGGAGTCCCGCGTAGGACGCTCGCGCCCGGAGGCCGTCGTAGAGCGCGAGGGCGTGCGCGTTGGGGTTGTGCGCGACGAGAGCCGCGTCGAGCAGCACGGTGCCCGACATGCCCCCCGTGGCGTTGGTGGAGGCGGTGGCGGACAGCAGCCTGAACCGTGGGCTGGAAGGGCGTAGGGTGAGCCAAAGTATGATGGCCAGGGCCAGCAGCAACGGCACTCTGTGTTCCTCCTTTTCCAAAAAAAAAAAAAAAAAAAAAACAGCAACGCCACTGCTGACGCCGCCGCGATCAGCAGCCGCCGCCTGCGCCCGCCGGAGTGGTGGTGGTGGCGCCTGGATGCTGCGCAGTCCCTCGGGGCGCGGTCAGGATCATCGGTGATGAGGGACATGGAGATGGCCGGACTAGCTCACCGCACGCTGAGCTACCTAGCTAGCTAGTGCAAGAGAGCAGAGCGCAAGAGAACAGAGGAACGGTTGTGTGCGTGAGAGAGCTGAGCTAATGTGTGTGAGTGAGTGAGTGCTACTATATCAGGAAAGTTATATACGGAAAATCAATCATGTTCCTAAATATACGTCTTTTTAGAAAATTTAATATAAACCACATACGAAACAAAATAAGCGAATTTACACTCTAAAATACGGCTATATGCATCCGTATGTAGTTTCTATTGAATCTCTAAAAAGACTTATATTCAAAAACATAAAGAGTACTCCTCCGTAAATAAATATAAGACGTTTTAGATCACTAAAGTAGTGACCTAAAACGTCTTATATTTGTTTACAGAGGAAGTACATGTTTTCTCAGGTTAGTTAGCAAGTACAGTGGATACAACCATCCATGATACTCCTTTCGTATCAAAATATAGAATGTTTTTATGACATTATGCAGAGGGATATTGTAAAAAATGTTTTATATTTTAATACAGAGGAAGTATAAAACTTCGTTACTAAGAATACAAACATCTTTTCTAGTAGTTACACACAAGGGTTTGAATTTATGATGAAGTCAGGCATATGGTTGCTCGCTTGCTGCTACTTTTTTTGTGAAACAAGGCAAAAGATTTGCTACTTTCAATGATTGAGAAGAATGTTTAGAGGTCTAGGCTGAAGGCCGAATTATAAAGCATTACTCTCGTGACATTATATTATGCAGATATTTAGCCCCGTTGGACACCATGACAAAGTCTCCTCTTTGATTAGCAACTATAAGAAGGGTGATATAGTATTACCGTGACTTTTCTCCAAGCATTTTTGCGCCTTCCCTTTGGTGGCTAGGTCAAATTCTCCCCTCCAGACTTCGCGGCGAGCTCGTGGATTCGTCTTTCCTTTGCATGCTGCTCCGGCGGCAGATGGCGGGGAGGGAAATCCGGTGCCTTCGCTCCAGCTAGTAGTTTACGTTAGGGTTTTTTCGTCCTCGCAGGTGCGGCGCTCAGGCGGATGGCGGTGCTTCTTCTTTGAGCTTGTCTTCTGGGCTTTGATCCTCCTCGAGTTCGTCCATCTGGGCGTAGTCAATGGAGCTCCGACGTAGTTTTCTGTCGCCTTATTGGAGCGGCGAGGTTAAGGTGTTCTCCTTGTGCGTACGCAATGATGAGATTTGGAGTCAATTGCTTCATATCCATTAAAGGGTTCAACATCAACGACTGCGACTCCGGGGTGTTGGTCCTTAGGGGCACATGCACAAAGACTACTTGGTTGTCATGGACACATGATCCAGTAGGGGAGCGGCGACAGCGACGCGATCAGTGGTTTGTTCTGGCGACGGTAGTGGTCGTTCTGTGGTTTAGAGATCTCGCTGTAATTTTTATTATGTTTGAGTTGTTTTGTACTTCTGATGACCTTTTATAATAGATATGTATCTTTTTAAAAACAAAAAAGTTTTCAAATCATAAGTGCCATACGTGTGGCACGAAGCACTCAGACCGTGACATTTTTTACAACTAAAGTTACCATCCAAAAAAGAACTGAAACGTGCCACCCGAAAATGAAGTGATGCTTGACAACTAAAATTGCCATCCTCGCGTCACTAAACTTATCATAAAAAACGTTTGGAGTTGCCATGTGTTCATGCCATACGTGTGACACTTATCAGGGTCCAAAACGTTCAACCGGCACCACGGTGTTGGGAAAGACACGTGTGCTCTTCTCTTTTCAGATCTCACGTACACGATATAAGCAACATAAGAGAAACTAGCGCCCTTCGCGATCACGTCTTCTTGGACGCGTTAAGGCTCCACCACTCCTTCACGGAATCCACACCGGTCTCCAATCTAAAGGATGCACATCATGCAGACCAAGCTAGGATTTAATCATCCCCAAACTCTGCTAATACATCAACCACACCATGATTCCCCTCCTTTCCTTTTGTGAAGAGAAGAGAAGAAAATCACCTGCCCTGATGGAGATGGAAGATGGCTGGCACTGGCTTGGCTACATCACAAGATGCTAAAGTTGCCAAGGAAGATGGTTTGGTGAATCGGCCAGCAGTTTTAGACCAGACAAGCACTTCTTCACCTGGGCTAAGGTAATTACGAAAGGTAGCAATCCTCATGTAAAGATGATAGAAAGAAAGAAGGGAAGCAACCCTCCTCTTCTTCTTTTCTTTCCACAAAGTAGCAGCAGCAACTGGCTAGCTAGCTGATCTCATAGATGGATCTGCCGGAGATGGATTCTTGTTGTTTGGAGGCCGGGGAAGTGAAATCCCCCCCCCCCCCCCCCCCCCCCCCATTTTAAAGGTGGTCTGGCGATGGGGGTGGCGATCCCAGGGATCGTCACCACTCTCGTCGGCTCCGGCGGGGTTGGGAGGACTGGTGGCCGCTTCTGGGCGTTGGCGGCGGATGGCGACGGCGACGACGACGGGGAGGAATCCCCCATGGCGGAGCGGCTGGAAACTTCATCACCAACTCCGTCGTCGAACATCATTTGCGAAGCTTTTCAGGTCGGGTACTCCGAGGAGGATGTCGCCGGCCTGGTAGACGCGGTGGTGCCGGTGGAGGACTTGGCACGAATAGGACTATCGCCATCGGACAAGACCGAGGTGGCGCGACGGGTGGCGCATCGTCGGACGGCGGCGGCGGTGACCCGGCCATGGCATAGGCCATTACCTAAGGTAAGATTACCCAAACTTACACTGTCGGATTACCTGAACTCCTCGTCTTGGAAGATAGTCAGAAACAGGAAGAAAAAACGATCGCCGGCGGCGACAATGACAGCGCCGACGGCAGCGCCGGAGCCTTCCTTGGCGGAGATCCGATCAGATCGTTGGAAAGCGTTGTTGGGCTCGGTTGGGTCGACAGCGGAAACAACGGTGGTGGGCTTTCATGGGGCTGGGTATTTGGCCCAGCCGAAAGCCCAAGCCGAAACTGATCTGTCCGCTCATGTACGTTCCGAAACTGAGTACGAGAGGAGATCGAGCGGATCGATCGTCTTACATCGTGTAGAAACGCGTGCGGCAGAGCCCTCGGCTCGGGCTAGGGTTGAGCCTACGAGGAACAAACCTGGGTTCCCTTCGCTTCGATCAGGTAGGGCAGCCAGGGTACCTCCGCCTCCTTCGGTGTTCCCCTCGAGTGAGCTGGACATGGCGGGGCGTGGAAACCTCCCGCCGGCCGGCCGCGGGAACCAGCAACCTCCGGCCAAAGCGACACCGGCGGGGTCTAGGCCGGGCGGAGGTGCAGAACGAGGATCAGACGCGGCCGGGCAGACCGGTGCTCGGAACCGTGGACGTGGTGACTATGGTGGTGGCCGAAACTTCCAAGCGCAGAACGAGTCACGGAACTTTGCCCATGGTCGTTGGGGTGATGATGGCTACAACGCCTATGGTGATGGAGTTCACTGGGGCTCATCCTCTACTGGCGGTGGCCGAGGCGATGGTGGCGTATGGGGCTTCAATGGTCCACCTGGCCCGTTCGTCGAGGGTGCTAAAGGACCTCTGCATCGCAACAGGCAGACCTGCCGCCCTAACCATGGGGCGCGGGGGGTGGAAGGTTTCCCCCTTCGCGTCGAGACCACACCGCGACCCGGGTAGAGCAGCCAGACGCGGCGGCGACAGTGGTGCATCCGCTGGGTACCGTGTCTGGACCGGGCACTAACGCTCCACTTCTCGCAGGTGCTGCCCTGGAGGCGGTTCGAGCTCTTGCGACGGTCAATGTGCCTAAGGTATTGGCTGTGGCGAATCAGGATGCGATGTCTGATAAAGCTAGTGATAAATCTGACGGTGAGAGAGCTACAAAGTGGGCTCGGAAAAAAGAAAAGATGACTTGTTACCGCTGTGGAGAACCGGGGCACTTTGTGGCTGAGTGCTCGGTTGAGCTTTGTGATATTTGCCGTAAGCCCAAGCATGAGACGGGCGAGTGTCCTCTTCTCCAGATGCCGAAGCCGGTGGTAACTATCTATGGGGTATGCTGCCCAGAGCTGATGTTATTTGAGTCTCCTCGTTCTACTTCGACTGCACCAGCTCCGGAGAGTTCCCGGACCGGGGTAGTGAGACTGACTCGTGGAATTATGACTTTGGACCAGATTGTTCAGCGATTGCGTGAGTTAGTATCAGCTACTTTCTAGTGGAACCCGGTCAGGCTCGACGAGCAAGTATTCGGGTGGATTTCCCTACTAAGGAAGATCTAGCGAGGCTTCTTAAATTTGGGATGAGCAGGGTCCCAAACAGCTCTTGTGTTCTTGAGTTCGATGCGTGGACTCAGAAGGAGCCTAAGGGAACGCCGCTACCTCAGTTATGGGTCAGGTTCCAAGGAGCTCCACTGACAGCATTGGATGATTTCTTGGTGACTTGGAGTCTTGGTTCTCTCATAGGCAAGACTGAGAAGGTGGATATGGCTTTCATGTGTGCGCAGGGAGTGGCTCGCCTGCTTGTAAGCGTTATCAATATCGAGCATATTCCTGACACCGTCAGATGGACGTATGACGGAAGGAGCTTTGATCTGGATATTGAGATACAGGAGAATGAGGACTTCCAGGAGCTGGCTAACCAGGTTGATATGGACACTGATGATGGGCACGCCGGTGATGGGAATCTTGACAAGAGTTCGGAGCAGAGGGACACATCTGATAGAGCTTCGACACCTTTAGCCAAGCCAGCGGAGACGGGTTCTTCTAAGGAACAGACACATACATCTACCACTACGCATCAGTTGAGGTTTGGATCGTTTGGATCTTCCTCGGCCCCGGGCAGACTATGGGGTGTCAGAGTGGAGCTGAATGATTCGGTGGAGCAGGAGCTGCCACCACTTTCACCGATGGCGTCGAGGACACCGTCGCCAACTGCGATGCCAGTGTCGAAGGAGACTTCACCTAGGTTGTGCGACCAGGAGGTGACATCAGCACGACACGGAGGGTCGGAGGCGGTTGGCACGCTGGCAGTTAGCCTTTTCCCAACCCCTCCGGCGACGAGGCGGCTGGCTGGCATAGTGGTAGGCGACCACAACCCAGCTACAGCCATGACTATCCCGGCGACGACGAGCCATGCTGGTGTTGTGGTAGGTGATCACACCCCAGCTATGGGCGTGCTTACACCGACGGTTGCTGGAGGACAGGTTTGCATCGCCGGAACCGCGACGGGTGGTCGCGCTTCCACCGGCGGTACAAGGTCGGGGCAGGTCGGACATATGGCAGGCGGCCAGAGTCCGATAAAGCCCACGGCTGAGGAGGTTATCCAGTTTGGGGGAATCCCAGACCCAGCGAGCGAGGCCAGGCGGACGAGCAACCGTCTGCAGGCTCAGCCGGATGTCGACGAGCTACAGATGGGCCGTGCCATGCGGGCGGCTAAGCTTCGGGACATCGAGACTACTACAGGTATGGCCATCGACACGAGTTGTTCTATTTTGCATTTCTCTGAGGAAGATATTATTTTCAATGCAAGCAAACTCGGGGTATCTTTGGGTAGTAATGGAAAGGAAATTTCTAAATTTGTGAATGATCTTTTAGACTTAGAGGCTGATAGAACTATAGAGATGGTTAGAAAAATTGCAGCGGTGGAGCCCATGAACGACTCTGATATAAATGCACTGGGGATGGGGGCATTAGAACGTCTATGTGAGGATCTTGTGCCACCATCACTAATGCCTGATGAGGATAATGAGATAGCTGCGGAGGGGTATATGGCCCCTTTGCAAGTGAATGATTGCGCACTGCCAGAGACCGGTTATGTGGACCGGTCGGTTGGACAGGACAAACGAAAACGTACCTGGAAGAGGAAGGTGTATCCTGTTTCAGCCGTACGCAGAAGCGCAAGATTTAAGACTGCTAAGAAATTTCATGATGAAAGATGAAAGGAATTTTTTGGAATAGCAGAGGTCTAGCAGACTTGGCTAAAAGAAGATTTCTTGCTGAAGCATCACTTGAACACAAACTAGATTTTATTGCATTAATGGAAACTGGAAGAGACAATTTTACATCTCAATTTCATACTACTCTCTCCGGTGGTATTGATTTCGATTGGCACTGTTTACCACCAAGAGGAAGGTCCGGGGGGATCTTACTTGGGGTCAGGTGCGACACGCTTGAAGTCCGAAACGTGGTGTTCGGGGACTTCGCTGTCAAATTCAGAGTTCGTTCCAAGGAGGACGGGTTCCAATGGGCACTGGTGGCCGTATATGGTGCGGCACAGCCGGAGCTCAAGAGGGACTTTCTGGCTGACCTAGTCCAGATCTATGGGGACGAGAGGCTGCCGATTTTAGTAGGGGGTGACTTTAATATCATCAGGAGAAGAGATGAGAAAAACAATGATAACTTCGATGGCAGATGGTCATTTATGTTTAATACAATCATCGAGAGCCTTGATTTGCGAGAGATTGAGCTATCAGGCAGAAAATTTACCTGGGCAAACACGTTACCTAATCCGACTTTTGAGAAGTTGGATCGGGTCCTTACGAGTGTGGATTGGGAGCAGAAGTTTCCACGAGTGACAGTGAGAGCGATGCCGAGAGCTATTTCCGATCACACCCCATTGTTTGTTGACTCGGGGGAGGCAACACATGTGGGAAACAAAAATTTATTCTCTTTTGAGTTGGCCTGGTTTGAAAGAGAAGGATTCGTGGACCTCATAGCCAGAGAATGGGCTAGGGACACGGGGGGCAGCTCGAATGTTGATAGGTGGCAAAATAAGATTAGGAACCTGAGGCAGTTCCTACGGGGATGGGCAAAACATGAAAGTGGCATATATAAGAAAGAGAAACAAAGGTTTCTCGATCTTATAAATGAGCTAGACATAAAAGCTGAAAGTGCGTTGTTAGATGACAACGAGAGGTCATTGAAAACGGAGGCGGAACAAAAGCTAAAACAACTCCTTAGAGAGGAGGAGTTAAAGTGGGCACTTAGAGCGAAAGTGCGACAGGTAGTACAAGGCGATGATAACACCCAATTTTTCCATCTGATTGCTAATGGAAAGCACAGAAAGAAAAAAAATCTATCAACTTGAGCAGGATGATGGTATAATTGTAGGACACGAAAATATGAAATTGTACATCTCTGAGTATTATAAGAAACTATTCGGGGCTCCAGAGGATAATTATGTATCCATGGATGAGCACGTAGTCGGTGACATACCTCAGCTCGGGATGGACGAGAATGAGATATTAACCGCACCTTTTACGGAGAAGGAGGTGTTTGAGGCTATATCGCAAATGAAGAATAATAAGGCACGGGGTCCAGATGGGTTTCCGGCTGAGTTTTACAAGAGATGTTGGCATATCATTAAAGGTGACTTATTACCGATGTTCTAGGATTTGTTCGATGGACACTTGCAGCTATTCCACCTTAACTTTGGAACAGTGACATTGTTGCCAAAGAAGGAGGGGGCGGTGCGCATTGAAGAAACTAGATGGGGTTATCTTCAAGGTGGATTTCGAGAAGGCATACGATAAGGTCAAATGGCCATTCCTTCAACAGGCATTGCGTATGAAGGGATTCGACGATATATGGAGGAGACACGTCGAATCCTTTGTACAAAAAGGGAGCGTTGGAATTAAAGTTAATGATGATATTGGTCATTTTTTCCAAACACTCAAAGGTCTCAGGCAGGGAGACCCAATGTCACCCATCCTATTTAATGTAGTTGCGGATATGTTGGCAATTCTAATAGGAAGGGCTAAACAGGAAGGCCAGGTAGGTGGACTTGTACCACATCTTGTGGATGGTGGGGTGTCTATTCTACAATATGCAGATGATACAATTTTGTTTATGGAACATGATATAGCAAAAGCAAGAAACATGAAGCTTATACTCTTCCTATTTGAACAGTTGTCAGGTTTGAAAATTAATTTTCACAAGAGTGAGTTGTTTTGCTTTGGGAGAGCCAAAGATGAACAAGACGCTTATAAACAATTGTTCGGATGTGAACTGGGGAGCTTACCATTTAGTTATTTAGGCATACCCATTCATCATCGGAAACTTTCCAATAGAGAGTGGAAATGTATTGAGGATCGCTTTGAGAAAAAGCTAAGCTGCTGGAAGGGTAAGCTTTTGTCGTATGGAGGATGGCTAATTCTGATTAACTCGGTTCTCACGAGTATGCCTATGTTCCTTCTGTCCTTCTTTGAGGTGCCGGTGGGGGTACGCAAAAGGTTGGACTTCTATCAATCCCGATTCTTTTGGCAGAGTGATGAAGATAGGAAGAAATACAGACTCACTAGATGGGGCATCATTTGTAGGCCCAAAGACCAGGGAGGTCTGGGAATTGAGAATTTAGAGGTAAAGAACAGATGTCTGCTCAGTAAGTGGTTGTTCAGACTATCTGTAGAGACAGAAGGTATGTGGGTACAAATTTTGCGTAATAAGTACCTACAATCTAAAACCTTGGCCCAGGTAAATGTCAGACCCAATGATTCACCATTCTGGAAAGAGTTGATGAAAATGAAAGCAACCTTTTTCCATAGAACTAAATTTATCATTGGAAATGGTGAGGGAACGAGATTCTGGGAGGATACGTGGTTGGGGGAGATGCCTTTAGCCATACAATATCCAGCTCTATATAATATTGTGCAACGTAAGGACGCATACGTTGCCACAATTTTACAGTCAAATCCTCTAAATATTCAATTTCGGCGAGCATTGATAGGCCATCGTTGGGAGGCATGGCTACACCTAGTGAGGAGAATCATGGATGTCCAGTTATTAGACGAGTCTGATAGGCTTCAATGGAAGCTAACGACTAATGGTATTTTTACAGTGAAATCGATGTATTTGAACCTTATTGATACAACGATTATCCCCAAATCGATTCATATTTGGAAAGTCAAAGTACCCTTAAGAATCAAAGTCTTCATGTGGTTTGTGCACAAGAAGGTCGTTCTCACTAAGGATAATTTGGCAAAACGTAATTGGGGGGGGGGGGGGGGGGGGAATACACGATGTAGCTTTTGTGATAACGAGGAAACCATCAAACACCTCTTTCTCCAATGTCCGCTTGCAAGAATTCTATAGCAGACAGTTCGTATAGCCTTTAATATTATGCCTCCAGATAGGATTGACACGTTGTTTGGAACGTGGCTAAATGGAGTTGACACGATTATTGCCAAACACATTCGCATAGGAGTATGTGCACTTCTTTGGGCTATATGGAACTGCAGGAATGACATGGTTTTTAACAGACAAACGCATATAATTTTTTTGCAGGTATTACACAGAGCATCGGTGTTGATCCGTACATGGTCCTTACTCACTCCTGCGGAAACCAAGGAGCCTTTGGTTACTGGGTCTACCCGATGGGAGATGGTAGCACGGGATATCTACAACCGGTTTGGATGGCAGTCCAGTAATAGGATAGATGGTTAGGCATCTAGACCTATTTTAGCCGGTTGTGGCACTTTTCTTTTTTCATTTACTTTGCTCGTTTGGAGACTTTTTAGAACCGCGGCTAATTTGTTTAATTTCATTAATAAAGGGGCTGTATGCATCGCGCTGATGCAGAGGCCGGAGGTATTCCTCCTTTTCTAAAAAACAACTGCCATCAAGGAGGAAAAAGGGTCACGCATATACCAAAGTGGATTCTCCAACATTCAAGTTCCATCCTCACCGCAGCAACCCCGCTGAAATTACTTCTCTTGTCACATTAATCGACCATGATAAGATCGATGAGATAGAGCTTTTCTTCTTCTTTATTTTCACACGCGCGCGCACACACACATAGACATTGTATTGATTTATCGCACCGTATCAAAGTGATACAACCGCAAATAGTTTCAACTCCCGGGTCTCTACATCATGAGCACATCAAAATCCTGATAAGATATTCACAAAAAATCCTGATAAGATAATAATCATAATAACAAAGCATTACGATGGCCTGAGGCATGACGAGAACAAGGCACATCAAAATCATGGTTTGTAACCCATAAGCCTCATGCCGGACATTACAGCAGCATGAAGTTGTTCAGAACTTTCTTGACTAGATGCTCCCCGTACACCACCTTGTCGTACATAGCAACACCGCCCGTCTTCTCCCGGCATAGCTCCGCGAGCTCAACCACGGCATCGAAGTTCGACTGTATATGTGCGACATAAGAAAGAATTTACAAAGGGCACCACATGCATAGAAATGGTTGTTTCTGCTAACCTAACAAAATGTTACTTTTCTTTGTGGATGGGTGCATACCTCGTAGAAGAAGGCAACGGATACACGGTAACGAGAGGAGTTGTTGAAAACTCTATGGAGTGTGGGCTGATATATTCCATTAGACCAAACCTAAAACCATATCAGTATGATAGTCAGTAATGAGCATTTTCTTTTTCCTACACAGAAGTTGGAGTAGGATCAAGCATCTTTCATTTTTAGGAGGAGACTAACCTTTAGCATGTCACCAATGTTACAGACAAAGGTTCCAGGGACTGGCTTGGCTTGTATCCACTCGCCAGACAGGTTTCTGACCTGAAACCATAATATAAAGCAAAGAATTTTTTAAGTGCTTTTTTCTTGATGATAGAGCATGCAAGAGGGAACAAACAGACAAAAATGCAAGATGTACATGACAGTGATATCCTAAGGAAGAGACAAGTACCTCAAGCGCACAAATGTCATCATCTTGGTTAACCAGTGTCAAAAGGCCTACAGTTTAACAAAATGACGTTAATGATTTCCAAGATTTTTTATATAACTGCAAGACCCTCCACTGATCTTGGGAGGCAACAAAAATGCAGAAAGTGTTTGATTTTTCAAACAAGTAAGCAAAGTATACTAGTTCAACTGACCATAATCTGTGTGAGCTCCGCTGAATTGGTCCAGAATGCATGGAGCACAGAAGAAAAGCAGAGTGAGATGTATCCACCCAAGTGAGCATAATTTCTGCATAACATACCACAAAACAGCAACGGTTTGTTTATTTATTTTTGCTTACCATCCAGTATCAGTGAGTTGCTCCTGTGGAATACCAGCTGGGACTGGATACCCAATCAGCCTAAGATACCAGAAGGGATCTCCCGCCATTCCGCCTTCGAAAGCATCCGACGGCGCACCTAGTGCCAAGGCTATACCTCGCATGATCTTCCTTGAAAGATCTGCAATGACAAAAATGGCATGATAAGCATTACTAGTAATGACCACGAGCACAAAAGAGTAATTGGAGTAGTAGTTAAAATGGAGCTGAGTGGGGAATTTCTCCCCCTCCCCACTTTGACCATTAAAAAAAATGGGGCTGAGTGGTAACCTCGACGAAGGCTCGCATAGTTATCTAGGAGTACTTTAAAATTTGATGGGCAATCGGGCCTGCATTAAAGATGAAAATAATTAATTATTTAAAGCAAGTACCACAAAACTAGTACTACACTTTCTCCGATCCATAAAAAATGTAGGTCTTTAGGACATGCAACCATCTCCAAAATGACACTTTAACCATACAATTTCGGTGAAAACATGTTGTCTCGCATGAAAATAATTACATTTTATAAAGGTACTCCCTCCAATAAGTTGTACTAAAGCAGCGGCAAGTAATAGTTTATCTCTTGATAAATCGGTAATAAAAGTTTGAGGTTTTGACTCAAATCAAATTTCAGATGCATGCAACAAGCAGGAACTAAACCCTTTACTTAAGAAATGCTAAAAACTTGAGTGGTGCTCTGGATGAGAGATGGGATGGTAAGAACATACCACAAATTATCTCCTTCCAAATGCTTGCCAAGATCCCCATACTTGCCCGGTTTGATGTGCGCGTAGCACTGCCATGCATTGTTTGTTGTGATAGTTTATCAGCTCACAAGTCTGAATAACTTGAGTGAACAAGCATGACAAGAAGGAAGACTCAAAACATGGGGGTAAAATAGTGTTACACACGGCCAATCCCCTCCTTTGTGTTTCTGTTCTAGTCGCTAAAGATTGTAATAAAATCCTATATTTCCCCCCACAGAAAAGAAAGAAATGAAAGAACGGAGACTCAAACATGGGGGTAACTGAACTTACATCGATTGCTTCATGCATATCAAGTTTACCCTTGGTGATGTTTTCGCCCACCCTCTGGTACCCTCTGACGGCAAGCCGTTTACAGAAGTTCACTTCAACACCCACCAAATCAGAATGAAACGAGACAAGTTGGAGATGCTCAAGAAACCACACCTGTATCCGGTCCGAGGTGTGAGTCTGATCTTACATTTTTCCTCGAGGGGGAGCTGGAAGAAGCTGCGTGTCACGTCCCTGACTTCCGCCATCAGCGACTCGGCTATCCCGTGGCCTCTCTGTTAGTTTCCAATCCACCATCATTTACTTGGTTAGCTTTGACACGACATTGGGTGGGTTTTAGTCAAGACTCAAGTGCGAGCGGGTGGTTACCACGTAGAAGAAGCCAGCGTCCTTGCAGGCGCGGTCGAGCTCACGGACGACGTCCAGCAGGTCCTCGTCGCCGGCCATGCCCGGATCGTCGATCTTCTTCACGAGCGCGCTGATATCTGAACGATACAGTTACAAAGTGTATGTAAAAGAGGAGACATGTAGACAATTCAGGGTTTGATTGACTGGTAGCACACTTACCGACAAGGGGGATGGCCTTGAAGTCGGAACCCATGCTGATGCTGACGGTGATGCTGGCCGGTGCCGGCGGCGAGGAGAGAGTGAATGGCTCTTGGGTTAAGTAGGCAGTGACATGTGAGGTGGTGAAGGGGACAGGACGCTGGACGGTACCCACTTGACGATGCGGATTCCGATCCAGCATTTTCAATCGGGGAAGCGTGCTCCGCGTGCGTGCGACCTGCTGCCTGTGAAAGAGCAAGTGGCATCGCGCTTCGTCCCACCAAACCTTCACTCAGCAAAATGTCCGGGAGAGAAAACGAATCTTAACTATGGCTCTGATTGGAACCACTCAGATTATGATAATCCAGTTTTTATAATCTATATTATGTCCAAACATGACAAATTATGTTGTAGATTATAAAAACTAGATGGACAGATTATTAAAAACTCATAATCTACTCTACCTCAGATAAAACCAGATTATGGATTGCTAATGACCCATTATCCTTGTAAAGTTGGAGGTAATTACTAATTTCTGCCACCGCCACCCTCCAAACAGGGGGCAGACGGGTCATTATGCAATGTAAAAACCTGGATTACAGTTTTTATAATCTGGCCTCCAAACATGCCCACCTAGATTATTTTTATAAACCTGATTATATAATCTATCTTCATAATTCAGATTATCATAATCTATTGTGGTTCTAAACAGGGCCTATGTCAAGTTGTTAGATTTACATGTACCACCAAGCAGACGAGGGAGACAAGGCTGCGTGCATGACGCCACAGGAACTAAACTACTACTAGTAGAATGTCCGTGCGTTGCTGCGGGCTAAATATAGGAAAATGAATCGATGACTGAGTGATATGAATGAAGTCCTTTAAATACATATCGCCTTTTATCTATTTCTTTAGCGGATACTATGAATAACTATGCACCAGTTGCCTATTTTTTCGATGGTAAAATTCACTGATCGGCATCTTGTTTCTCCTCTTCGTCTTCCTCCTTCCGTCCACATGGTCCATCCTCAAACAATGGTCGTGGACAATGCCAATGTCGTGTGCCACCCTATCCGAACCGCCTTCTCCATCGGTTCACGTCGCGAAAGGTGTCAGTACCACCCTGCCCGAGCTACCTTCTCTGTCGATCCACAGTTGCCCCTGATCAACCCCGATCCACCCTCCGTCACTGGTCGCGACCGGTGCCGATGACGCGTCCCGCCCTGCCCGAGAAGCCTCCTTCGTAGATCCATCGTTGCCCCTGAACGTCCCTCTATCCCCTCCCCCTCTTCTGAAATTCCATGCTCATTGTTGTCTTCTTCCTCCTTCTGTCCCCATCACCCACCTTCCTTTTGCGAATAAATTCTTACATTACTCAGAAATCAAGTGTTGCAATCTCTTCCAACACGTTTCAATCATAGTTTTAAATAGCCCGCTATAGCCCCGCTATAGCCTTGCTATAGCCTTTTCAGCAGGGTGCCGCTAAATGGTCTCATGTACAAAATGCACGCTATAGCCCGCTATATCCCGCTATAGCTCCGCTATAGCCTTTTTGGAGGTCCGCCGCTATTTGCCATAGCCCGCTATTTAAAACATTGGTTTCAATACCTCATCTGGGCCAGAGCCTAGGCAAACCATAGTCCAGCATAACAACCTATCAAATTTAGCCAAGGCATCACTAATATTATTACAGTTCCGATGAGTATGAGTAATGCAAGAATTACTCTCCTCAAGAGTTCTAATAATCTCTCTAGAGAAAAGCATACTTGGACTTGTTCCATCTTCCTCCCTTGATCGTCATGACAGCCTCAAAATAATCAGTTTCCACATCAATGGGTAAATTGCTCCACTGAAGCGCCAATGAGTTTCCTTCCTCCAAACAGTCAGTTTCCACATCAATGGGTAAAGTGCCCCATGACCCACCTTTTGACACTGGTTGCGGCCGGTGCTGATGGCGTGTGCCGCTCTGCCCGAGCCGCCTTCTCCGATCGTCCGCCGTTGCCCTGACCATACCTCTACCCCCCCCCCCCCCCCCTACAGCGCTGGTGAGCACTCACACTGCATGATTGGTTATGCTACAATTTTTGTTGCCAATTGACATAAATAAAAATGTCTACTCTTTCAATCACAACTTGCACTTTATTTGAATATCAACATGGTATAAGAAAAAACATACAATACGATTATGGTAAAAATAAGAACATGAAGTAAAATTCATCGGATGGTCTATCACTATCTTTGCACATCACGTTGGCCATAATTTGTTGACGCACAGCCTATAAAAAGTTGAAAAGTATGCTATAGTATATGACACATTGGCGGAGCTTCGTGAGGGCAAAACCGTGCCATGGCCCGCCCTGCCCCTGGGGTAAAAATGCATATGGTAGTACATATATACGACTGCCTTCTGCATGTAGCCTCGCCTTGTCACGATTCTCTTCTTGGCATCCAGCCTCTGTTGCTTGCTCGATGCCTCCCTTGATTGCTCTTCCTATTCAGCATAGTAGCAGACCGACGCTAGGGCACGAGCCACGCGTACAGCCGCAGGGAGGGCCAGAGAGAGGTGGCGCGGAGCCGCGGAGGTTGAGCTGTCGGTCGCACCGTCACAGCAAGTTGCAGCGCCGAGCTGTGCGGAGGCCTGAGGGCGACCCATGCAGCGGTGGCTCGACCATGCCCCAGGAAGCAGGTAGCAGCGGTGGCGGACAGCCAGGCAAGTAGCAACCTAGACGACGAACGCTGCTGCACAGGCATCTATAATATATGTATATCATACTCCGCATATTTATTTAGGATAGTAAAACCATTGTTGAGAAAATGGTTAACTGGTAGCTGCTCGGTTGGTTGGCGGTAAGTAGGAGATTAATATGCTAATCGGCAAGTTAATCAGCAGTTAATCCATTATCGGACGATTTATCAGTTTATCGGCTACTCGGTCACCATGCGAGTAGGAATTAATCGGCAAGTTAACTGGTTAATCGGAGAATTCTTGAGCAGGGCGTAAAACTAAACCACTTTCGAGTGCTCTCACGCATCCTCACGTCTCAACCATCGGATTGCAATTTATGATTGTTTCTGGTCGCCCGATCACCGATGCAGCATCACTGTATCGCAATTGGGCCGAATGTTCTATGGGCAGCTACTCCCGTACCCAAATCGGAGGCCTCTCGTTTGCTGGGCCTTTCAGCCTGAAGCCACGAGCTGGAAAAAACATCGTATCCCCGTCGCAACGCCTCCTCACCTCTCCGGCCTCTCCTAGGCGAGACCTATCATGTCGTCGCCCTCCACCCACCTTGATTGTCGCCATCACTGACGACGACCTAGAGTGTCTTATCTGTTCCCGTAGGTCCTTCACGCCCTCATCCGGTTACCGCCCATCCACCCTCGGTGGCTCTAGGAGGGGTACCACAACAGCAGACACCGGTGGCAGCGGCACGCCATCCACACCGTGCTCATGCACCACCAGCGGACCCTTCAGGTCCGAGCCCAACTCGCGCCCGTCAGCCACGGCGGCCAGGCGCGCCTCTCTTCCGACCGGTCCCCGACATCCGCCAACACAAATCCCTTCGTCGAGCGGCGGGTGCCCAAGATTGGCACACCTCCTCCCGATGTGAGTTTCGCTTATAACTATTTTTTCCTGATGTGGGTAGGATGAAAGTGATGTGCATTTGCCAAAAAAGGCATGCGAATTTTCTATGCAATGGATGCGCTAGAAGCAACTACGGAGGGCGATCGAGTTGCAGCCGCGACTTGAGTTTGAGTCCACGCAGGATGACCTCAAGAAGGCCAAGGATTAGCTCTACTTCGTCATCGGCAAGAGTCTCGTGGGCTTGAACGAGGCCAAGAGGGTGGCCGATGAGATACAGGCCTAATATCATTACATTGTGCACTTGGACTAATACCGTGATATTTGTGTGATTAACTAATTTGCATTCTGCACACACATCCCTTTGTTCAATAAAAAAATGCAGATGGTATATAGTGACGGTCTATCCATTTTTCATGGCTTGCATTTTCACTTGTCCTTAATGCGATTCTGCAACAAGCACATATGCACTCCATCCTTGTGTCCAGATTCAGTAAGCTCATGTTCCTCAATCCCTGTCGGTACTATTATTGTTCATTTTAGCTAATGTTTGAGAATTTTTTCTAACAACTACCATTGATGATTATTTTACCCCATCAACTAGGTGAATGCTATATGTACCTGAAGTAATTAGTTTTGGGTGACTTTTCTCCCTTATGACACAAATATCTACTCCCTCCGTCACGGTTTAGAAGGCACCGTTAAATTTACGTGCGTTTCCACAATAGACAAGGTTTAGGGCGCATTGCATTTACTCCTAGTAGCTAATTAGTACTCCATTGTACTACTCCTATATGCATGCGTAGTGTAAATGTTATTTTTCAGCTCATCTCACATCCAATCAATAACCACCTAGGTCCCAGAGAATTTCCAAACACGCCTTCTAAACCGTGACGGAGGGAGTAGCTTCTAAGAACTAATAAATATACCCATTATGTGGCGCGTAAAATTAGTAAGTATAGAACCCAACTATCTAACTAAAGTATTCAAATTGTCGACATCTCTATTGAATATAAAGTTTTACAAATATAAGATGCACCATTTTGTAGTTGGACATTATCCTTGATAATGCTTTCATAGTTGAGAACAAGTGGATAAAGGAAACTCTTCTTCCAGATACACCGTTGGTCTTTCGAATCTATAAATATTTATTACTAGAGTGTGGATTTGATGTCACGGGGATAGCTGCCCCCGGATATCTACCGTTAGTCCCTTCTAGAAATATGTGCAACATGCGAATAGTTACCTTCTTACTCAGCAATGCATGATTTGTGAAACATGATTAGTACCTTTGTCATTTCCTGGCATGGGATGGTGCCGTCAGACCAAAGGAATCGGGGCGGGGAAAGGCAAGCATATTATTTTTCATAGACAGGTCAGTGAGCAGACATTAATAGACATTTTTTTGTCAGATGTCAGAGTGTTTTGACAATATATGCTTGCTTGTATTGATCACTGGACAAAAATTCTTAGTAGCCGAATAATCGAAAAAAGAAACATTGGTAGACAGCGGTGCTTGTGCACGCTGATCACATATGGACAATTTAGCTTTCCTAGACATATACATAATGTTTAGCTTTTATCTTGTCTACTTTTTTGTTGTATGCTTTATTGCGTAAAATGGATACCACATACGTTGTGCGTATTTTGACTTACCATATGCGGTGCAGAATCTAGGATTCGTTCCTGCCGCTCCTCCTTAACCTTTGCAACGTCGTGGCTGCTGAATCTAACAAGACTAGTTACCTACCCGTGCGTTGCCACGAGATAAAATAAATATTGATAAAAAGGACTATATTTCGGAAAGGTGTGTGAAAATATAGCCACCAATAATGATTCTCTATATCGTTAGTTCCTCTTAATAGTTGTTGTGTCTACTCTCCATACAAGACAACGCAACATCTGCCCCCGCCCATATTCTCTTCATTTTCTTTTGCTGTAGCATTGTCGTCATTTTAATGTCAGTCATCTGGCCTTACCATCACTTGGCCTCTTTTCTGAAAATTTGGCAAATCCAGGAAATAATCCTGAAATACCGTAAAGATGGTGGCTTGTTGAATGTACGATTTTGTGAATCAAATGTTCTCACTTACCACAAGACATGATGGTGTATTGAACTTCTTGTTTATAAATAAATAATGAGAGAGATGCACTTTGTGCAATAATCTTTTGAATGCACGTCTCCATACAGAAATACAAATTACAGTAGACAATATTTTCTAATGAAATATAATATTATATACAATGTCTACTACATGAGAGGGCAATGAAACCCACTTCTTAAGCATCTTCTAAGGGGGGGAGTTCCTTCAATAGAATTGAATCTAATGTTGCCAGATCCTAATGTTCATATAAGAAACCAGTCAGTTTAATCTGAAGTCCAACTAAAAATGGTTGTGTGCTAGAAGCTACAGCTATAGAGGAAGATCAAGCCTTGAAATACATATGACAACCACAAGTTTCCCAGCAAGAGACCTAAAGCAACCCATGAACCGACAATTAAAATATGCTTTCATCATAACAAAACACACTCATTCAAATGCAAAACCAATATATCTTCACTGTAGCTATTTGTCATTCCAAGTAATAAAATAGCATTGTTGCTAAATGCATGAAAACTAAGAGGGGAACGGATGAAAGTCATCTTGATTTAACTTAGAAAGCAACTACATAGAAACATATTTTGGCGGGTTCGGACATGGAAAATATCAATAATCTCACAAACGGGTAAGAAAGATGATGGTCACCTTGAATTGATCCAAGGAAACTAACATCAAAATGGAGCCGACACGATGCTAGCATCTATAATCTACCGCTTCACTCTGTTGTAAAAGCAATTTGCAAGAAATATAGTACCATTAGTTCTCATGCTCTAGTAACAGATTCTCTTTCCAGTGACCTCCTGTAAACTGACCACTTCTATGCTAGAAATCCAAAAAGCGCCTACGAACACCTAGCTGACTTCAGCTTCACTCACTTCTCTCCCCTTTAATGTACATGCACTGAAACTGAAGTGTTCCTACACTGGTCATTTAATGCAAAAATCTTGCTCATATAATCATAAGGACCCAGGATTAACTTGGCTACAATCAGTAGCTTGAGAAACCCATTTTCATGTGTGCTTAACGACCTGAAATAAAAGTAGTGCATTGTTTGAACAATTGAGTAGGAAGTTCTCGGTATGGGAATTCTGGTTGAGTAGTGCACAACACGCATTACTAATTTGCAAATTTTCGTAAAAGAAAGAGAAACGGTTTTAATAAAGAATAGTATAAATCGGAAGCATACCATACTCTGCTGTTCAATCCAACAACTATTCCAAATGATAGGTTTTTTCTCCCAAGGGCCTCTCACATTCTTGACAGCCCAGTTGATTGTTCAAACGTATAACCATCTGCAATTGCTGCAAAAGACTGTATTACTGTATTGGGATAGCAGCATGAGGAAACTAAAACACAACAATAGTCCATCGCTAAAATGTTGTCACATCCGATCTGAGCAAAGATTTCCAGCATGAATTTTTTTACTTCTAATTTTCGAAACAGATAGAAACACTGAATTACAAGCTTGAGGATTTACCATCCATTATGAAAGCACTCGATTCATGATGCCATTCGCTTTCACCTCTTGGGCATATATTATTGTATCGGACTGCTGGAGAAAACACGCATAAATATATATAATAACCGTGTATGAAGCTCAGGGGAGGATACTGAATATTAGATGTTGATACTGATGTTTTCGACACATTGCAAGCTGAGATCGTATTCGATAGACGTAAACTCCTACATGACTATAACATCCAGGTCCAGTATTTGACCAACTATTGCATCGCAAACACTATTGATGAGTACACAAGGAGACCTACTTGCTATTTTAAAACTACACGAGAGAGACTCTCAACTTTCAATATGGCAATTTATGATAGCTCCGAATCAACAAAAGTGATATATCCATGCTATTTCAATATAACCCAAAACACACTTGTGCAATTACAGATGCCACATCAAGTCAAGAAAGGTGAAAGGAACATGCATACACTATATACTAACTTCACAATTCTGTAGCAGCGACGTAATTAACGATTTATAGATCTAAAACAAAAAGGAAACACTCACAAAACCTGTCAAGATTAGAATCAACAATCAGACTTGTTCCTTGATTTCCAAATACATCAGATACCAAAATACCCTCATAATATTGTCTGCCTAAGAACTAATCTGATTTTCGTCCTTATACACCCCCAGCTAACAAATCATATGAAAGGGAAATCACCTGCGAAATAGAAAGATGCTCGCCTAACGATGCATTGGCACAACATATATGTTCCATGAGTATCTGCCAATTTGCCGCTTGGGCATGAGCTCAACCCTTAGCTCTGCTAGCTCGGCACATCAGTCATGTGAAAATCTGCACCACGTAAGATGAAAACATGGAAGAATCACAAATCAATTACTATAATGTATTGACTTTCCAAAAAACTAAGGCCTGAATAGAAGTTAACTACATGCATGGAAGAACATCTCACAAACATTCTGATCGCCCCCCCCCCCCCCCCCCCCCCCTCTTGCTCACAACCAGGTGTTGTTGAGGGGCTGTGATGATGTTCTTGATGTCCCTCAGGGCCCTCTGCTTCCTCCACTGTCGCACCCTAGTGGTTCTCAAATCTCACGGCCTGCACATGATTCTCCATTGCTGACCCATAAGGAAAAAGGCCAAAACAAATGTCTCTTTCAGAAACCAAAAAACCTAGGGATTCACATGCATCTGAAAAGAAATCATCTTTTGATTTGAATTTCGGACCAGCCAAGAACTTTGATTTGGATGTGGAGGGGAAGGAAGGAGGAGGAGGAGGAGAATAAGCTTACCGATGAGGATGCGGATGTTGCGGCGCCGACGTTTCCTCCTTGTCACCTACATGGGAGATGGGGCGTGACAGCAGCTCGGCGGGGCTCCTAGCGTCATGTGCTTTGAGGCAATGCGGCTAGACTGGGGGAGCGCCCGTTCGGTCCGGTTACCTCATCGCTGCTGTCCCCGTCGCCGCCGTCGCCATAAAATCGTGATTGGGAAATGAGAGGTTGTGGTGGATCGTGTGATGGGAAGGGGAGAGAGCGGTTTGGACGTGCGGGTGGGGCTGGGGTGTTGTTTTTTTTCTTTTTGCATGGGACAATTCGTGGGGAGGAAGATGTTGATTGAACCGCTTGGTTTTCTTATTTACTTTCCTCTGGTTTTCGAAGGGATTGAAGGATTGAAAAAAATCGGTGGGAGTACGTGGTGGAAGGAGCTAGCGATAGGAGGGGAGGTCCAACCATCACGACGTTCGATCCCCCTTTAATAGTAGAGATTTTCTTATTTACTTTCCTCTGGTTTTTGAAGGGATTGAAGGATTGAAAAAAATCGGTGGGAGTACGTGGTGGAAGGAGCTAGCGATAGGAGGGGAGATCGAACCATCACGACGTTCGATCCCCCCTTTAATAGTAGAGATAAATGAATATAAGAGGATAGTTACACGAGGGTACATCACGAACCAACCATAGATCAAAACGCCTGTCGGTGTGGTGGTTCCTCAAGAAGACGACTTGAACGCGTACCTTTGCAAGTGGGGTTCTGGATTTAAAGGGTTGGAGAAGTGCCAAGAGGTGAACAAGAAACATGAATAGTCTAGAACATTAATCTGCTTAGGGCGTGTTTAGTTGTCTGCACGGTGATTGGTACGTTGTATATGGAAGGAATCTTTTACTTCGTCCGGTGTTTGGTTACTTGACTCGCATCTATTTTTTGAGTGGCACGATGTTTAAAGCACTTCAGGGCCAGGACGAGGAGGAACGGCCGATGGCAGTTTCCACCCATGCAGGCTCGAGCGGACCACGAAATGAGAAAGATTCTCTCTTTTTTCGTGCCACGCTGCATGCTACTCTCACAACGAATGCAGGAGGCCGTTGCTACCAAACGAGCAAGCCTGCATGCTGGAAACCCCACCAACCATCCTGCAGGTAATCAATCAACATGCATACGTCATTTTTTACACTGTTTTTCTTCAACCAGACGCTGCTTAGCCTGGCTCGTTTTACTCATACAACCTGATCCGATCACTGCAGGCAACCAAAAACACCCTTAGCGTCTGATATTTTATTGTGCCTGGGATGAGGAGGCGGGGTGGTGTTCCCGAGTTTGTGGGAAAAATAAGAGGCTTTCCGTGATTGTTGACTGAAAAGATGAAGCATCTCATCTTTTTTTTACGAAAGACGAAGCATCTCACTAATAAAAGATGTGACCCGTCTTTCAAACTAACATATAACTTGTTCACGTGTACTACAACGTATTAGTCATGGTATATACACGCACTATCGATCCGTGATGCATGCCAACAAGAATGGTGCACCATGAGTGTGAAAATGTCCAAAACTAGCTTTACACACTTAGGGCATCTATTTGTAAAACGAACACACTATCCGTCTGCATACTTGTTTGGACCAATCCGCGGACAATGATACGGGAGCTGGTCATCCAACCTTGTCCGCATCAACGCTAAGCACAAACAGAACATGGCGTAGCCAGAGCCTGAACCCTAGCCGCCGCCCCAAAAAAGCTAGGGCTCCACCGCCTCCCACCGGCGCCGTCACTGATCTGCTCTGTCTCCGGTGGCCCTAGGGCCATGGTGGCGGAGTGGATCTCGGCCCTTGCCGGTGAGAGGGCTCTGTTTTTAGATCTTTCATCGAGTTTTGTTAGGGTTTGTGTCCTGCTCAAGAAGACGAGACGGCGGCAGCTCCTTGAAGATGGAATAAGGTTCTCCCCGCCCAGCCCCCGTTCCGGTGGTGCATCTTGCATCGTCGGTGGGCGTGTGGAGGTGTGTCTCCGGCAGATCTGTCTTTGGTGGATTTGCTCGGATTTGTTCGTCGTTCGTCTTCGTTCGTGCGTTTTCAGGTTGGATCCTTTCGATCTACGTTACTCTTCATCGGCGGCGGTTGCTGTTCTGGTGCGCTGGTCCTATGGGGCCTTAGCACGACGACTTCCCGACTGTCTACTACAACAAGTTTTGCCCGGCTCCGGTGATGGAGGGGCAATGACGGCGGCGCGCCTTCGGCTTGCTTCAGTGCTTGTAGTCGTCGCTAGGTGGCTTTCGGATCTGGATGTAATTTTTATTATTTCTAGTTTTCGTTGTACTACCATGATTGAAGATGAATAGATTGGAAGTTTTCTCGCAAAAAAAAAAACCTTGTCCGCATCAATTTTAAAATAAATTGGAACATACCGGACAATTTTATCAAACACGATGGAAATCACTAAAGTTCAGACATAATTTACATAAAACGGATGATATTTCGTCTGTTTAATTAAAAACTAAAATTTCCTTAGACTAACTTGTAACAGACGATGACTACATATGTGTGGCCGCCCTGGCCGGAAGCACCGCCGTGGTTGTTCATCTTGTCGTCGGAGTAGTCCTTCCGACGGTGGAAGGGCACATCACCCCTGGTCGGGCACCACCTGGCGCTCGTTGAGGAGGCGCTCCACTTCCTCCTGCCCCATATGTAGGGCCGCCGCGGTCAATGCCGACTCCTATCACGGTGCCTAGCGGTGGCTTTGCCCCAACAGGCAACGTTGGAGGTGTCGTGAAGGGGGTCACTCCTCCCCGAGGCGACACCTCCGTTGTCACCGACTGTCTCCACGGGTGGAGAACAACTGGTTGCAGGACCATGCCTCTGCGAAGTCGGGGTCCTCGTGGACCGATGTTGATGCCTCATTGGGATTGGCGAACACAGAGCTCCGCGCTGCGTTGCGTCGCTCCTGCCATGTCGCCCTTGCCGCCATATCCTCGACCGACACGATGGCCCGCAAGGGCGAGGAACCGCCGCCAACGTGGCCATCGAGGTAGTGGAGGAGGCGGCCAAGCGCCTTCACAGTCGCCGGCAACACCTCCTCCTTGACGGACTTGGCTAGATATGGCATGCTGGACTGCAAATCTTGTTTCTAGTCATGCGTCGTGCGGCCCAAGGGCTGTTGTCCTTTGTAGCACCCCTAGAAAAAATGTACTCCCTCCGGTCCTATATACTCCGGATATAAGATTTTTCTGAAGTCAAACTTCGTAAAGTTTGAGCATATTTAATTTAGAAAATAGTAACATCTACAGTACTAAAGTTATACAATATGAACCGATTGTACATGCCTACAGAAAGCCACTTTGTCAGTATGCAACAAGCATTCATGAGTAGTGGTATCATCTTAAGTTTCTTTTTGGATTATTCGGCATCTAACTAGTATTGTAACATTTGTCCAGTGGTTGTATCATGTCAGACTATTTGGCACTGTTTATCTGCGATGCTAGTCCAAAAATTACTGACACCTGCCTGTGATTAGTGCTTGTTTCCATGTATGTATTTCATCAAACCACTAGCTTAACCTGTCAGCATGAATCTCGAAGCTCCTCGATCGTAAGGTGACTACGTGGGTGGCATCTATCCCCGGTGGCATGAAACTACTTTTGTTATTACTATAGACGCGGAATAGAACTTTCTTATCGAGCTGCAACAGGGAGATAAATCTCTGTATGCACTTGCACAATTTAGGTTTTCATTGTAACTATACATACTATGTTATGATTGTGGTCCTCAATTTAATTGTTTCTGCTCTTTGTCACAATATATACACATTTCTAGGATAAGTATCAGTTCTTCAGTTTCCATGTTTTTATCAGGTGAATCAACAATGCATCTCTGTTTTTATCATGTTATCTAGAATGTTTGGAACTTTATTATCTTTCACCGATGTCATGCCTTCGTTTTCAAACAATGAATGGGCTCCAGAATCCTACTTGGCTTATTTTCGGAAGCATATGGAAGCTATATCTGATAAATGCTCTCAGGCTACTAATATTGGAAGGGTGGGCATATAATCTGGTCATTTCTTGCTTGTGTCAAAAAGATTCAAGTATTCCGAGGTGGGTTCTAGATAGACATGGTCTCTGCCCCCACCTATCATATTCTTAATCTTTGCGATCGGCTCATCATTGATTCAGATTGCTGCTAATAAAAAAATCTAACTATGTTGCGGTTTGCCAATAGAGTTAGATTGTCGAGAAAATTGTAAACTTATGGAACTATATGCCCATCGTCAAGAACCTTTGGTACACATTTATTCCTGTAATATTGCATGTTGCACACAAATTTCTTTTTCCCAACAAATTAGTGCCTCGTAATTGATGATGAATACCCCCTTATTATGGCTTTGTGTTGATTTTACTTGATACTTTTGGGTAGAATCAAACAGATAAAAATATTATCACTCCTCCAGTTTATATATATGGGTATGGTCCAACTTGATAGTTTAGATGTCTGCTACATCCATTGTTATACAATAATAATGTGTTATTTTTAAGAAATATACTGCATTAATCTGTTTGTCGTCATGTCAACATTTGGATTCCCTGTTCTCCAATCATACTTTGAGTTCATATTGTGATTATTTAAAGTTCCTTGAATGTTTTTGACACAAGCAAAGTAGTAACTAACAAAGCAGAATGCACATTTTGAAACTTAGAGTCACAGAGCTTGCATAAGACTCTTCAATTTGTATTCAACCCAGGACAGAAATATGAGCATGATCATTTTAACAATAAGTAGTTCCTGTTAAATATACTTCTTTGTTAGTTTCAGTTATAATGTGGAGGGAATTTTCTTTTGATGTAACCTGTTAGCACACATGTATATCTTGTATGAGTTGTGATTATTTATTTATTTTGTTTGTTTATTGACCCATGTTTTCGCATCTTTTGTTAACATAGTTCACTACTTTGTAAGAATAGAAGTTTACAATTCTACATTATTTTTGACCAACCTTCAATGTGGTTTCGGTACTGTTAATTTTCGTGCCAGCCTTAGCACATCTGCTAATACATTAGCAAAAAATACCCCTTTTTGATTGTGAATGATGTGTGTTTATGTAACTGAACCTCCATGTTTCATTTCTCTTATATGTACAAAGATCTCTATCATTCCATCGAAAAAATAGGTGGGCGCGGCAACGTGCGCCATCGATGATCTAGTATAGAAAAGATAGCCTACCACAATCGGAAAATAATTGAAATCGATTTCACCTTCAATGAAACTCGACGATGTATATATAGATAGCAATTATCTAAATAATTATATGTTCCAAACTAAGGACTACTTGATGCCCTTGAGATATTCCCATACAAGGTTAGGAATGTTGTCTTTAGCTTCATTTGCATAGTACTTCAACAAGTATAATAAAAATTTATTTCTCAATTCATAGAGATGGAAGAACTACAATACTTGCACTATTGTACTGCATACAGTAACATGCACCTCTATCCTACATAGAGGAGTGACACGGATAATGTTTACTCTCCTACATATGTATTTTAACTATTTTTGAAGATCTTATCAACACAAATTGAAGATTAGCTGGATTTTCTATTGTATAAATGTGCATTTGAAGGACAATGCTCCTGTGATGTCCAACCAACACATTTATCCGTCTATTGTTTCATTTCTTGCTATATAGCGACCACCTTGCACCCCTCTATTTTTTGTTTATCTATACGCCACATATCTCCTACATCCCCAGCACCAAGGGGAAAATATCTCTTATTTCCTCCTTCGTCTTCTTTTGCCACTTGGCCCTTTTGTTATTCTCATCAAGCAAAAATTGCCTTGTTACACACCCCTCTATATTCTTGCAAAGTCATATAGTTATGATCAACCAATGAGTTAACTAAGCAAAATACATTCCTGAAATACTGACTATTATAAGAAAGCAGATAAATGAATAAGCATTCGTGCGAATAATGTATGGTATGATCACGATTTGGTATGTCTGTCGATATTTCCAGTTGCTGAACACAATTGAAATAACCTCATTTCCCTTCTCTCCCATCTCCAGTTTGCTCAAAGGTTAGAGCTAGAGTGTGTACTGATGACCCACAAGTATAGGTGATCAATCTTAGTCCTTTTGATAAGTAAGAGTGTTGAACCCAACAAAGAGCAGAAGAAATTTATAAGCGGTTTCAGTAAAGTATTCTCTACAAGTGTTGTGAACGAGCAGTAACAGATAGTTTGATAGTAGAGTAATTCGTAGCAAGTAACTAGTAACCAAAGTAACAAGGTGCAGCAAGGGTGGTCCAATCCTGATATTGCAAAGGACAATCCAAGAGTATTTCTTATAGTGATCAAAGCTTTCTCGAGGACACATGGTAATTTCATCTAGTCATGTTCATCATGTATTAGTTGATTCGTGTCCACTAATTTGATAAATTATTATGTGGGTGGACCGGTGCTAGGGTGTTGTTCTTACTTGAACAAATAACCCACTTGTGACTGCCCCTTCTTGCAAGCATCCGCAACTACGAAGAATCAAGATAAATCTCCATAGCATGAAACATATGGATCCAAATCAGTCCCTTACGAAATAGAGCATAAACTAGGGTTTAAGATTATGTCACTCTCGTAACCCATTATCTACTTACTACTCCACAATGCCTTCCCCTAGGCCCAAATATGATGAATTGTCGTGTAGTCGACGTTCACAAGACACCACTAGAGGAAGAACAACATACATCTCATCAAAATATTGAACGAATACCAACTTCACATGATAATTTATAACAAGACTTCTCTTGTGTCCTTAAGAACTAACAGAACTACTCACAAATCATATTCATGTTCATGATCAGAGGAGATAAATATATGATTAACAATCTGAACATATGATCTTTCACCATATAAACCAACTAGCATCAACTGCAAGATGTAATCAACACTACTAGCAACCCATAGGAACCAATCTGAGGTTTTAGACAAAGATAGAATACAAGAGATGAACTAGGGTTTGGAGATGAGATGGTGCTCATGAAGATGTTCATGGAGATGAGTCCTCCCATGATGAGAGGAGCGTTGGTGATGGTGATGGCTTTGATTTCCCCCTCCTAGAAGGAAGTTTCTCCGACAGAATCGCTCCGCCTGAGCAAAAGTGCTCATGCCCATGTTCCGCCTATAAGGTTCATGTGGGCGAACTCTATAAAAAGAGCGTTACGGGCATCTTCCAACGATGCATATCCGAGGAGGAAGGAAAATAGTTGCTTGCGGAGATACTCTCTGGCATGGGCGGCCATCACGCTACAGCTCGAACTTTTTGAGCCGGGTTCTATTGGCTAATGGCCAGAGCAGATGCAAAAACACTGGTCCAAAAATGCATCGGATGTAACGTTTTCGCTAACCAAAGTCATATGCCCCCCACAGCTCTTCGGACTATTCCGATCACTTGGCCTTTTGTGGTCTGGGGGCTGAACATGGTTAGCTCACTTAGAGGTGGGCCAATAAAAGAAGGTATCTACTCGTCATGGTAGATAAGTTCACGAAATGGATCAAGGCAAAACCAGTGATCTCGGTCAAAGCAGGGCCGGTGCTTGATTTCGTCTCCGGTGTAGTGCACCATTACGGTGTCCCCCACAGTATAATAACCGACAATGGAACCAACTTTATGGCCAAGGAAGTAAAGGAATGGTGCGCAAATATGGGCATTAAGATTGATTACGCCTCGGTGTATCACCCTCAGTCCAACAGACAAGTGGAACGCGCCAACGGACTAATTTTGAGTGGCATGAAGCCATGATTGGTCCGTTCGTTAAAGGAGGAGGACTGCCAATGGTAGAGGAACTTGATTCCGTACTATGGGGTTTGCGCACCACGCCCAATCGATCCATTGGCTACACACATTTCTTCATGGTGTAAGGGGCCAAGGCTATCCTCCCGTGTTATCTCATACATAACGCACCTTGAGCATGTATGTATGAAGAACGAGAGGCTGAGCTCGACAGACAAGATGACTTGGATGCCCTTGAAGAAGATTGTGATGTAGCTTGGGTGCATTCTACCTTTTATCAGCTGCAGGCAATGCGTTATCAAAGCAGGGAGGTCCAGGATAGAGCATTTCATGTTGGAGACCTGGTCTTGCGCCACCGTCCATAAAAGCAGAAACATAAGCTTTCGATCAAGTGGGAAGGGCCATTCATAATCGACCAGGTACTCACCGGAGGCGCATATCACATCCGAGATCCTAAAGACAACCGGCTAGAGCCAAACCCATGCAATGATGCGTGACTTCAACGTTTTTACAGTTAACAGAAGTACCCTCTACATTTTTTCATATATTTAGTTAAGTCTTATATTTAGTTCGCATAAAGCAACTCTAGCCTTTTAGGCCTTTTTCTAGTTGGGTTGTCAAAACCATATATAGGTAGCATTCAGTAAAGCCGAGGTACGTCAAGTTACATCGGAAGCATCTTTAAATGTACAACGCATATCATCCTAGGGGCTTTCGTTAATAAACCTCTAGCTCAATCTATGTGCACTCATATTTATTATATGTATGCGACCTTCCAAACATAATCGATTTAAAGCCATCATATGCATCAATTTGCCTTAAGATTTTGCCAAGTTGGGTTGTCTAGCTTCTGTGCTTACCCCCTACGTTTCCGACTATTCGGTTAAGGGATAAAGGGAGCACCTTTGCGATTGATACTTCCGGGTCATCCGGTTTAAGTACCTCAGACGGGTGAAGCCGAAAGCTAGCGTTCTTAAGAAAACAATTGGTCGGGCACGATGGAAGTGAAAATATTTGGTTCCTAAAAACTGTGTCTAGGGCCTTTATCCCCGAATTAACCTTTCTTCCGCATAGTTTGGATATTAGGTCATCCGATCATGGTTGACATGATATCTTGAGAAAAGGAACTGATAGAAGAATTATTTTTCTCAGAAAATGTTTCTACGTTAAATAATAATATAACATAGCTCTTTGCTCCACTTTTTTTGAACCGCATGGCCCAATTGCCTTGTTCACCGAAGAATCTGGCCCGAGTGATCGGACCAGAAGTAGGCAATATTCCTCGGCCAATGGACGAGGAGGCGGAAGCTGATGGCCGGTTAACAAAATTTGTACTGCAGATCCGAGCATAATGATGTAAAGTACTTAGATACATAAAGTCATTACACACAAACATATCATTACATTTCATCAAGACCGTCTATTAAAGAGTCAAGGGAACAATCTTGTTGGGAGAGGCGAGCAGCTGGCATAATTTTGTCATACACCAGATGCGTGGGCACTTCCTTGTCGTCTGCTCCTTTAAGACCGACCTTGGAAAGCTTGATCTTCATGTTAAAAGGAAGCAAAAACTAAAAGAAAATCAGCATAATGAAGTTTCCTGAGGCGGAATAACAAAATCAAAATAATGAAGTTTTATCACGAAGAATGACTTAGTGGCATTGGCATTCCCTTTTAAAAAGAAAGAAAATGGAAAGGCTAAAACAAATAATGGCAAAATTTGCATACAATTTACACAGAAATTGTGTCTATTTATAATATGCAAGAATAAGCATGTAACAGTGAAATTTTCATAAAAAGGGTTTCCTAAGAATTAATGAATTGGTGGCATTGATATTATCCTTAAAGAAGAAATAAATGAAAATAAAAACTACAATAAAACTGCATAGTGAAGTTTCCCGAGAAAAAATGAATTAGTGGCAACGATATTACCTATTAAAAAACTCAACTAATAATGAAAAAATTGCATACAATTTGCTAAGAAATTGTGTCTTTTATAATATGCAAGAATGTAACGTCTTTTTATAATATACTCCCTCCGTTCCTAAATATAAGACCTTTTAGAGATTTCAATATACTATAACACTAAGCTCACTAGTTTTAAAAAGCCCACATTCAAATGAGGTATCCAATTAACATTGGGTCACCCGATTTTGACCGGGTCAACAATTTCTCAAAGCCCTCTCATTGCATTCTTTTATACCCCTCTGTAGCACTATGCTCCTTAGATTTAAAGAGTCCATATTCAATTGAGGTCTCCAATTAAAATTGGTTCATCCGATTTTGACTGGGTCAACAATTTTTCAAAGCTCTCTCGTTCAATTCTTTAGACAATACACTATGCTTCCTAATGGGTTTGGTTTAGACCGGACCAACCATTTTTTAAATCAATCAACATCAATCGGCCTATGAAAACATATCAATCACGCACATGCAGCCACCGACGTAAAAAAATTCCCACATATATAAGGTTGGTTAGCATATAATACAAAATTACACCATGAAAGGCCCATCAAAATCACCGAATAAATAAAAATAAACACACTCTATCATCTTCCCCCACCTGTCAAACTAAATATTCCATTAGTTTCAGAATATAAGGGGTATTAGTTTTTTGGAAAGTCAAATTCTTCAACTTTGACCAAGTTCAGAGGAAAATATTGACATCCACAATATTAAACAAGAAGTATAGAAATTCATTTCATGATGAATTTAATCATAGCGATTTGATATTATGGATTTGATATATTTTTCTATAAATTTGGTCAAACTTAAAAGATTTGACTTTTCAATAAAGTAATACACATTATATTTTGAAACAAAGTGATTAGTTTTTTTAGCCTAACGATGCAGCAAAGCACGCCCAGCCCTTCTAGTATAGACTACATACAAAGAAAAATGAGTAAATGTATATTTTAAAATGCGTCTATATACATCCGTATATATACTTTTTTTTAGAAAAGGAGGATGACCCCCGGCCTCTGCATCTAGAAGATGCATGCAGCCACTTTATAAATTATTCACAAAGATCTTACAAAGCAATACATCAATATGTCTGAAGCCGCCCACTTGGCAACATCTGTCGCTACTCCTATCCAATGATGAAGGGGTGCAGAAAGTGTGAGCCACATACCCAGACCTCTCACCCACTACTAGGGAAAACCTTATACACAGAGGTATAACAGTAGCGCTGGTTAAAAGAGAGCGCTGCTGCTACTTAGTAGTGGCGCGTCTCAATGAAGAGCGCTACAGCTATGGTTATAGCAGCAGTGCGTCTACTGGAAAACGCGCTACTACTATAATTCCCAACCTGTTGCCGGTAGGCTAGGAATAGTAGTAGCGGTGCAGCAGAAAGTCCGCTACCGCTAAGTTCCTTGTAGTAGCGCGTTTACTATATACAGCGCTACTGCTAAAAAAAGAAAATAAAATGGAAAATAAATAGAAAAGTAATTGAAAATGAAAGAAGTAGAAAAAGGAGAAATGAAAAAAACTAAATATAAAGATAAACAAAAGAAAAAGAAAAATAAAGGAGAAAGGAATAGCAGTAGCGCTTGTCTCCACAAAGCGCTATAGTTACTCTATCAGTAGCGCGTTTTATAATCCCGCGCTATAGCTACGTTCCTTAGATAAAAGGAAAAGAAAAAGGAAAATAAATAACTACTTCCTATAGCAGTAGCGCGTGTTGGTAGAAAGCGCTATAGCTAACTTAGCTATAGCGCTTTTTCCTACCAGCGCTACTGCTATTTCGACTTAACCCCGCGCGGGCTCAAAATTTTGCTAAGTCCTTTCCCCCCTCTCCCCCAACTCCTATGTCGCCGCCGTCAATCGCCCTGCCCGATCTCACCGCCGCCGCCCGAGGCCGCCCTCGACCTCACTGCCGCCGCCGCCGCCCTCGACCTCACCGCCGCCGCCCGAGCCCGCCCTCGACCTCACCGCCGCCGCCCTCGACCTCACCGCCGCCGCCCGAGCCCGCCCAGGACCGCCGCCGCCCGATCCTGAGCCCGCCCTCGCCGCCGACCGTAAGGCTCTCCCTCTCCTCTCCCTTGCCCTCCTCTATCTCTCTGCTGTGATGATGTTCATATGAACCCTAGGTGTTCATATGAACCCTAGGTGTTCATATGAACCCTAGGTGTTTATATGAACCCTAGATTTGTTTAGGGCAGTAGGCATTTTTTTAGCATTTAGGAAAAAAGATTAGCAAATTTCATTCAATTGAAATTTGAATTATTTGGACTATGGACCTGAATATTTTTGAAGAAATTGGGTGTAGGTACTAAGGTCCTTCTGTGGAAATTTTGGTGAGGTCAGAAGGGTTAGAGAAAATGGAGTTCCTTTGCAATTTCTAATAAGGTCAAGTATTGTTGGAATATTTGCTCTAAAACAATTTGGATGAAAAGAAAATAATGTGTGTGTGTGTGAGAGAGAGAGGAATAGCTAGAACAGAATTTGGGTTCTGTTCTAGGCAGATAAGTGTTCATTTGCATATTCCATTATTGTTGATTATATCTTTTCACTGAAGTGGTCATGTTATATGGAAATTCCTCAATAGTGTTTGCTCATGTTATATGCAACATTGAAGTGGTTCGATTGTGCCCAAGTGGCCTTTTGTTGTTTGCAGGGAATGATTCCAAGTGGCCTATGTTTTGCCTGAATGTTGATTCATTTCCGTTCCGGCAAATTTCAGGCGCTCTATTTGTCTAGTTTGTAGCAAAGGTCGTGCCGAAATTTTCCGTGAATTTCGGCATTACTTGTGCTACAAACTAGGACATATCGAGTGCCCGGGATTTTCCGCAACGGGAATGAATCAACATTCCTGCAAAACATTGACCTTTTTTTATGTCATTATTCATTTTATTAGGTCTAGAATTAATTGACTAGATTTAATCGTAGGAAACATGGCTAGGAACGATGAAGGACAGGGTTCTGGTGATTGCAACGTCTACGTGGTGGCAGATGCCTATTTGAACCTTCTCGATGAGCAACGGTTGTTGCAGGGCCCACCTGTCACATCCGAGACTGAGACCGACATCGAGACTGACACCGGCGCCGAGACCGGCGCTGAGACTGACACCGGCGCAGAGACCGGCACCGAGACTGGCGAAGCCGGTATAGAACCGAAACCAAAGAGGCAACGGCGCCCAAACCAGCTCATCACTACTAGACTGGTGGTCACAGAGGTGGACGACGGCAATTTTGAGCCAAAAGAGCCTGCGGAAGCGCGCGCGTGCTTCGGCAATCAAATAGGCTGCATCCTACGGGCAACCGCCACCATCAACGATGCGAAACTATGGAAGATACGAGATATGAAGCAGTCCCTCCTAATGAAGCTGCACCAGGTGTTCTTGTTCCTGGGCCGGGATGAAATCAAATATAAAAATCCAGATAAAGACCCGGCAATGAAGAAGATAAACAGACGCGCCATGGGCAAGTTTAGCGGCGCGTTGTCCGCCTGGAAAGTAAGGGTGAAAGCAAGGATCATCGACAAAAAGGAACCCTACTCCGAGATTGTAAAGGATAATCCGACAATTACGGAAGAGCAGTTTGAAATATTCAAGGCGGCTTGCGTTGCCGAAGCTGCCAAAGAAAAGTCGGAGTACATGAAGGGGCTTCAAGAGAGGAACGCGAAAGTCTGGGCATCCCAGACCCCTTGGTGGAGTTCACCGTCCCGCAGGAGCATGACGTCCTCAGGGACTGGTACCATTGGGACCCAGTCAAGAAGGTTTTCGAGACGGACGCGGTCACGACGGAGTTCATGAGACTGCTGGTAATTTTTAATTTACCCCCTAATTTTAGCTTCTGATCAATTCGACTGCACGTTTAGTCATATTTGTAAACGATCCTTGTTCCTTTTGCAGAGGGAGCAGCACAGGATCGCGGCCGAAAGCGACTCGCCGTCTGAGGCGTTGGCGAGGCCCAAGTGGGACACCCCATTCAACCGGGCCTTGAACATATTGAAAGGACTCCCGGTGGACACTCGGCCGTCGTATGGACGCGTGCACGGCGTCGGAGACGGCGCCACGTGGAAGAAGTACTACCGTGAGACCACGGAGGAGAGAAAGGAAAGACGGAGGTCAAATGAAGAAAACATCGACAAGAAGGTTGCGATTGCGGTCGCAGCAGCGGTAGCTGCCGCAAAACAGGAGATTGCAGCTTCGTATGGTGTCTTGGTTCCGGATATCGTGAGTTGGAGCAGGCAAAATCCAAATAAAGAGGCAGCGGACTTTCCCCTTTCCAACTTCTTCGGGAGCAGCTCGACTAGCGTTGCACCAGCACCTGCTCCTGCACCAGCTCCTGCACCGGCTCCCGCACCTGCTCCTGCACCGGCTCCCGCACCTGCTCCTGCACTAGCTCCTGCACCGGCTCCCACACCTGCTCCTGCACCGGCTCCTGCACCGGCTCCCGCACCTGCTCTTGCACCAGCTCCTGCACCGGCTCCCGCACCTGCTCATAGCAGCCCGTCCTCCGTCTCGGACGTGCTCGGTGGTGCTTCGTCTTTGGCTGAGCTCGACGACCTCACGGTACCTGTCACACCGGCCCTCTTCAATAAATTTGTAATCTCCCGTTTTCGTTGCCTTTTGGATGTCTCACGTCGCAGACATGTCTTTGCAGGCCGACATAACCCCGTGCACCATATTGTACACCATCAGCGGCCAGAAGGTGGACGTGGGGAAGGCGACGATAGTGAAGCCGAAGGAACAATTGTTCCACAGCCGGCCGATCCCCCCTGACGTCTTCAAGGTTTCCGTGGCCAGTGTCAAACCGGGACACGAGAATTTGGCTCCTCCGGTAATAGGGGGAGACGACGACGAGACCCCGCGGCGGCTTGGCGATTGCAAGAGGTGGGTCCTGTTGTGGCCAAAGAGTCTGCTTCGTCTGGAGGCGGCCGGAGCACACCCACGACCACGCAGCCTCAGCAAGGTATGAACATCAACACCCCACCTACCCAATTAGCGTCGCCTGTCATGCTGGGTGATAGCGGACGGGGTGAGGAAGAGGCTCCATTAGTCGCTGATGACTTCGCCGCCGCCGAAGAAGCAATGCATGATATCGATGCCATCGATGAGGATGACGATGACACTCTACAGTATCTCAATACTGGCGCCTATGACGATGGAGGATTGATGGCTCAGCAGTATGAGTACTCAGGGTTTGAGCGTCATGAGTCGGTGCCTGACTTGCCGCCTCCGGAGGCTGAACGTATTATAGACGACCTTCCAGTAGCAAAGAAGCATAGGAAGAGAGCGAGGAAAGGCAACAAAGCTGCTTCTATGATCCAGCCGCCTCCGCAGCCTCGGGTTCAAGACCGTATACCTGTCATGGGTGCGGCGAAATACCATATCCCCGGTGAACCAATCCTACCTAATAAGGAAGCGGTAGAGGCCATATTCGGCGATCTCAGGAGACTTCATGACGATGTGCTGCGAAGAGAGAAAAGCCTGATCGCCTCGCAAAATCCAGGATACCCACTCTACGTGGTTAACGTGCCGCATCAAAGGTTGTACGTCGACACATTCCCCGTGGAAAAGTTCTTCCTTCGATTCGATTACAGCTTCGACATGTTTCACTTGAAAAGGCTGGATTTTACGTTTGTCCGCCTTTTTGCCTTGTACATGAACTACATCATCAGGATTGAGCAGATACCTTATATCTGTGTCGCTGACCCGTACTTCATGCACGAGGGCTTCTTGGCAGTCTGCAAAAAGCACCGTGAATACGCGAGTAACTACATCGCCGATTTCATGGTCGGCAATAAGAACAAGGAGACGATTCTCGTGCCTTATCATCCCATGTAAGTCATCCGCGCGGATATCCTTCCTTCCATTTCAATCATTTCATTTGCACGCGTGGAGGCTAATTTGAGGTGTACTTATTTTGCGCAGCGACGGGCGCGCCGTCCTCATTATCCTTTACCCCCGAGTCTCCCACGCTCTTTACTTGGACTTGTCGAAGAACATGAAGAAAAAGGATTACACCCACATCAAGTCTGTTCTTGACAGTGCTATCTTTACGTACGGCGTACGGGGTGGAGAGATCACGGCCAGGAAGACAAGGAACCGCGCGCCCTGCTTCGGCCATAACACTGACTTCTGGTGCATCCAGCAACCGAGTGGTACTATCAGTGATGGATTCAATGTCCTCCACCACATGCAGGAGTTCAGACGGGATCATCAGAACCTTCGCATGTCACCTAGATCCGGCGATGCCCATATTCTGCAATGGGCAAAGAACATAGGAGATATCCCGGATCATCGACTCCGAGCTGAGTTCTATCACATCCAGCGTGAACTTGCCCAAATCATCATGAAGGAGGTCCTCGAAAAAACAGGGATGTTCTACGAAGAAGGGCAAATGTCGCGGGAAGACGTCCGAACACGCGTAGCCGCTCAGCGTCTCGACCTGAAGCCTTTCACTGTGCTCGGGGACTATCTCCCTGACTTGCATGGATGGCACGACATGTTGGAGGGATTGACGATATATGACAATGTGTCCGTTTAGTCCATACTTTCCCTATGACGAAACTTTAAGTTATGCACGACGAAACTTTATTTGTGATGTAATTAAACCATCCTCCTCAACTAGCGAAGATCACTCTAGTTAGGGCATTTTGGGTACGATCAAGTTTGTATGCTTATGATATGTTGCTTCTATTTTTGCCAAGTCTGTCTCTTTCTGCTGCTCAACTATATATGTTGCATATCATCAACTCATGTGACGATGCAGGTGCATAGATCATCGATGGCGAAGAGTGCTACGCCAGGAGTATACGACGAGTGGCCGGAGTGTCAGGCCCAGGTGTACCGGTTTCCGAGCGACAGCCAGTAGTTAGTTTAGGTTCACGCTAGTGCGAGAGAGGGATACGAACCGACGCCTCAAGAAGTACTACATTATGTATGATGAGACATGTCATGTAACTTGTATAGCTATATCGTGATTATGACGTGACGACATGATTTGTGTTGGATGATATGATGAGACTATTATGTGTATGATATGATGAGCATATTGCATGTTTATGATATGATTAGAATACTGTATGAAACCTGTACAGAAACATCGCAAATACGTAGCAAAAAAATGATATGAAAAAATATAGTAGTAGCGCTCTTTAGCGCTGGACAGGAAGACGCTGCTGCTAAAGGACTTAGCAGTAGCACGTGTAAAAACGCGCTACTGATAGACTTAGCAGTAGCGCTGGTACAGAAAGCGCTACTGCTAAGTAGGTATAGCAGTAGCGCGTGTCAAAACGCGCTACTGATAAACGTTAGCTATAGCGCCGTATCAGGAGCGCGGTGACCCGCGCTACTGATACACCAAATACCCGCGCTACTGCTAGGGTTTTCCCTAGTAGTGACCTAGCCTAACATCTAAAGTCGGAGGCCCCGACCGAGCCACATACCGGGCCAGGGGCACAAACCGGTCCGCCGCACCCTCATAGGTCGTCGGCGCCGCCTTCCATCAATCCATCTTCAGAACAATTACTGACGCATCGACCTTGCAAGGCCTGCCGTCGACGCCCCCACGGCGCCAGATAGCGCCTCCTCCCTATGCGCGCTCATCATCACGCATCCGTCGCCGAGACTTTGCTGCGCCTCGCCGCCGAGACTCCACGACGTCGATGTGTCACAGGGAACGCCGCTCCACCGTAGATGCCGACCAATGGTCCCTCGAGCCCGTGTGTACCTCCATGAATGACGCCCCCAAGGGGGAAACGACACCAGAGCGTCGCCGTCATCCGATCTACTGATCTAGGGTTTCCCCCGGAGGTAGCAGAGAGTGGCCTTGACCTTCTCCTCGGCGATGCCTTCAGGAAGGGAACGACGTAGACAGCGCCGCCATCGCCGGCCTTGGCAGTAGCCGAAAGCAAGCTTTCACCCAGATCTATTCGAAGAACCCATCTCTCCTGCACGGGCCACCACATCCTGCGACGTCCCCGGGAGCGGGATCCCAAGATCCGCCGCCACCGGCGACGCCACAAGGACCCACCACCTGGCCGTCATCCCTGACGAAGGGGATGGCGCCACCACCTTGTTCAGATCCAGCAGCACGCCAACGCCTCCTGCTGCCACCAATCACATCGGTGAAGGAGGACAGTCAACGTGCGCGCCCACCACCGCTTAGGGCCGCTGGACGGCGCCCGAGCCCGACCACCCGGAGAAGAACCGATCTGGGGTGGGGAACCCCAGATCCGCCTCCACCAGCCCCCGCAGCGCCGTCGGGATCCCATCGGGCCGCCGCCCGAGCGCGCCAACTCCGCCTCCATGCCGTACACCCAGGGGCGCCGTCGCATCTCAGCCAGAGGATCCCCTCTTGAAGAAGGGAGGAAGGCCTGCCGTCCGTCGGGCGAGCTTCGTTCACCGGCCTCCTCCGGCGGCAGCGGGGAAGCAGGGGAGGAGGGAGGTCGAGGGCGGCGGCTCTAGGGCGCCCGAGTCGCCCCCTGGAGGCGACGCGAGCGGAGGCCGTTTCCTTCGAATCTTATCCGTATATATACTTTGGAACGGAGGGAATAAAAGAAGGATGACCACATGACAGTGACACCGCGCGCGCACACACACACCAGCCGGCGTGTACGTCCGCGTATATGGTTAGTACCGGTTGGAAAAAACATATACAAACGGAAGAAAGTACTATACTTATTTATTCGTACTAGTAAACATGCCCGTGCGTTGTAACGGGGTAACAAAATTGCTTTGGTTGGGTCTTCTTCGACTTCGACCACCGTCCAACCAACACCCGTTGTGGCATGACAACATTTGGATGGTACCGGAAGTTGGCAATCATATCTTTCTCAACTCCAACCATTATGTGCAGTACTGGCATGGCATGTAGATTGTGTCTAGCATAAGCGGGAAGCAAGTATCTTAATGTATTTTTTCATCCTCATCTAAAGCAGAGCCGCGCGTAGGCATGTCAAAATGGCCTCTATTAGCATTCCCCGATATAATTTGTTAACATAAATATTAATTCATTTCCTTTATAATGAACACAACTGTCCCTCTATTAGCCGAAAAATGTTGATAGTACATCAAGGCTTTCATCAACACCTTCTGAGGCCAAAGAATCTGAGCATGTACCTTCAGAAGTAAGCAGACTATAGGAAACAGAGAAGCTAAAAAATAGAGTACCCTTCTACTCTGGGAGCTCCAGCACTAACAAAAGTTTGCCACAACTGTTATCACAAAAGCTACTGAATGAGCCTAGCAAAAAAATAGAAAGGTTATAGGAATCAGTCTGTACGTCTTCCCTCAAAGCCATCAACGGTTCACCATGGACAAGACACTCGAACTCTTGAAACAATAAGTTTCTTCTTGACTCGTGTTACAGTTTCAGCATCCGCATCACTTGAATGCCCCTTGGCTAGGATCAACCTTATCTGGATCATAAAGCTCATCATGTGAGTCCGCTAGCACCTTGTTCTCTTCAACTGTCACAAGGTGGGTGGATTCCCCTGTCTGCAGCCTGCCAGCAGATAAATGCTTCTCATACATTCTTAAATTCGGATAAGAAGCAATATTTTGAAACACTATATGAGTGGAGACATTATTTAATATTATTAGAAGGAAATGACGACTGAGGTTGAGTTGAGGGAGCGGTCAGAAAGAATTCTGGAGTGTAGAAAAGTGCACTTCTAATAAATCGTGAGTCGGTGTTGTTTTCTAATACATTCTTAAATTCGGGTAAGACGCGATATTTTGAAACACTATATGAGTGGTGACATTATTTAATATTATTAAAAGGAAATGATGACCGAGGTTGAGTTTGAAGAGCAGTCAGAAAGAAAGAGCACTTTTACTGAATTTCTTTCAAATGAAATAATTTTGAACATAGATGGAAAGCACACCCTACAACAAAGGGAACCTGTATATAAGAACCTGGATAACCCAAGTACTCAAAAAGTTATCGTAATTTTTGCATGATAATGGCAGCATGGACTACTGATTCTTATAACACACACCTAATATATATTTCCCTTTATTCTGTCAATATTTTCTGTGAGATGCTATGACACTAACATACAAATCAACACTCGTGGGTCATGCTGAATTAGCTTCCAGATACATACAAAATGTCTTAAAGACAATGGACATATCAGAATCTATGGCGGTGCATAGAGAAATCTGGGAGATGAGTTTCAGTTTTGTCAAGTTTGTTACTTTGTTTGGTGTTAACAGAGTCAATGGGCATGCTAGAAGCAAAAAAACAAACAGATACAGCAGGCTGATTTCCTACCAACTTGACAATGTTGTGTCATTTTTCTTCAGTAGATTAACTCCTGAACATTGGCATCCTTATAATCTGGAAATAATTGAAGAGAACAGTAAGCAAAGTATTCTGCCATCTCACATTAATAGTACGAAAAGTAGATTAACTCCTGAACATTTTTTCCACACAATTTGGAAAATGCTTACTAACCGATACTCCTTCTGTTCCTAAATATAAGTCATTTCAGAGATTCCACTACGGACTACATACGGAGCAAAATGAGTGAATCTACATTCTAAAATATGTCTATATATATCCGTATGTAGTTTGTATTTAAATCCCTAGAAAGGCTTATATTCAGAAACGGAGGGAGTAGAAGAGAAATCAATATTCTCACATTGAAGATATGAGGCAAGCACCCCCTACAATCTGTCCATCACCCCGTTGGCAGCCAAGCTCCCCTTTTGCCCAGTTCCTCACTGCTGCATGTACTGATTAGTGGGGTCAGATTTTTTTGTCTTCCCTACTTTGGAAAAGAAGAGGTAAGGACCTACAGTACTGTAAATCCCCACATTTAAACATATTAACAACCCCTTGTTTTTCTTAAAAAAACAATCCTTTGTTTTATTATAATTATTGATTATCTTAAAATTGATTTCTACGTTGTGATTTGTGAAAGCATAAACAGTTGTGTACAATAAGAGGTCGTATTTGAATGTTCCATTGACATCGGATAATTACCTACTGAATGTAATAGCTAGTGATCAATGGATGCAAGTTGGTATAACTTTAATGTCAAATGTATAGGAAAATATCCAAAGTCTAGTCCTGGTGTTGCTGCAAGGATTAGATGCTGGCATGCTATGACTGGAACCAACAGAACTTATACAAAATATACAATTTAATATTGATGAACTAATTGATCTTGTTTTTCTCTTCGTGTTGTAGGTAAAAACAACATATAGATCAAATAAGTTAGATGAACCATCAAATATTATCTTAGTGAGCTCTATAGATGCAACAATCAGTAACAGACCATCTCCATGAGCTTTGACTCACTGATCACTACTTAATACAGGAAAGGAAAGGCCAATATTGCTCAACTGTTACTGAAATTTTAAACAAAATCAAGTGGCACTACAATATCATTACATATGTGTAGAACGAAATGTCCATTGGTTGCAGTAGAAGACAATTCACTTCATCTCCTTTCAGAATAACACATTTACTCTTGGAGCATGTACAACAGAAATAGAACATAAAGTTAACCAAGAATATACATATCCATGTGCGCCACTTTCAGAATATATGACATAGTACCCGTGAGATATCTAACTTTTTGTTTCCATGCATTCAAGAAGCGCTTTATTACTTTCAGAGATCTTATTCCAAATTTATTTTGTTTGACTCAAACTTATGTAGTAGCATGATATCTTTCTGTGACAACCAAAAAAATATGTTTACATATCAATAGGCAACACAATAATTCTTGGTCCAAATCAAGCATGGACAGGTTTGCATCTGGTAGAGAACACTATATGGTTTCTCCTGTTCCACAACCTAATGACCACATTTAAGCATGGACAGATTTGTGTATATGATAACAGAACAAGATGCTCCAAGTAATAAATCACAGGCTGGGAGGAAGCGATGCAGATGAGGGTGGATTAGCATACTTGTCAGCCTAGTGGAGGAGGTAGAGGTAGGTGACAGAGCTTCTTCACCTCGGGTGACTGCACCATCATGTTCTTACATAACATAATATTCTTTCAAATCTACAATTCAGAACATAAAGGTAAAATTATCAAGTTCAGTACCCTGTTCAGAACAGAAAAACAAATATGCTTAATTGGGATGTACGTTATGCAGATATATAAAAGTTCAGTGCCCTGTTCGTCCTTTCCAAATTTACCAGACTGCGTGATTTACAAACAAAGAAACTTGTGCTGCTTGCCATGGAAGAGATGGAGGCGGGGAAAACATGATGCTTGTATAACCCCAGTAATGTCAAGGATTTGACATGAGTGTCACGGGCGGCCAAGCAAATCTGCTACTTATCAACACATGCACGCACGCACATTACATATTATCTACCAAAGTAACAACAAATCAGAGACATGCCTCATGTTGTCCCCACAGTTCAATAGAATGGATTGTATCTAATCAAGACATCCAATCAGTGGTTTCGTCATCACAAAGAACCCATGAACATGTACAACAAGGGAGCATGTACCTTTGTCTGCTTGGAGCTCGTTGTGCGGGTCATGTCGTGGATGCCCTTCATGGAAGGAAGGAGCTGCTGCTGCTCCAAACCGAATCAAATCAAGGTGGTGCATGTAGACCTTGCAATCCACCTATTCCATCCATAGACAATCAGATATTTGCACAAAAGGTGCAAGCAGTCTACTGTAGACACTGCAGCAGACAAGAGAGGGAGAATCGAATGGAATCCAACAGAGGGGAAGGGAAGAAGGAAGACATGCAGATGGTGGAGGCCTTAAGGATGACGACCTGCATATGGTGAGGGAACCCCATCACCATCAGGAACAAGACTGCTTGAGATACTGGTCCACGGCGACGTTGGGTGTGTGCCTGCGAGAGGGAGAAAATAGCATCAGGGAAGGGGAGGTACGAAGGGCACGCCACTCACCAAGGTCGGACCTTGACGAGTAGCTCCATGGCGTGGGTCTCCTTGACGAGCAGGTCCGGTCTAGGAGCGGATCTTGCCGCCGCCATGGATCTCTCCTCTCCTCTCGGGATTCAAGCGGTCATTGATGGAGAAGAGAAGGGGCGGAGGGGATTCTATGCCATACCACCGTCATCGAGGTAACCACGACCGTCATCATCGCCGTCGGTCAGCTAGGTTCTCCAGCGCGAGGAATGAGGGAGGGAGGGAGGATCTGACCGCTGCCTGAGCTGTCGAAGCCATGGAGAGAAGGGGACGGGTCACCGCGGGCATGGAGGCCCGGCTCCAACTACAAGGACTTCGCGCCTCCGCGCCGGATCCTTCCATCTCCCGCACCCATCTGCCATCACCTGGCTCCGGCGAACTCGTGCCTGGGTCGCCGCACCGTCCCTCTTTTCTCTCCCTCACCACCGTGTTGTCTCTTTTCTAGAACCGCCCGGGAAGCCGCCATCCTCCCAAGCGAGCATGCTGGCCGCCGTCGGTGCCCTCGCGACCGTTGGCGCCCTCGCCAAGCTCCCGGCCACCTGTGGCGTCCTCCTGTGCCTCCTCGATCCCGTCTCCTCACGCCCAAACGCTGCCCTCTCGGCCTTGCGTAGTCGGCGTCAAGGCTCGGCCGGAGCTCCCCGAGGTCCCTCGCCTCCCGTCAGCTCGGCGGTGGAGGGCGGGAATGGATAAGCCAGGGGGCGTTAGGTAAAAACGAAACGTTTTTTTCCACTTAATTAAGAGACTGCGGGTTGAATACCAGAAAACACAGGGGCTTTTTTGCAAAAACGTCACGACGTACGACCAGAAGTTATCCGTGCTTTATTATTAGGTAAAGATATGTAGTAAAAAAAGGAGGACACGTTTCTTCACGATAAAATAGTCCCACCTCAGCTTTTTGCATTGAATTCCACCAGTTTATATAGTTCGCATAAAATAGTCCCAACAAGTAGCTTGGGAATCAACAAAGATTGTGGGGCATACCATGCATGTTAAGGAGGGAACGTACAATTGAAATCACATCAAACAGCAAGCTACTCCCTTCTAATTAAGAGACGGGATTGTGTATCTAATTAAGGGAAGAAGGAATTGTGGGCAAGAATTGCGAAGGATTGAGCGGCTGCGCGCGTGCAACCTATTTGGGCACGGGTGCACGGTTATGCTCCATTGCATGACATCTGATAATAATGCAAGTCTCATTGCATGTTGTATATTTTGTTTCTTTGATAAATTACATTGTTTTGCAAGTGCACATATGACAACAAAGCAAACTTAGATTGGATTTAATTAGTATTGTGTAGTATTGTGTTCAAGCCCAATAAAAGGGAAAGAAAACCCCAAGGCTTAACCGCACTTCCCATTCGCACCCTTGCTTTCCCAATCTCCTGAGCATCCAGAGCCTAGATCTAGGTTTTCCACCCTTCCTTCTCCGAGCTCAGCCATGGCCAGTGGCAAGTGGGAGGCTTCCACGGTCACAGACCAGGACATCCGGGACCTCAAGGACGCCGGCTACCTCCCCGCCAATATCTTCCACCGCGCTGCAGAGGAGGGCCAGGTGATCCCCACCCCCAAACCAGGCAAGAGGGTGGTCTTCATTCCTCACTTCATCCGAGGACTGAGCTTCCCGCTCCACCCCTTCGTGAGGGGCATCATGTTCTTCTACGGACTCGACTTCCACGACCTCCTGCCAAACTCCTTCATGCATATATCGGCCTTCATCATAGTCTGCGAGGCCTTCTTGCGGGTCAAACCACACTTCGGACTGTGGATCAAGATCTTCAACATCAAGCCGAAGTGTGTCGCAGGCGCACACGCAGACTGCGGCGGGGCAGTCATCAGCAAGATTCCACGCGCAGTATGGCCATCCGGCACCTTCATCGACACCATCAAGACTTGGCAAAAAGAGTGGTTTTACATCACCGAGCCAAGGGAGGAGGGCGGAACTGTTCCTACCGAATTCAGATCTGCCCCCCCCCCGACCAGATTGACCTCATGGGTCCGAAAGGGCCTCGACTGGGGGTCAGACACGGAGGTGGATGACCTGCAGAGGGGCATCGCCTCCATGATCAAGGACGGAGTCGAGTTGACCAACGTGGTCCAGGTTATGCTTCGGCGGCGCATCCTCCCCTGCCAGCGCCGGGGCTCTCCTATGTGGACTTATCGGACGGACGATGATCCTACGATTCGTCAACTCTTTCGCACCACACGGGAGAAGCTGTGGAAGGTGTTGTTCAAGGCGCAGGAGAAGTGGCCGGCCAAGAAGGAGGACCAGGGCCTGCGCACCGATAAGCCCCCTTCCGAGGTATGTCATAGCTTCATTAGATCGGCTTCGTTTTTCTGAAGGAAATCTAAGTACTTTCCGATCACTTCCGCAGGAACGGTTGAGCAAGGCCACGGGCATCAAGTGCCCGGCTCCACAGCCCGAAGACCTAGGTCCCAGCTGCTGTCGGAGATGCTCGTCGTGGCGCCTTATAAGGCGCCAGAGAAGAAGGAGAAGAAGAAGCCAGGCCGAGTAGGCCTGCGCAACAGGGACCAGCCAGGGGCTGTGTCCGAAGAAACCCATGCCTCCTCGAATCAAGAGGAGGGGCACGAGGTTGAGGGGGGCGATTCCCCCCTCACAGGAAAGAGGGCGGCGTCATCGGACGCCTCAGAGGATATACCTCCTCCCGCCCAGAAGAAAGCGCGTCGGACACAAGTAGTTCTGTCCGACGACAGTTCGGACTCGGATACTGAGTCCGAGGACTTCGAAAGGGTTCCACGAAGGAACCTCAGGGTCAAGCCTCCAGCTCGAAGGTAAAGATCCGAAGACCTCCTGAGCTATTAGTGCTAAGTTTTGAATGTTACTAACATGTGAATGCCTACTGACTTGCAGCCCACCGCGTGTTCTCCCCACCGATCAAGTTTCGGACGGGGAGACCCTGCCCGCCGAGCTAGCGGAGAGCGGGAATGCGTCGCACCCTTCTCCTCCAGGAGCCGCGAAGGATGCCGCGGAGGTGTCATCCCAACAGGCTCCTTTGGAGCCAGACACTAGAGGTGGGGGCAACGACGTCATGGTCGAGGCTGACACCTCGGCCGCCGAAGACCGGGGGGAGAAGCCCCTCCCGGATACTGAGGAGACCGGACGAGGAGATGTCCAGTCACCTCCAAGGTCGTCTCCGGAGCGCACCATGCCTCCGAAGGCACCGGTTCAATCTCCAGTTGGAGATCGGGTTAACCGATCTCCGCCGGCGCCACCGACCAATGGGTGGCCGGCTATGGGGGGGGGCTCAGTCGAGCACCTTCATCTCCGAGGAGCACCGCACCCTTATGGGTGCGGTATTGCAGAGCATTCAGTCCGTAGACAGCGGACTGAAGGAGGCCTTCAACGGTATCCTGACGGGCTTCCAGGTGAGCCACGTAATGCTCTGTTTTGTGAAATACTAATTTCTTTGTGTTATCATTATATACATGGCAGCCCCCGAGCCCGAGGTGAGTTTGGAAAAACTTACCTGGGGGTCAATCATAGATCAAAATACGAACTATGTACAACACAATAGCTGTTCGGAACGTTATAACAGCCCTTAACAGGACCAGACACAGGATCATATTAATGACAGTTCGGAAGTTTTGAACCCATGTAACTGGATATAGTTTTATTTTTTGCAGGCTTCGTCGTCTGCGGCGGCTGCTAACGCTGCCGAGCTGGACGAGCTAAATCGGAAGCTCAAGAGCTCCGAGGACGAGCTTGACGCTCTGAACAAGAGATTCGACGAGGCGCGAGGTAAGCTGAATTAGAATATCCGAATTCTTCATTACCGTACTGCCAACGCAGTATTTTTGATATGCTTTAATTCTTACGCAGCCTCGGCGAAGGAGATTGAGAAGCTGAAGGCCGAGCTTGAGAAGGCGAAGCAGGAGGCTGCGGTTGAGAGGGCGGTGGCCAAAGAAGCGGCTACTGCGCTATCTGCCTTGAGAGCCACCAGCGACAAGCATGAGGCTAGGGTGGAGGAAATCCAACAGGAGCTCAAGGACGCCGGCCAAAAATGCAAGGACCTTGAGCGGAAAGGCAAGGAGCAGGCCGCCGAACTATCCACCATGAAAACCGATCTCCAAAAGGAGCGGGTGGATAGGCGGTCTTTTGAAGAGCAAGTTAGCCAGGCCAAAGCTATCATGGATGGTAAGCCATTTTTATTGCAGTGTGTCTTCGGGGATAGCAAGTTCAAATTGCTTACCGAAGTATGGTGTTCCTCAGGTGCCTGCTCGGACCTCCAGAAGAGCATAGCGGACGCGAATCAATTCTATGCTTCGCGGGGAGAGGGAGATGAAGCTTGGCTGTTTTGGGCGCAATTTGAAGCCCCCGAGCGCTCTCCTCTTCTCGTTGAGCAGCTGAAGCAGCTGATGGAGCTACACTGGATGGTGGAGCCGGCCATGAAGGATCTCTGCATCTGGCTATGGCCTAACGAGCCACTGCCGGGCAGCTACTTCGGCCTGGTGCAGAAGCTGAGCAACGCCTTGCCTCGGATCGACGTGCTAAGGCGGTCCTCCTATATCGAGGGAGCTCGGATGACTTTTGCGAAGGCCAAGGTGCACTGGCCAGGGCTGGATCCGCTGAAGATAGCCACCGCCCCTCCGCCTCCTGGAAAGGAGCATAGGTGCCCCGAGCTATACTTTTCCGGAGTAATGGAGGGTGCTCGGGCAATAGAGTCGCAGTGTTCGAGAGAGAACACTTATGAGTAAAGCGTTGTAATATGTCCGAAGACTTTTTAACGCGTTTATATTTAAAATGTATGGTTTATCATGTCTTTTATGTTTTGCATCCTTTATAACTCCTGTGTGGCCATTAAAACTAAAAGTTGCGAGTCGTCGGCTTCAGCCCCCATGTAGATACTACGCGGGGTGTCTCTGCCAATCGCACTGTGACCCTTAGCCGAACTATCGGCACCCGAAGGCGGTAGTGTGTGGCGGACAAGGCAATCGGACCATAATGCTTTATTGCTTTCACTTAGACGTAGGGGCGCGAGAAAGGAGTGGGGGGGCTGATGACTAGCCCCCAGGTGTTTGTGATGTTCGGAAGAACAGTGGCCAAAGCCTATATCACATGGTTTGTACTAATACCAAACCCATCGTATGACACAGAATAACCTCTGACGAGATTTAGTTAAGCTCGGATTCGCAGACCAGTTCTCGCATACCATGACAGTCAGTTTTCGGCTTTCTCCGCTGAGGTGCTTGACCAGGCTAGCCAGAAGCACAATCGCAGCGGTTCTCCCTTTGCCCTTTTAGCCGAACGAGCGGAACATAAAGGGGCAAGCACAGGAGCCGGGCAACCCAACCATTGACCCAAGACATAGTTCGGAACCAATGCATATAAAGCGGAACTCCAAGACGCCGAACACGAAATCAGTTGTGCTCTGGGCGATGTTTTAAGGTCGAGCCCCCGGTCTATTAGCCGGTTGCATCGTATAGTATACCAAACAGGTTCTCAAGAAGAGAGGGAAAATAGAGAGTGCGCCAAAAACAGCGAAACGATCATGCGTGATACATCTGTATTTTACTCAACAACTCTTATTATTCAAATTTGCTAATACAACTGCTTACAGGTATAAAAAATCAAATATAAACCTTACAGGAGGGGTTGTACCAAGGGTCTTTGATAGGTGACCTGACGTCCTCGATGTGCCCTGTCGTTTATCCGTTCCTGCGTCTCCCTAGGAGTTGTACACCTCTATGGGTTTTGCTGTTCGGCGAACGGACCTTGGAGAAGAAGTCTTGAGAAGTCGCCGAAGTATGGATTAGCTTGACGCCTTAGCAGGTACTTTATGGTACCTATAGTGTGTCCAAAGACGTTTTGATGGTGATAGTTCGGTCTAGCCGAACACTTACCCTTTGATAATTTTTCCCCACCGCTGCCCATGGAATTTTAAGCACGAAGTTGTGCATCCTCGGCACGTACTTTGCCGGTTCTAGGGCCGTGCGATGGGGGGCGAGTCCCTATTTATGGGGGGAAGAAGGTTCTGGTACTTCGGGTTGAGACCGAGCTCGCTTCCCAGCCTTGGGTGCCTTTACGGCAGATGTCGGAGCTTGCCGATCATCAGTGTAATGGAATTCGGCCGCCAGGGCCAATGCATGTTCCTCAGTTCAGAGGGAGCGCTCTGTGTTGCCATTGACAGTAATGACCCCCTTGGGGCCGGGCATCTTGAGCTTGAGGTATGCGTAGTGAGGGACGGCGTTAAAGCGAGCGAACGTTGTACGGCCGAGCAGGGCGTGATAGCCGCTGCGGAAAGGTACGATGTCGAAGATCAAATCCTCGCTTCGAAAGTTATCGGGCGAGCCGAACACTACTTCCAGGCTTACAGAGCCCGTGCACAGGGCTTCAACGCCTGGGATCACTCCTTTAAAGGTAGTATTGCTGGGTTTGATCCTTGATGGATCTATACCCATCTTTTTCACCGTGTCTGAGTAAATCAGATTGAGGCTACTTCCTCTGTCCATTAGGACTTTAGTGAGGTCATACCCGTCTATGATGGGGTTTAGGACGAGTGCGGCCGAACCCCCATGATGGATACTGGTCGGATGGTCACGTCGATCGAAGGTGATCGGGTATGCTGACCATGGGTTATACTTCGGGGCTACATGCTCTATGGCGTAGACATCCCGAAGGGCGCGCTTCCTCTCCTTTTTGGGTATATGCGTGGCATATATCATATTTACTGTTTTTACCTCTGGAGGAAATTTCTTTTGTCCGCCACCGATCGGACCATGGAGCTCATCCTCGTCCTCGCTGCGTGGGCTCTTGCATTGGTCCTCGGATGCGAGCTTGCCAGCATGTTTGAAGACCCAACAGTTACGGTTGGTATGGTTGGCGGGCTTCTCTTGAGTGCCGTGGATCTGGCAAGGCCTCTCCAGGATCTTGTCCAGCGGGGTGGGTCCGTCGTGTTTGCCTTTAGGAGGCTTCTTCCGCTGCCCAAGCCGGGAGTTGCGGAAGCCGGCGTTAACAACCGTGTCATCGGCATCACTATTATTGTGCCGGCGCTTGTTCTTGTTGCGCTTCGGTTTCCCGTTTCCATCCCGAACTTCAGAGGTTCCGGGGTCTTCGGGGTTGTGGCTACGTCTTGCTAGCCAGTTATCCTCGCCCGCGCAAAAGCGGGTCATGAGTGATGTGAGGGCGGACATTGTCCGTGGTTTGTCCTGGCCGAGCTGACGAGCCAGCCATTCATCCCGAATATTGTGCCTGAAAGAGGCTATGGCTTCGGCGTCCAGGCAATCCACGATCTGGTTTTTCTTGGTCAAGAAACGATTCCAGAATAGCCGCGCGGACTCTCCCAGCTTCTGGACGACGTTGCTTAGGTCGGAGGAGTCCGGCGGCCGAACATAAGTGCCCTGGAAGTTAGATCAGAATGCCTCTTCTAGGTCCTCCCAGCACCCAATGGAATTTTCGGGGAGGCTATTTAACCAGTGCCGAGCTGGCCCCTTAAGCTTCAGGGGTAGGTATTTGATGGCGTGGAGGTCGTCTCCTCGTGCCATGTGGATGTGGAGGAGGAAATCCTCGATCCATACAGTTGGGTCAGTTGTCCCATCGTATTGTTCTATGTTTACGGGTTTAAACCCTTCCGGGAACTGATGCTGGATCACCTCGTCCGTGAAGCATAGTGGGTGGGCAGCGCCTCTGACCCAAGCTAGGTCGCGCCGGTGATCGGCGTCTGTCCTAGCCCGGTTTCGTTCCCGACCTTCATTATTGCGGTCGAACCAAGGCCGGTACCCTTCCCGTCTATCGGGTGAGTACCCTCTGGATCCGTAGATGGATCGCGTACGACCTGCTCTGTAGTCCAGGTCATGTCGCAGGTCGAACCTGTCATCGGGCTCTAGTGGCTCCTTTCCCCGTCTACGGGGTATCGTCGGCCTATAGCCGGTGTCGTCAGCCGTCCTGTCTCGTCCTCGAGGAGGGCGGTATGGCTTGTTGTATGGGGTATGTTTGGGAGACGGCGTATCAGTGAGCTCGTCGTCGAATTGTGGCAGCAGCCTTCTGCATGGATAACTCTTAGGCTGGTCCGATAGACCGGTATCGTATCCCTCCTCGTCTGAGAGGACTCTCGTCCATCGATCGTTGAGGTTGTCTTGTTCGGCCTTAAGCTGCCGTTCTTTTGCTTTCAGGCTGCGGGCCGTGGCTATAAGCTGTTGCCTGAATAGTTCCTGATCTGCAGGATTATCGGGGATGGCGAAGTCTGTTAGGGAACGTCGCATAGGAAACAAAAAAATTCCTACGCACACGCAAGATCTATCCATGGTGATGAACATCTACGAGAGGGAGAGTGAATCTACATACCCTTGTAGATCGCTAAGCAGAAGCGTTAAGAAACGCGGTTGATGTAGTCGAACGTCTCCGCGATCCAAATCGCAAGTCGTCCCTCGATCCGATCACGAACTAGTGCCGAACGGACGACACCTCCGCGTTCAACACACGTACGGCTTGATGACGCCTTCACCTCCTCGATCCAGCGAGCGATGGTGAAGTAGTAGATGAGTTCCGGCAGCACGACGGCGTGGTGATGGTGGTGAGGAACAATCTCTGCAGGGCTTCGCCAAGCACTACGGAGATTATGACGGGAGGAACTAGAGGGCTAGGGTTGCCGGCACACGGCTTGGGAAATCCTGATGTCTCCCGTGTGCTAGCCCTGCCCCTCTATTTATATGTTGAGCCCTGGGGTCTAAACTTGGAGAGAAAACCTCCACAAGGTCGGTTTTGCCCGCACAAGGTCGGTTTGGCCCGCAAGGAAAGAGTCCAACTCGGATTCCAGCAGTACCGCGCACAAGCGGTAGTACCGCTTGAGCGGTAGTACCGCTTGAGCGGTAGTACCGCTTCACACAAGCGGTAGTACCGCTTACGCGGTAGTACTGCCTTACCAGCGGTAGTACCGCTTAAGGCAGCAGCAAAACTTCCTTTTGCACTTTCCAATACCTCGTGGGTTTTACCCCTTTGGCCCATATAAAGTGTTGCTGCACCCGAACACTTCGGTAAACATCCGGAACCCCTTCCGGTGAATTCCGGAACCCTTCCGGAGATCAAAACACTATTATCACATATATCAATCTTCACCTCCGGACTCTTCCGGAGATCCTCGTCATGTCCGGGATCTTATCCGAGACTCCGAACAACCTTCGGTCACCAACACAATAACTCAACTATACTAATCGTCACCAAACGTTAAGTGTGTAGACCCTGCGGGTTCGAGAACTATGTAGACATGACCGAGACACTTCTACGGTCAATAACCAATAGCGGGACCTGGATGCCCATATTGGTTCCTACATATTCTACGAAGATCTATATCGGTCGAACCTCTATGTCAAGGATTCAGTTAATCCCGTATGCTGTTCCCTTTGTTCTTCGGTATGTTACTTGTCCGAGATTCGATCGTCGGTATCCCTATACCTAGTTCAATCTCGTTACCGGCAAGTCTCTTTACTCGTTCCGTAATACAAGATCCCGTGGCTAACACCTTAGTCACATTGCTTGCAAGGCTTATAGTGATGTTGTATTACCGAGTGGGCCCTGAGATACCTCTCCGTCACACGGAGTAACAAATCCCAGTTTTGATCCATGCCCACTCAACAGACACCTTCGGAGATACCTGTAGAGCATCTTTATAGTCACCCAGTTACGTTGTGACGTTTGATACACACAAGGCATTCCTCCGGTGTCAGTGAGTTGCATGATCTCATGGTCATAGGAACAGATACTTGACATGCAGAAAACTATAGCAATAAACTGACACGATCACATGCTACGTTTATAGTTTGGGTCTTGTCCATCACATCATTCTCCTAATGATGTGATCCCGTTATCAAATGACATCTCATGTCCATGGCCAGGAAACCTTCACCATCTTTGATCAACGAGCTAGTCAACTAGAGGCTTACTAAGGACACATTGTTTGTCTATGTACCCACACATGTATTTGAGTTTCCAATCAATACAATTATAGCATGGATAATAAACGATTATCATGAACAAGGAAATATAATAATAACCATTTTATTATTGCCTCTAGGGCATATTTCCAACAGTCTCCCACTTGCACTAGAGTCAATAATCTAGCTCACATCACTATGTGATTTACATTGTTATGAATCTAACACCCATACAGTTCTGGTGTTGATCATGTTTAGCCCTTGGAAGAGGTTTAGTCATCGGATCAGCAACATTCAGATCCGTGTGCACTTTGCAAATATTTATGTCGTCCTCCTTGATGTAATCGCGGATGGAATTGAAACGTCGCTTTATGTGTCTAGTCCTCTTGTGAAACCTGGGTTCCTTGGCTAGAGCAATGGCACCAGTGTTGTCACAGAACAGAGTCATTGGGTTTAGTGCACTAGGCACTACTCCAAGATCTGTCATGAACTCCTTCATCCAGACACCTTTGCCGCCTCCGAGGCAGCGATGTACTCTGCTTCGCATGTAGAATCAGCTACTACGCTTTGCTTGGAACTGCACCAGCTAACCGCGCCCCCATTGAGAATAAATACGTATCCGGTTTGCGACTTAGAGTCATCCGGATCAGTGTCAAAGCTTGCATCGACGTAACCCTTTACGACGAGCTCTTGATCAGCTCCATAAACGAGAAACATGTCCTTAGTCCTTTTCAGGTACTTCAAGATATTCTTGACCGCCGTCCAGTGTTCCATTCCTGGATCACTTTGAAACCTTCCGGCCATACTTATGGCAAGGCTGACATCGGGTCTTGTGCACAGCATTGCATACATGATAGAGCCTATGGCTGAAGCATAGGGGACGACACTCATCTTTTCTCTATCTTCTACAGTCACTGGGCATTGAGTCTTACTCAACTTCACACCTTGCAATACAGGCAAGAACCCCTTCTTGGACTGATCCATTTTGAACCTCTTCAAAACTTTGTCAAGGTATGTGCTCTGTGAAAGTCCTATTAAGCGTCTCGATCTATCTCTATAGATCTTGATGCCTAATATGAAAGCAGCTTCTCCTAGGTCCTTCATTGAAAAACTCTTGTTCAAGTATTCCTTCACGCTTTCCAACATTTCTATATTGTTTCCAATCATCAATATGTCATCCACATATAATATTAGAAACGCTATAGAGCTCCCACTCACTTTCTTGTAAATACAAGCTTCTCCGTAAACTTGTATAAACCCGAACGCTTTGATCACCTCATCAAAGCGAAGATTCCAACTCCGAGATGCTTGCACCAGTCCATAAATGGATCGCTGGAGTTTGCAAACTTTGTCAGCATTTTCTGGATCGACAAAACCTTCTAGTTGCATCATATACAACTCTTCCTTAAGGCAACCGTTAAGGAACGCTGTTTTGACATCCATCTGCCAAATTTCATAATCGAAAGAGGCAGCTATTGCTAACATGATTCTGACAGACTTAAGCATCGCTACGGGTGAGAAGGTCTCATCGTAGTCAACTCCTTGAACTTGTGAAAAACCCGTTGCCACAAGTCGAGCTTTATACACGGTGACATTACCGTCCGCGTCCGTCTTCCTCTTAAAGATCCATTTGTTCTGAATGGCCTTACGCCCTTCAGGTAATACTTCCAAAGCCCATACTTTGTTTTCATACATGGATCCCATCTCGGATTTCATGGCCTCTAACCATTTCTCGGAATCCGGGCCCACCATCGCTTCTCCATAGCTCGTAGGTTCATCGTTGTCCAACAACATGACCTCTAAGACAGGGTTGCCGTACCACTCAGGAGCAGTACGCGTCCTTGTCGACCTACGAGGTTCGATAGCAACTTGATCCGAAGTTTCATGATCATCATCATTAACTTCCTCTTCAACTGATGTAGGCTCTACAGAAACATCTTTCTGCGCTGCGCTACTCTTTGGTTGAAGTAAAGGTTCAATAACCTCATCAAGTTCTATCTTCCTCCCACTCAATTCTTTTGAGAGAAACTCTTTCTCGAGAAAGGACCCGTTTTAGCTACAAACACTTTGTGCTTGGATCTGAGATAGAAGGTTTACCCAACTGTTACGTTAGGGTATTCTATGAAGATGCATTTGTCCGCTTTGGGTTCGAGCTCATCAGGTTAAAAACCTTTTCCACATAAGCGTCGCAGCCCCAAACATTAAGAAATGACAGCTTAGGTTTCTGCCAAACCAAAATTCATACGGTGTCATCTCAACGGACTTAGATGGTGCCCCCTTTTAAAGTGAATGTAGTTGCCTCTAATGCATAACCCCAAAACGATAGTGGCAAATCGATAAGAGACATCATAGTACGCACCATATCCAATAGAGCACGACTACGACGTTCGGACACACCATCACACTATGGTGTTCCAGGTGGCGTGAGTTGTGAAACAACTTCCACATTGTCTTAAGTTGTATACCAAACTCGTAACTCAGACATTTACCTATACGATCATATCGTAGATATTTTATCTTCTTGTCACGATGATCTCAAACTTCACTCTGAATTTTTTTGAACTTTTCAAATGTTTCAGACTTGTGTTTCATTAAGTAAATATCCCCATATGTACTCAAATCATCAGTGAAGGTAGGAAAATAATGATATCCACCGCACGCTACAACACTCATTGGACCGAATACATCAACATGTATCATTTCCAATAAGTCACTTGCCCGCTCCATCATACCGGAAAACGGGGTCTTAGTCATCTTGCCCATGAGGCATGGTCCACATGTCTCAACCGATTCGAAATCGAATGAGTCCAAAGATCCATCAGCATGGAGTTTCTTCATGCGTTTTACACCAATATGACATTTAGCGGCAGTGCCACAAGTATGTGGTACTATCATTATTAACTTTGTATCTTTTGGCATCAATATTATGAACATGTGTATCACTACGATCAAGATTCAATAAACCATTCTCATTGGGTGCATGACCATTGAAGGTATTATTCATGTAAACAGAATAACCATTATTCTCTAACTTGAATGAATAACTGTATTGCAATAAACATGATCTAATCATGTTCATGCTCAACACAAACACCAAATAACATTTATTTAGGTTCATCACTAATCCCGAAGGTAGAGAGAGCGTGCGATGGTGATCACATCAACCTTGGAAACACTTCCAACACTCATCGTCACCTCACCCTTAGCTAGCCTCCGTTTATTCCGTAGCTTTTATTTCGAGTTACTAACATTTAGCAACCGAACCGGTATCCAATACCCAGGTGCTACTAGGAGTACTAGCAAGGTACACATCAATAACACGTATATCAAATATACTTCTATCGACGTTGCCAGCCTTCTTATCTACCAAGTATCTAGGGTTGTTCCGCTTCAGCGACCGTTCTCCTCATAATAGAAGCACTTAGTCTCAGGTTTGGGTTCAACCTTGGGTTTCTTCACTGGAGCAGCAACTGACTTGCCATCCATGAAGTTTCCCTCCTAGCCCTTGCCCTTCACGAAACTAGTGGTTTCACTAACCATCAACACTTGATGCTCCTTCTTGATTTCTACCTTCGTGGTGTCAAACATCGCGAATAGCTCAGGGATCATTATTTCTATCCCTGGCATTTTATAGTTCATCACGAGGCTCTAGTAGCTTAGTGACAGTGACTTGGAGAACTATATCAATCACTATCTTATCTGGAAGATCAACTCCCACTCGATTCAAGCGATTGTAGTACCCAGACAATCTGAGCACATGCTCATCGATTGAGCTATTCTCCTTCATCTTGCAGGCAAAGAATCTTGTTGGAGGTCTCATACCTCTCAACACGGGCACGAGCCTGAGATCCCAATTTCATCTCTTAGAACATCTCATATGTTCCGTGACGTTCAAAACGTTTTGGAGCCTCAATTCTAAGCCGTAATGCATGACGCACTGAACTATCAAGTAGTCATCAGAATGTGCCTGTCAGATGTTCACAACATCTACAGACGACGCTTGAGGGGGTGGCGCACCGAGCGGTGCATTAAGAACATAAGCCTTCTGTGCAGCAATGAGGACAATCCTCAGATCACGGACCCAGTCCGCATTATTGCTACCATCATCTTTCAACTCTATTTCTCTAGGAACATATAAAAATTCAAGGCAGCTACAGCGCGAGCTAGTAATCTACAACATAATTTGCAAAGACATTTTGACTATGTTCATGATAATGAGTTTAGTTAATCATATTACTTAAAAACTCCCACTCAAATTGACATCCCTCCGGACATTCGAGTGACACATGATCCAAATCCACCAACTCAAGTCCGATCATCACGTGAGTTGAGGTGGTTTCAATGGTGAACATCTTCATGTTGATCATATCTACTATATGACTCATGTTCGACCTTTCGGTCTCTTGTGTTCCGAGGCCATGTCTGTACATGCTAGGCTCGTCAAGTTTAACCCGAGTGTTCCGCACGTGCAACACTGGCTTGCACCCGTTGTATGTGAACGTAGAGTCTATCACACCCGATCATCACGTGGTGTCTCAAAACGACGAACTTTCGCAACGGTGCACACTCGGGGAGAACACAATTTTATCTTGAAATTTTAGTGAGGGATCACCTTATAATGCTACCGTCGTCCGAAGCAAAATAAGATGCATAAAAGGATTAACATCACATGCAAATCATAAGTGACATGATATGGCCATGAACTTGTGCTTTTGATCTCCATCTTCAAAGCACCGGCATGATCTCCATCATCACCGGCATAACACCATGATCTCCATCATCTTGATCTCCATCAATGTGTCGCCATGGGGTTGTCACGCCGACTGTTGCTTCCACGACTATTGCTAACTCATAGCGATAAAGTAAAGCAAAAATGGCGAAAATAATTAAAGACAACCCTATGGCTCCTGCCGGTTGACGTACTCATCGACATGCAAGTCGTGATATTCTATACAATACATGATCATCTCATACATCACATATATCTCATCATATAATTGGCCATATCACATCACAACATACCCTGCAAAAACAAGTTAGACGTCCTCTAATTGTTGTTGCAAGTTTACGTGGCTGCTATGGGTATCTAGCAAGAACAATTCTTACCTACGCAAAAACCACAACGGTGATACAAAAATTGCTATTCAACCTTTTCAAGGACCGCCTTTGTCAAATCCGATCCGACTAAAGTAGGAGAGACAGACACCCGTCAGCCATCTTTATGCAACGAAGTTACATGTCAGTTGATGGAACCGGTCTCTCGTAAGCGTACGAGTAATGTTGGTCCGGGCCGCTTCATCCCACAATACCGCCGAATCAAGAAAATACCAAGGGAGGAAGCAATCGGAATATCAACGCCCACAAACTCCTTTGTGTTCTACTCGAGATCTCATCTACACATAGATCATGGCTCCGATACCACTGTTGGGGAACGTCGCATGGGAAACAAAAAAATTCCTACGCACACGCAAGATCTATCCATGGTGATGAGCATCTACGAGAGGGAGAGTGAATCTACATACCCTTGTAGATCGCTAAGCGGAAGCGTTAAGAAACGTGGTTGATGTAGTCGAACGTCTCCGCGATCCAAATCGCAAGTCGTCCCTCGATCCGATCACGAACTAGTGCCGAACGGACGGCACCTCCGCGTTCAACACACGTACGGCTTGATGACGCCTTCACCTCCTCGATCCAGCGAGCGATGGTGAAGTAGTAGATGAGTTCCGGCAGCACGACGGCGTGGTGATGGTGGTGAGGAACAATCTCTGCAGGGCTTCGCCAAGCACAACGGAGATTATGATGGGAGGAACTAGAGGGCTAGGGTTGCCGGCACACGGCTTGGGAAATCCTGATGTCTCCCGTGTGCTAGCCCTACCCCTCTATTTATATGTTGAGCCCTGGGGGTCTAAACTTGGAGAGAAAACCTCCACAAGGTCGGTTTTGCCCGCACAAGGTCGGTTTGGCCCGCAAGGAAAGAGTCCAACTCGGATTCCAGCAGTACCGCGCACAAGCGGTAGCACCGCTCGTGAGTGGTAGTACCGCTTGAGCGGTAGTACCGCTTACGCGGTAGTACTGCCTTACCAACGGTAGTACCACATAAGGCAGCAGCAAAACTTCCTTTTGCACTTTCCAATACCTCGTGGGTTTTACCCCTTTGGCCCATATAAAGTGTTGTTGCACCCGAACACTTCGGTAAACATCCGGAACCCCTTCCGGAGATCAAAACACTATTATCACATATATCAATCTTCACCTCCGGACTGTTCCGGAGATCCTCGTCATGTCCGGGATCTTATCCGAGACTCCGAACAACCTTCGGTCACCAACACAATAACTCAACTATACTAATCGTCACCAAACGTTAAGTGTGTAGACCCTGCGGGTTCGAGAACTATGTAGACATGACCGAGACACTTCTACAGTCAATAACCAATAGCGGGACCTGGATGCCCATATTGGTTCCTACATATTCTACGAAGATCTATATCGGTCGAACCTCTATGTCAAGGATTCAGTTAATCCCGTATGATGTTCCCTTTGTTCTTCGGTATGTTACTTGTCCGAGATTCGATCATCGGTATCCCTATACCTAGTTCAATCTCGTTACCGGCAAGTCTCTTTACTCGTTCCGTAATACAAGATCCCGTGGCTAACACCTTAGTCACATTGCTTGCAAGGCTTATAGTGATGTTGTATTACCGAGTGGGCCCTGAGATACCTCTCCGTCACACGGACTAACAAATCCCAGTTTTGATCCATGCCCACTCAACAGACACCTTCGGAGATACCTGTAGAGCATCTTTATAGTCACCCAGTTACGTTGTGACGTTTGATACACACAAGGCATTCCTCCGGTGTCAGTGAGTTGCATGATCTCATGGTCATAGGAACAGATACTTGACATGCAGAAAACTATAGCAATAAACTGACACGATCACATGCTACGTTTATAGTTTGGGTCTTGTCCATCACATCATTCTCCTAATGATGTGATCCCGTTATCAAATGACATCTCATGTCCATGGCCAGGAAACCTTCACCATCTTTGATCAACGAGCTAGTCAACTAGAGGCTTACTAAGGACACATTGTTTGTCTATGTACCCACACATGTATTTGAGTTTCCAATCAATACAATTATAGCATGGATAATAAACGATTATCATGAACAAGGAAATATAATAATAACCATTTTATTATTGCCTCTAGGGCATATTTCCAACAGTCTCCCACTTGCACTAGAGTCAATAATCTAGCTCACATCACTATGTGATTTACATTGTTATGAATCTAACACCCATACAGTTCTGGTGTTGATCATGTTTAGCCCTTGGAAGAGGTTTAGTCATCGGATCAGCAACATTCAGATCCGTGTGCACTTTGCAAATATTTATGTCGTCCTCCTTGATGTAATCGCGGATGGAATTGAAACGTCACTTTATGTGTCTGGTCCTCTTGTGAAACCTGGGTTCCTTGGCTAGAGCAATGGCACTAGTGTTGTCACAGAACAGAGTCATTGGGTTTAGTGCACTAGGCACTACTCCAAGATCTGTCATGAACTCCTTCATCCAGACACCTTTGCCGCCTCCGAGGCAGCGATGTACTCTGCTTCGCATGTAGAATCAGCTACTACGCTTTGCTTGGAACTGCACCAGCTAACCGCGCCCCCATTGAGAATAAATACGTATCCGGTTTGCGACTTAGAGTCATCCGGATCAGTGTCAAAGCTTGCATCGACGTAACCCTTTACGACGAGCTCTTGATCAGCTCCATAAACGAGAAACATGTCCTTAGTCCTTTTCAGGTACTTCAAGATATTCTTGACCGCCGTCCAGTGTTCCATTCCTGGATCACTTTGAAACCTTCCGGCCATACTTATGGCAAGGCTGACATCGGGTCTTGTGCACAGCATTGCATACATGATAGAGCCTATGGCTGAAGCATAGGGGACGACACTCATCTTTTCTCTATCTTCTACAGTCACTGGGCATTGAGTCTTACTCAACTTCACACCTTGCAATACAGGCAAGAACCCCTTCTTGGACTGATCCATTTTGAACCTCTTCAAAACTTTGTCAAGGTATGTGCTCTGTGAAAGTCCTATTAAGCGTCTCGATCTATCTCTATAGATCTTGATGCCTAATATGAAAGCAGCTTCTCCTAGGTCCTTCATTGAAAAACTCTTGTTCAAGTATTCCTTCACGCTTTCCAACATTTCTATATTGTTTCCAATCATCAATATGTCATCCACATATAATATTAGAAACGCTATAGAGCTCCCACTCACTTTCTTGTAAATACAAGCTTCTCCGTAAACTTGTATAAACCCGAACGCTTTGATCACCTCATCAAAGCGAAGATTCCAACTCCGAGATGCTTGCACCAGTCCATAAATGGATCGCTGGAGTTTGCAAACTTTGTCAGCATTTTCTGGATCGACAAAACCTTCTAGTTGCATCATATACAACTCTTCCTTAAGGCAACCGTTAAGGAACGCTGTTTTGACATCCATCTGCCAAATTTCATAATCGAAAGAGGCAGCTATTGCTAACATGATTCTGACAGACTTAAGCATCGCTACGGGTGAGAAGGTCTCATCGTAGTCAACTCCTTGAACTTGTGAAAAACCCGTTGCCACAAGTCGAGCTTTATACACGGTGACATTACCGTCCGCGTCCGTCTTCCTCTTAAAGATCCATTTGTTCTGAATGGCCTTACGCCCTTCAGGTAATACTTCCAAAGCCCATACTTTGTTTTCATACATGGATCCCATCTCGGATTTCATGTCCTCTAACCATTTCTCAGAATCCGGGCCCGCCATCGCTTCTCCATAGCTCGTAGGTTCATCGTTGTCCAACAACATGACCTCTAAGATAGGGTTGCCGTACCACTCAGGAGCAGTACGCGTCCTTGTCGACCTACGAGGTTCGATAGCAACTTGATCCGAAGTTTCATGATCATCATCATTAACTTCCTCTTCAACTGATGTAGGCTCTACAGAAACATCTTTCTGTGCTGCGCTACTCTTTGGTTGAAGTAAAGGTTCAATAACCTCATCAAGTTCTATCTTCCTCCCACTCAATTCTTTCGAGAGAAACTCTTTCTCGAGAAAGGACCCGTTTTAGCAACAAACACTTTGTGCTTGGATCTGAGATAGAAGGTTTACCCAACTGTTACGTTAGGGTATTCTATGATGATGCATTTGTCCGCTTTGGGCTCGAGCTCATCAGGTTAAAAACCTTTTCCACATAAGCGTCGCAGCCCCAAACATTAAGAAATGACAGCTTAGGTTTCTGCCAAACCAAAATTCATACGGTGTCATCTCAACGGACTTAGATGGTGCCCCCTTTTAAAGTGAATGTAGTTGCCTCTAATGCATAACCCCAAAACGATAGTGGCAAATCGATAAGAGACATCATAGTACGCCGGATGTATGGCACTATGCCGGGCCCGGACTGAGAGTCGGGTCCTCGCCGGGGTAGATTCCGTGGGTAGGGCCCATAGATGGATCTGAGGTTAGAGCCTCGGAGTCTTCGGGCGTGACAGGCGAGACTGCTAGCCCGGTTAGTGACAGATCGCCCCGAGAGTCTACGGAGAACTCTAAGTTCCCGAATCTGACCTCTTGATCAGGGGCGAAACTTCCGACACAGCCTAGATGGCCAGTCGGGTCGGCGTGCAGCACAATGCTGCCAAAAGCGAAGATCTGTCCGGGGACGAAAGTGTCCGTATTGCGGACCTCTTCGTTGATGACAAGGCGAGCCATCGATTTCTTCTGGCGATCACAGCGGAACTCTCAATGAAAGCACCAATGCCGGTGTCAAAACTGGCGGATCTCAGGTAGGGGGTCCCGAGCTATGAGACTAGAATCGAGGGTAACAGGAGACGAAGGGGACAGTGTTTTACCCAGGTTCGATCCCTCCTATGGAGGTAATACCCTACGTCCTGCTTGATTATATTGATGGTATGAGGGTTACAGAGTTGATCTACCACGAGATCATATGACTAAAACCCTAGATGAGTTCTGTTGTTCTACAACCTAAAACCCTCCGGCTTATATAGACGCCGAGGGTACCTAGGGTTTACACATGGTCGGTTACACGTCGAAGGGATAAACATGCCTATTCACTACTTTAAACGTGGAGGACACGCCACGACTCTCGAAGCCTCCTTCCTGGAGACAGGGTCTTCGATCAATCCAGTGCTCGGCAAATGGCCCATATAGTCCGGCCCATAAGAAATAGGTCGACCTCCCGAGGACCCCCTAATCCAGGACTCCCTCACTTATGCTACGCAAGATAAACAACTAAGTGATAGCAAGATATATAGCATGAAACAATATGGTATCACAAAGTAAAGTGCATAAGTAAAGGGCTCGTGTAAGAGATAACCGAGGCACGCAGAGACGACGATGTATCCCGAAGTTCACACCCTTGCTGATGCTAATCTCCGTTCGGAGCGGTGTGGAGGCACAATGCTCCCCAAGATGCCACTAAGGCCACCGTAATCTCTTCACTCCCTCGCACAATGCAAGATGTCGTGATTCCACTAAGGGACCCTTGAGGGCGGTCACCGAACCCGTACAAATGGCAACCCTTGGGGGCGGTCACCGGTACTCGTACACTTTGGTAACCCTTGGGGGCGGTCACCAGTACCGTACAAATTGCTCGGGGCAATCTTCACAACCTAATTGGAGACCCCGACGCTTGCCCGGAGCTTTACACCACAATGATTGAGCTTCGAGGCACCACCAACCGTCTAGGACGCCAAGGCACCCAAGAGGAACAAGCTCTAGCTAGGGTGCACAAACACCCAAGAGTAATAAGCTTCTCAAACTTCACTTCCACGTATCACCGTGGAGAACTCAAACCTATGCACCAAATGCAATGGCAAGGGCACACGGAGTGCCCAAGTCCTTCTCTCCCAAATCCCACCAAAGCAACTAATGATATGGAGGAAAATGAGAGGAAGAACAAAGAAGAACACGAAGAACTCCAAAATCTAGATCCAAGGGGTTCCCTCACATAGAGGAGAAAGTGATTGGTGGAAATGTGGATCTAGATCTCCTCTCCCTTTTCCCTCAAGAACTAGCAAGAATCATTGGAGGGGTTAAGAGATAGCAAGCTCAAAGAAGGTCAACAATGGGGGGCAAAAACGAGCTCAAGAGACCATTGGGGAAGAAGACCCCCTTAAATAGGTCCCCAAGAATCTGCCCGTTATGTGCAGAATAACATAGGAGCGGTACAACCGCTATGAGCACCGGTACAACCGGTAAAAAGCAATAAGCGGTACAACCGGCCCACAACCGCCCAAGAACCGCACCACAACAGAAACTAGTCCGGTGGTAGAGCGGTACATGGCCGGTACAACCTTCGGACCAATTCTGGAGCGGTACAACCGCTCCAAACACCGGTTGTACCGGTCAACCGGTACAACCTCTCTATGGGGCGGTACAACCTCTCTATGTAAAACAGGTAAGACTAAAACAGCCATAACTTTCGCATACGAGCTCCGATTTGAGCAAACTCAAGTTTGTTGGATAAAGGACAACAAGAGCTATCCAACAATGACTAGTTAAATTAAGACAAGCAATGGATAATAAATGCCACTAGGATAAGGAAGATGACCTTCCCAATAAATATTCAAAATCTCCAACACCGAAAACACAATATGATGCATACGAAATCTGTTTTCAATGAGCTTGAACTTATCACGATGAAGACCATAAGCTCAAAAACTCACATAGAGAAAAAACAAATAAGGACCAAGAAAGGTGATGATGCAAGGATGCAAATGGTTTGAGCTCTCAACGAACGATACGATCAAGCTACTCAGTTGAGAGCCCCTCTTGATAGTACGACAATCGATCATATAACTCGGTCTCCCAACTACCACCATGAGACCGGTAAAATAGAAAACCTATCAAGGGCAAACCTATACCTTGCACATAGTCCACTTGAGCTAGATGATGATGATCTTGACTTCCTCAAGATGGACCACCTTTCTTGATTGTGTTGGCTTGATGAAGACTAGTTGATTGCTCCCCCATACTCCACTATGGGTGAGCCACTCTGCGTCACATCTTCACAAGTCCATTGTCACCACAATGGACAGCAAGCTTCAAGCATGATCTCTTCGTGATGCTCCACTTGAACTTGCACACCGCAATCTTGATGATGATCACCACTTGATGTCATCCTCCATGGGTTGTATGAGATCTTCCAC